>CAJQUW010010983.1:102500-186777 GCA_907163375.1 Prostheceraeus crozeri
CTAATCAATTGGGAATACAGAATTTTCACATATTGATGAGAGACGAGTTACAATTGATCAAAAATAAGCCAACAGAAATCTTCAGTTCCCGGAACAAAGTTCCAACTATAAATTTCATAACAAATCTTCATACGTCAGATCAAAAAGGAGTACATTGGTCAGCAGAACAAAGAAATATAAACGGTTCTAATTATTATTTTGACCGCCCGGAGGCTCAGAACTATTGGTTCGACTCTTATGGATTGCCTCCAACAAATGAAGTTAAAAAATTACTTGGCAATGGAACTTATAATACATTTCAAATTCAAAAACCGGGAACTACTTATTGTGGTCAATTATGTCTTTATGTTTTATTGAAATTACAGGAAGGAGTACCATTTCTAGATATTATGTTAGAATTGAATAATAATAATGATAATTAAAAATCGCTTCGTTGTAATTCATTTTGATAAAATCGGCCTCTGATATCTTCATCATCTAAATCTTTGATTTCGTAAGTAATCAGAGAAGTTTGGTTTATTTTACAAACTTCAAATATCTCTTTAGTCCAATAGCCAACAAAGCCTTTTTCAAATTTATTCTTATACTTAAATATTCTAACTCTATCTCCAATCTTAAATTTCGGCTAAAGTTTCTGCAAATTCGGATTACTCTCATTCGAATAATTATTTTCGAATATTTTCTTTCGTATCAAATCAGGCTCATCAGAAGCCTTCTTTGGAGTTTCTTCAATACCTGTATGAACTTTATTATTGTACTGCTCTACAAGTCCTGGTAGTATCTTCAACCATTTCTGATTTCCTTGTTCTGTAAATTTCTTCAAAATTTTATTTTTCAATGATCTATTGAAACGCTCTATTACTACAGCCTTTCCTGCATTTTCAGTTGAATAAACTGAGCCTTGGCGATGACTTTCGTCTGTTTCAAATAGTGCCTGAACATTTCCGTTATAAAATTCCGACCCTTTATCAACAAATAATTTCCTTGGCTTTCTCTTACTGTCTTTAAAGATTTCTTCAAACGCATATTTAACTGACAGACCACTTTTGTTTTTTAAGTGCTTTACCCAAGCGTATCGTGTATATAAATCTACAACTGTCAATGCGTACTTAAACCCTCTTTCATTCGGCATATGAATAAGATCAGCACTCCAAATATCATCTTTATTAAATATTTTTACTTTCAATAAATATTTAGGTCTTCTGTATTCTTTATGAATTTCGGAGGCATAGCGTCCTGGGTCATTCGACATTTCAGACGCGTAGGTTTCATTTGCTGACGGATCAATACCCTGACCGAGCAATATTTTACCTTGTAAAGCTTTCTTAACAAACATTCTTTCAATTCTTTCTCTAGATGTAGGATTTTGAATACTATCTAATTCTTGAATCATCTTCTTATCAGCTACATGTCGAGAACTTAGGTCATGATTTCGATAAGCTAAATCATGTCTGTAAGCTGCTTCATCTACTCTGTTCATTGGTTCTTCACCTGGTTTTGGATTATTATTCTCATCTAGTCTTATATCTAATCGAGTTCCTGGGCCGGTATATGTATGACCAGGAAGATGTTTTTCTTTCGAATATTTACTCCAAATAAATCCAGGAAAGTTTTCTAATGTTTTTTGTATAACACCTCCAGTGTGCAGCCGACCGGTGTGCTGGCAATTTGAGGTTTGATGTACTTTTAAGAGATAATCCATTAGATCTAGATTTGAAATTTTTAATTTAATTAAATTTTCGGAATTTGTAGAATTCATTTTAAAAGATAAAATAAATGTTTTACCTAATAGAACCAAAGGTCCTGAGGCTTTAGCCTATCGGACAAAGGTCCTGAGGTTATTACCGAATCATACTAGGACTTAGATATATTCCAGAACCATCTTTAGTTTCTTTAATTTCAATTAAATCATCAACATTGTGAAGAATATTTTTAACAACTCGTTTTCCTTCATCAACTAAATTTAATTTACTAATAAAATTATCTACTATTCCTTCTCCCCTAGCAAATTTCTCTAACTCTCTATTATGACGTTTTTGTTCTTCTAATGCTGCCTTCTCTGATTTATTTTTATTTACTGCTTGGACAATACCAGCTGTCCCACCTGCAACACCTCCTGCAGCTGCTATACCTCCTATTATTAGTGGAATTAATGGGAGAATCCCGCCATTCTTTTCTTCTTGTAATTTAATATTCTCAATCATTGGTTTACTTATGTAATATTTCTTTTTGCTAATCGTAATAGTTTTAGGTGTATTTTTGTCAACAATGTTACGTAATTTTAATTCAACAGTTTTATTATTATTACTTTTCGCTTGCGACATTTTTAATAAAAAAATTTTAAGTTAGGAACAAATTTTAAACTATTGTAGTTATGAAAAAAATTTGTTATCAAAAATTTTAATCTATTCTAGTTATGAAAAAATTTTAAGTTACCAAAATTTTAATTAACCGATCGACGAAGTCTTGGGCTTTAGCCGATCACTTTTGTTCAGGTTACTAACCTATCGGAGTGAGGCTCCTCTGGCTATAGCCGATCGGACCAAAGGTCCTCAGGTTATTAACCAATCCTAGCCATCTTTCCATTAAGTATTTCAATAGAATATTTTACATCTTCTAGCAATAAACCATAAGCCATCAATGAAGTTGTGGAATCTTTTTTTCAATGTTAATTGTTACATCACAACCATTTTTAATAATATCTTCACATTGTGCACTTAAATCGAAACAGAAAACAGGAGATAAATGTCTCCAATCTCCAGGAGTTAATTGTGGTTCAACTCCAAATTCTATACTAAGATTTCTATAAGCATCATACCCTTCCATAAATTGATTATTGGTATTATCGAATCTTAATGGATCAATAGGATATCGGGTTTGATTTAAAGCAACTTGTAAACTTCGAATTGTATTAATATGAAAAAGATTGTTGTTCTGATCAAAACTTGGAGAATTATTTCTTTGAAAAGTTAGTAATAAATCTCTTTGAGTATTCGAAGTTCTAGTAAAATGCCAATTAAATCTTTGTTCAGTAAAAGTGACAGAACTAGCAGTACGCTTTAGAAAATTTACTGGAATTGGTTTGTTAGTATATCTTTTTGCAATAGCTAATTCGACCTCTAAACTAGGAGTAATATGCTTAATCCACAATTCAAGTCTATCAATTTTTAAATATGCTTTTTTCCAGTCTTACCATAAAATATTAATTCATGATTTGCTGTGCGATGAATTATTAATTTAAATTTCAATTGACATGATATTTTATGATAATCTAAATATCCGAATAATGGAGACAATGACCAATTTACTGTCTGTTTACTTTTCTTGTTAAATTCACGTCTTTCTTTATATGCAGCATTGTTTGTTTTATTTAAATGTTTTGCAATATTTTCTACATCTTTCGCACTTCCTGCTGCATCTGTTTCCAGCGTGAGTTAAATCATCAACAATTATACCATCATTAGTATCAGGAAACCAACCTTCGATTTCATACTTTTTATTATTTTCACCAATTGTTACAAATCTAAGCATTGTATCAATTACACCTGGAGAATCACTTATTGTTTCTATATTTTGAGTTGCAACATCTAAACGCATTT
Source organism: Prostheceraeus crozeri (assembly GCA_907163375.1). NCBI lineage: Eukaryota > Metazoa > Platyhelminthes > Polycladida > Euryleptidae > Prostheceraeus > Prostheceraeus crozeri. The sequence goes on from CAJQUW010010983.1 coordinate 106,100, forward strand.
GTGTAAATAATCTTGGAAAAAATTATTGTCTAATGCAATATTATCGGTTTCTGGTAATGGTGTTGTAAAATTGGCATCACTATATAAAGAATATTCACAGTGTAAAAATGAATCAGGTAGATATAAATAACATTGCTGATTATCAACTTCAAAGATTAAATCACCTGCAGTATTTACTCTACTAGAAGATCCATGATTCATAGCAATTCTTATATAGTCATTCTTTTTTTGATTATAACTGATGAACGGAGGATCGTCTAATCTAAATTTACTTTCAATCAGGGAAGACATTTTTATAAAAAATAATTTGACTTTTTGTTTTTTCTCACACCCCAAAAAAATTTCTCACACACAGAAAAAAATTTCTCACACCCAAAAAGATTTTTACTGAAATATAATTTTAGAATTTTGCTAGACCATTACCTCTTATTTCTTCAATTGAACGAACCGTAGGTTCTATGGCTACGCCTGATTTCTTCTCCTGTTTACTATCAGACCCCACAGCTATGTTAGCAATCTTGTTTTTTGTTTCCTCTTGAAAGTTTTTTTAATTTTTTTAGTTCTTCAGAATCATTCCTAAGTTTACGAATAGCTTCTAATTGTTTTAATTCGTTTTGAGACTTAACAGCATTTGATATTGCACTAGCTGTACTACCTATAGCAGCTGCTCCTTTTGCAGCAGATGTAATCAAATCTTTATTATTTTTAATTAAGTTAACGATACTTCCTATGCCAGAAAAGATGCCAGCTACTTCTTTTTGAATTGTTTCTACACTGTCATAATGGTACACAGATTTCATAGATGGTTCATGAGCAATTTTTTATTTGAAGCATAATGTTTAAGATTGTGTTTATAAATTATAGGCATTTTTTAGGAATAAATTTGACTTTTGGGAAAAAATATTTACGTTAAGATTTACGTTTATGATCAAGATTTACGTGTGTGAATGTCCAACAACTTCGTGATAACTTTATTAATTTTCCGTTGCACTTTATCTATTGCGTCAAGTAGCGTGTGATGTACTTTAATTTCTTTTCTATTAACTTGCATTTTCTCCTGATTCATCTTCAACGCCGTTATAAGAGCATTCAATTTAACTTTAAGAACATCTAACTGATTTTTAACAGCATCTAACTGTTCTTTATTTTCTTTAGAGTTTTCTTGCAAATTTTTCTTTAATTCATTTTCTAAATTATTTTTAAGAGTTTTCATTTTATCAACTTTTTGATTAAGCGAGTTTACTTCATTTATTATTCTATTCATCTTTTTCATTTGTTGAGTAATTTTAGAACTTAATCCATCAACACTATTTTGGAATGTAGTTTGTGACTGCTTTAATTTTTTTTTAATTCTTTCAGGTAGTTTTTCTATTTCATCTTCTAATTGTTCTTTCAATAGTTGTATCCGATGTTTATTTTTAATGACTGCAGATTTTAACTTTATAGAAAGTAATATTAAAATTTTTGATTGTTCTGAAATCTTTTTAAAAAGTTTTGCTATATCTGCTTCTAGCTCTCTATCCTTTTTATCAAGTTTTAATAATTTTTCGTTTAATGATTTGTCATTAAGTTTTAGCAACTTTAATTCATTCATCAGTGGAACCAAAACATCGTTTATATATTTTTCTTTTAAGTCATTGATTTGTGTATCAACATATTGTTTATTTGTTAACTCTGTATTTTGTTGCGGAAGAATAGAAAGATGCAATGGACCAGATAAAACGTTTCCAGTTTTCATGATATAATTTTCTATTTCTATTTCTGATTCACGATTATTCGGGATATATGCACCTCCACCAACATTTGGTAACATCATTTTTAAACAATAAAAGATATATATGTCATGGAAATAAAAATTGTTTTCTCATGAAAATAAAAAATAATTTTTCACGGATCAACAAAGACAATGAATGGACATCAGATCACTCAGTCAATTAGCCACATCACGAGAACAACTGTCAAGTGCGATTGTCAGTTATGTTGATGAGTAAGAGGAAAAAGAGATCGCATCACCAACAATTACAATTCCTTGTGTTACATTCTTAACATTAGACCATCTCTTTCTTAATTTTTTATAATGCTCTAATCTTAATAATAATTGAGATTCTTTATCTTTCATATACTTAACTCTATCTTTATGTTTTTCTTTGTTCATCTTTTCGATGTTCATTTCATATGATAACGAAGGATATATTCTTGCGGTTTCTTCCACTTTTATTCCTTCCATTTCTGAGGCTTCTTCCATTTTCGTCGTTGCCGTCGCCGTCCACGTTGAAGTTTCCATTTTTAAAGAAATATTTTGAATACAATCTTCTGGTATATTAAGACTACGTGATATTTTTTGGGCTACCTAAATTTTCATCTGCCTACATTTTCGACCTTCGGCTACGTGATATTTTTCGACCACGTGATATTTTTTAGATTACGTGATATTTTAAGACCGCCTAAATTTCGTCCACGTGATATTTTGAGACCGCTTAAATTTTCGATTACGTGATATTTTGAGACCGCCTAAATTTTTGAAATTTTGATTTTTTTGAAAATTTGTCACTGCCTAAATTTTCGCCCTTCGGCCTTCGCCCACGTGAAATTTGAAGTCTACCTAAATTTTTGAAATTGATTTTTTGAAAATTTTGAAAAAAACCCGCAAAAGTCTGACATCCGGCGCAAGCGAAGCGAAGCAAAGCGAAGCGTTGCGCCGGATGTCACACTATATACTAATATACTAATATACTATATACTATACGTTTCGTATTAGCTGGCGTAGCTTTTGCAAGGCTATCTTGAATATCCTGAGTGCTGACAAATTCGAAGCGTGGCATCGCGGAGTTTATCTTCCAAATGTCTTCCACTCTCTCATATATCTCTACCTCAACAATCAAGTAAGATTGCCCATCACAGACACTGACCAATTCACAGACAGTTACAGAATAAACAAGTCTTAGATAATTACGCAATGCATGTAAACGCTAATCTAGCGCCACGCTACCTGGAATTAGCCACAAAGTAGGGAATTAAGGAAGAAACTGTACCGATAACAAGTTTCATCTCGTTCACCGTACAATATTGGACATGGACTTTATTTATCGTATCGGACCGTCTATTATCGTCACTCCTACGACAAGCTCACTTGATGTTTTCACATCCTCCCCTCGGCATTGCTCACTGTATAGTGCACACATTGAATCGAAGCCAGGCATCGATATGAGTTTTGGTGTGTGCGAAGTGATATCACAGCACGCACGCATCTCTCAATGGCTAGGTTGTCCTTTGCTGACAGCTTACTGTTTGCCATTTCCAATAGCAAGCGATACACGAATTATCCATTGTCGTAGGAGTGACGATAATAGACGGCCCGATACGATAAATAAAGTCCATGTCCAATATTGTACGGTGAACGAGATGAAACTTGTTATCGGTACAGTTTCTTCCTTAATTCCCTACTTTGTGGCTAATTCCAGGTAGTGTGGCGCTAGATTAGCGTTTACATGCATTGCGTAATTATCTAAGACTTGTTTATTCTGTAACTGTCTGTGAATTGGTCAGTGTCTGTGATGGGCAATCTTACTTGATTGTTGAGGTAGAGATATATGAGAGAGTGGAAGACATTTGGAAGACAAACTCCGCGATGTCACGCTTCGAATTTGTCAGCACTCAGGATATTCAAGACAGCCTTGCAAAAGCTACGCCAGCTAATACGAAACGAGCCACCAACTACGCCGTGCATGTTTACGAGGAGTGGTTATCGAAAAGGAATGAGACCTTCCCAGAAAAGCCCTTTCCATCGATAGACGACCTGACAGGTGTTAGCTGCGACGTTTTCGAGAATACTCTATCTCACTTCGTATATGAGATCCGACGGAAAGATGGGAAAGAATATCCCGCGAATAGTATTCACGGGATTATGTGTGGCATCATCAGATATTTTCGAGACGAATGTATGCGGCCCGACCTTAATTTTTTCAAAGATGACTCAAACTTCTTTTTCCTGCGTCGCTGTATCGATCGTCGGATGCAAGAACTGACAGAGAAGGGAGTCCACCTCCAGAAGCGTCAGGCTGATCCAATTACAAATGACGACGAGGAGTTATTGTGGTCCTCAGGCGCATTTTCGCTGAAATCGAGTGAAGGACTACTGTCGGCAGTATATTTTTACAACTGCAAAGTCTTTGGACTAAGGTCAAGAGATGAGCATAGAACTCTGACCTTAGAACAGTTTAAATTTGGGGAGGACGACGAAGGTCGTTTCGTCCAGTTTATCGGGGAAACTGACAAGACCAATAAAGGAGGTCTCCGTCATCGAAAAGTAGCCGAGAAGAACATCAAACACTACGATACTGAGTCCCAAGTAGCTACATATAAACTGTTGAAATTGTATTTTGAGCGTCTTCGTGCGTGCGGGATCACTGAAGGTGATTTTTATCGAAGACCGTTGATGCCTCTGTGTGGTCGTCCAAAATTTGGTGAAACTCCAGTGGGAGTTCATAGTATCTCTCAACTTTTACCAAAAGCTGCAAAAAAAGCCAAAATATCATCAAAAATCATCACCGGACATTCTGGAAAAGTGACTTGTGCCACAACTCTGCATCAGAAAAACGTTGATGAACAGCTGATTCGCGAACGTACTGGTCACAGATCAGACGCCATACGAGCGTACAAAAGAACTTCGTCCACCCAACAAAGACAAATCAGTGAGCATTTGGACTTTTCTTACGTTGTGAGCGATGACCCGACAACAAGTGGAAGTACGTCTAATATAAAAGAAGAACTGCCATCAAGTCGAAATTTGGATTCCCACGACATCATAGATTGTTTTCAGGTCAGCCACTTTCTCGATGTTTCTTTTGACCTAAGCGTTGATCCAGCGTGATTTGCTTTACACTAATTTTCAAGTGATTTCTCACATTAATTTCCAAAATGATTACATTATAGCTTGAGCGAACAGTCAAGTCTTCTATACCTGTATTTCTATGTTTCTGATTGTTTTAGATTCAATGTCATATGGTATACTACATATTTTCTGAGATTTTTGTGTAGTTTTAGATGTATTCCTGCGTGCATTTTTTTATTGACATCAAACATGCATAATGTTTCTATTTTGTGCATATTTTTGACACCAATTTAGTATTTTTAGTATATACTACCAATTAGTTCCTGCGTCGCTGTATCGATATTTGTATTGACTATACTTTTTATAAGAATCTCCTCATGGTTTTGGATACGTGTATGTTTAGGATGCTGAGGTTTATGAATATCTGCATGTTTTTTTACTTGATCTTGATGTACGTTTTGAAATTTCTTGATCTGTGTTTAATATAATCCTACACCTTATTTGTGTGTTCTCAATATTTTTTGTCAATGGATTTATAACCAATAGATTTAATATCATTTTGCCTAGCAGTATTGGACAATGGCTTTTATTTATCTTATCGGACAGTCTATTATCGTCACATCGACGGCAATTTATCTCATAGATTTGCAGAAGAGTTAGTACAAAATATGCTAGTTAGATATTCACTATTCAAACATGGAAATAAAACACGCTTATTTGACAGTGTGCCTTCCTGGGTCTGACTCATAATGACACCACTGATTATTTTGCAATGTTGCCAATCACTCTTCGATGCATTTGACCAAGCAAACATCGATTCCTTCTGAAATAAAATATTTAAAGTCAAGCTGATGACACTGATTGATGGACCGCCGCATTATCGCAGAAAGTTTCCCTTTTTACATCAATGGACCGCTGCAACTTTAAAATGAATAGCACATTAAACTCGACGCGTTATGTAATAGAATAGCGTTTCTTTCGGGAAAAAAGGGAAGCATACTCCTACGACAAAACAGTTATCGTACAACCGGACGTACTCGCCGCTTCGCGGCTCGTACGATCCTCTGTACGATAACTATTTCTAATTTTCGTACGCCTGCTACTTTGATCGGAAGGGTCAACATTATGGAGAAAACTTGTGGGCAATGATCTGAATTCTCCGAATCTGAAGGAATTTTGGCAATCGAAGCACTTCGCTGGAACTCACATTAATCCGCAAGCGACGCACGACTTCTTTTCCTATCTCTGTGTGTAAGGTATTAGGAATTCCATTTTGCCCACCTAATAGGTTCCTCAATGTGCCGTCCATTTCGTATTAATCACACTTCTAGCAAACCGAAGCAGATAAACAAAATATTTAATTCTGTGGGTGCACTACAGGTGATTATGACTTTTTCAAAGCGATGATAATTCATTTGATACTACGAGGACAAAATATTCTGAAACTACGATGCAGCTAGGTTTTCCAAAATACAGTCCTCACTTATTTTTCATAACTAAGAGTGCAGTGAGGCTTAGATGCCTTTGATAGCTTGACAATATTACCTGTAGGGAGTTGGGTAACTACCTTTTAGTTAACCTTTTCAGTGCGAGTTGAAGCGGTTTTAGTAATAGTTTGAAATGAATGTATTGGAACGAACGAATTCCTGCCTTCACTATTTTCTGGAATACAACTCTACGTCTAGTGGACCAGATGGCATCCCGGTCTAGGTCTTCAAGCACCTCTTGCCTGAGCTTTCCCGACTTTAATCCAAACTATTCAGAGGATACGTATCCATCAGTCAGTAACCGTCTTATTGGAAAGTAGCTTTAGTAGTTCCAGTTCCAAAGAAAGGTTCTGCCTCATCTCTTCTAGTTATCCTATCAGTCTGCTTCCCATTGCTGGCAAAAGCTTTGAAGCAGTGATTAACTAACATGATGTTAACTTCCTTGAAACTGATATTCTTTTGTCAGAAGAACAGCACCGCTTCAGGAAGATTTTCTGTCATATGTCATTGAAAATGTGAATCTTGACAGACAAGGTTAGATGAGATCAATTGCCCTGGATATTTACAAGGCACTCCATAACGTCTGGCGTAAGGAACTCCCTAGGAAGCCTAGGTCTTTTAGAGTTAATGATCATCTCCACGAACTTCTTGCTTTTTTCCTTAGTGACCGGCAGATATCTGTCGTTTTAGATGCCCAAAAGTCATCCACCAAGGTTGTTCATACAGAAGTTCCTCGAGGCTCAATTTTGGTACCCACATTTTTCTGCTGTGCATCAATGACCTCCAAGACTGCCTAGTGATGAAGCTGGTGATGCATGCAGATGACACGACAGTCTTCAACTTTTTAATGAAGACCTACGCAGGGTCTCCGAATCCGGCGCCAAAAGGTTTGTTTCTTTCAATCCTTCAAAACTCAGAGTACTCTGCACTCACGACTTAAAGGAGACGATCATCATAGGATTAAGATGTCAGATAATAGGATCAGAGAACAACATATATCTCCTTCATTGGCAGTTACGAAAAACTTGTCATGGAGACCGTGCATCCAGTCCATCAGCAAGCAGGCAACTCAGCGCATTGGTAGTCTCTTTAGTGTCAGCTGCAATCTTCCACCACAGACTGTCTGCTATCTTTACAGGTCCACTATTCGTCCTCTGATGGAGTATTGCTGCCATCTTGGGCCGGCGCCCCACAATATCATCTTCGCCTATTCGAACGGGTTGAGAAACGTGTCAAGAATCTTATGGAAGAAAAACTCGCTTACGGATTGCAGCCGCTGCAGATACTATTTCGGTAGAAGCAGGTCTGCAGTAAATGAGTGCATACCCAAACCCAAGATCTTCTCCAGAGACACACGCAGAGCTATCATGCTATCATGTGAGCCTAGAGCGCACACGTACTGTGAGTCACTCGAAAAGCTACTTTGTTCGCACGGCACAACTTTGGAACAGCTACTCTACACCACTTTCCCTAACCAGTACAATCTTGATTCTTTCAAGAGGCAGGCAAACAGGTTTCTGATAGGGACAACTGAATCAGACTAGAAGATCTGTTATTTTGCTTTCCTCTGCTTAAAACAAAATAATTTATTGTTTTCTTTCACTGAGTAACCCCCTAGCTTCGTTCACGACTTGTAATTCTGCAAAAATAATGGCAATTCAAATCATGTCACATGTACCTACAACTCATCTTACACTAATATGTTTAATACTTCAGCATCATTATTTAGCTAAACTCATGCAAATACGCTTAGCTTTGTATTATAGGTTACTTGAAGGTTTCCACTCGTAGTAAATTCCTGATACAATTCCATTTTCTTAGGAAACGACTGAAATAGTAAAAATGCTTTCAAGAGTTCACTTATTGATTTAATCGAATTAGGAAAATACATACGTATTAAATTCACTACCACAATCATTCGTCTTGATTTTCTTATGAATGAGATTGAGAGTGTAAGTAGCTACACTCAGAATGCCAACTCTGTTGAAGAAAGATTGTTTTCATTGCATGAATTGCTGTCATTTCATCAACACCATATGTCAGAAACACCTCTTGACTTATGTAACTTAATACTGGACAGCATGGCGTTTAGAAAACCCCATTTTAAATCCTGCTACAATCATTGAGTATCACTGGAGGCTTCCTATCTCAAACCTGCTGCTGAAAGAACTCCTTCCGTAAAAACATCATTGATCAGGATCTCTATTAATTTCTTTTCCCACACATGAAAGTATATATTTGCCATCTAAGGGGTGGTACGCCGCATTTAGATCTGTGACACATTTTGTCACATTCTGATATTCGAATATTGTCACATTTGGTCACATACCGATGGACGTAATATATGAACATAAGTGGCAGCAAACGGGAGGATCATGATTATGGTGAAATGCATTCGAGAAACACGCTCCCTTGAATTTCTGCACAACCTTGATTTTAATAAAGGGAAAACGAGATTTTTCTCAACGTTTCGGGTCCAAACCCTTCTTCACAGAGCTAAAACAGGCGCATATGACCTGCTACTTCGACGTATATATATTTGAAAGCTGAATGAAAATCCATATGGAGCGACCTGTGCATTCCTACAAGCCAGCAAGCTCATGACGACGATTCATTGATGTTTTACCTATGTAACTAGCATTGCAAATGCGACATTTCAACTCATAAACAACATAATAACTATTACAATTTATTTTTTCAGTCAAACGATCACAAAAGTTTTGTAGTTGTCATGTTTTTATATTTTATTTTTAATGCGTCTATTAAGACAGCGGAACAATGTAGGACTAGTAGCATTAACAAGACGAACATTGAGATTATATTTGCGAATTAGAGAATTAACTTGTCTAAATAATTGGGAAATTGAAGCAACGTTATTGTTTTTTTTATAAGCCAATATATTTCTACGACTAAGTGTCGTTATCATCAGGGCACATATTATAAAAAAGCTATTCAACAACATGAGCTCAAAATTTGAAAAAGTGAAGGTGCAAAAATAGATTTTTGTGGCACTGGGCTGTGGCTTTGAGAAATCATAGTTATGCGATTATACGGCAGTAGCATGTGAATTTTTCTAAAACTAGAAATGAAAAGACGTAGGATCGGATTCACCACTGATCGCGGTCATGAGACAGATAGAACCGGATAATATATATAGTATATTGGATAATACTTGTTTTTGCTTTGAGGACAAAATGTGTCAACAAATTCGCGGCCTTCCAATGGGATCCTCTCTCTCAGGGATAATGGCGATACTTTTGATGGAATCACTTGAAAGATGCGCCCTGGCCACACTACCATCGCTCTCTTTTTTCAGAGAATGTGTAGATGACTGCTTTTTCTTACCCAAGAATAAGAACGAAGCCCTTACTATTTTAGAAGCATTCAACGCACAGAATGAGCATATACAATTCGAAATCGAATTCCCAAATGATGAAAACACCCTAAACCATCTGGATTTCAAAGTGACAATGAATGCTGCAGAAATACCAATATTTGAATTTTACAAAAAGAGTGCTAAGAAAGGCTTATTTGTTAATTATACGAGTAAATCTCATTTACCTCTTGCATCTAAAATGAATTTCATGAAAATGAAAGATCTCGAATCAAAGAAATATGCACAAGCGATGAAGTATTCCTTCAACACTGAATTTTGACAGAATACTTCGTTTGAATGGACATCCTTATGAAACTATCCAGGAAACAAAAGGAGATGCGAAAAGAAAATCACAAAGGCAAGATGATAATCAAAATTTTTACGTAAAAATGAACTACATTTCAGATGACATCTGAAACAGAATCAGAGGAATATTTGCCAAAGAAGGCATATATGTACGATTAGCCCACAAATCATTCTCAATGCGAAACTTCCTAAGAAAAAGAAAATACCAAGATGCACTCAGTGGATGCCCGCTCACGGACAAAGAAAAGTGCTTACTGAAGAACATCGTATACCAATTACAATGCAAATCGTGTCATCTCTACATCGGCAGCATTACGAGAACTTTGCATATTAGAATAAAAGAACATTTTGAAAATGAAAATTCTTCTGTATTCAAACACAAAATCACATCTAAGAAAGACTTCAACATCACAATAATAACCACTGCAACAGACGAAGTTAGAATTCTAATGAAGGCCCTTTTGCAACATTAACCCTTCTGTTTAAACTATCATTAACAAAAGGTGCAGATAAATTAATAATTGAGAATTAATAAATTTCATTTGCATTGGAATGGCTCTTCCTGTTCTTCGATTTTCGTTCAAATTTCTTTTTTGAAACCCTTTTTTCCTAAGTTTTTGTTTAGCGTTAGGAATTGCTTCAGTTTTATCTGCTATCGTACTGCATCTTTCATCGGCTGTGTTCAGAGTATTTCTATGAAGTTACTTTTAACATGATGTGGTGTCCAGCTGCCTTTGCGTAGACAGTTATCCGAAGTTAATGGCTTACTATAGTGCCTGCAACAAATACAATTGTTTTTAATTGAGATGCTCAAAATTAGAAAATTTAGATAATTTTGTAAATTGTACATCTTTCTTTATGTTGTTTAAGAAGTTGAGAATTTAAAAACTATCTTGAAAACTAGATGAGAAAGGACCCATAATGATTTCATCGATGTGCTGTTGGAAGATCGGAAGAGAAATGTAATTTTTTCAATTCTTTAAAGCTGTTTTTATGTAGTTCATAGAAATAACGGCGAAGGTTGGAAAATAATGTGTACCCATTGGGACTCCACCAACTTGGAGATACACTTCCTCACCATACTGTATTTCATGATTGTAGCCCACAAACTTAAGGTAGTTTCTAAATTGTTCTATCGTGAGATCCATTTATGTTTTATTTCATGCCCATGTCTTTGTGCGAGCGCCAGACTTATCGATGTGCTCGGATGCAAAGCAAAAACATCTAGGCATATGAAAATATCACCAGTTTTAACTTCCGAGTAATTATCAAGAATATCTCAATTAATTGATTGAAACTATCTAAATGTGCAGGGACAAAGTTAACCAATTGATTTAATATTTTCAAGAACATAATCGGAGGATTATGAATAAGGACATTAAGAGAGCATTGTGTGTGCATCTCCGTGATTGTACTGCTGTTGACATTGATGATAAGGATTTCGATGTGAATATCCTTCAGAGAGCGCGAGTAACGGTTGACACTGCTTTGATAGAAGTTCGCATGATTCAGGATAGATGTACATCAATGAATCGTCGTCATGAGCTTGCTGGCTTGTAGGAATGCACAGGTCGCTCCATATGGATTTTCATTCAGCTTTTAAATATATTTTATATATATATATATATATATATATATATATATATATATATATCGAAGTAGCATGTCATATGCGCCTGTTTTAGCTCTGTGAAGAAGGGTCTGGACCCGAAACGTTAAGAAAAATCTCGTTTTCCCTTTATTAAAATCAAGGTTCTGCAGAAATTCAAGGGAGCGTGTTTCTCGAATGCATCTCACCATACATATGAACATTTGCATGCACTATCGGAAGTGTGCCTTAGAAGGGACTCCCTTCGCTCTGGAAATGATGACCAAAAACATCTGGTCACAGAATGAGTGCCACAGTTGTATCATAATGTTTGAAGTCAGTTTTGCAGAAGGGAGCAAATGACAAGCTTTACCTTGTGAGTTAAATAGGAGAAAATATCAATCTTACATCAAACTCTTGTTTGACTTATTGGTCGATCACTGTTACTCTTCGTTGTGGTTGATTACTGTTCCAAGCTTCATTGTTCGACCACATCGAAAAAGAACATTATTTTCGAGCTAAAATAAGGTTTTTAGTATTACTCTACTATAAATAATCATTATTGAAGCATAAAAGAGTATTAGAATCTTCTTCAAATAATTAGGCTTCTTCATTATTTCACTTATACGAAGTTAATAATCCTCTGCAAATACCATGAAAACACAGTTTTTGTCGGAATACTTTACGACTATACGACGGCCCATCCCTGCCATCTACATGTATCTGATGAATGAAATGATTCACTTTTCGTGAGTGGCTATAGCCGAACTGTATAGAAAAGATATTTTATAAATTCGACTTGGTTTTTCTGTCACATTTTTGCTTGTTCCAACACACAACGGAAGCATATATTCAGATATACTTGTACTACCTTTAATCGCTTGTTTAGCAATAGTTATAGATACAAATCACATGCTGTAAAGTGACAGTGCAAAGAACCGCTAAACTTCACAGAAGATATGCGTTAACATCAGATAAATTGCTGACTAATCGATAGTGAAAATCAGTCGTTGCCATTTGCTTGTCTCTAGCTTTACAGAGGTAGTTTTAACTGAACTGCAAGTTTAACATTGAAACATTAACTTCAAATAAAGCTGCTAGAACAAGAACTATGAATATAGAAGAACCACTGAACTATAGCTCACTTTTGTTTAACTCCACTAGATTATGAAAAATAAACAGTTCCATCAAATTCGATTCATGGGCGCATATAATACCAAAAATACTAGCAAAAAACTTACTATACTAGTTCGATCTAAATCCCCACGACCAAGGTGGCTGGTGTGACGAAAATCCATTGGATTGCCTATCATACTCCGATCGATTCTTCGACGCTGAAAATAATAACATCAGCACTAAAATAATATCATCACTTGCAACTTACTGAAGTTTTAAGATCATAATTCCCTCTCCGGGTCTTGGACGGTGCTGAAATAGTGAGATTCTTTGCAGCGCAGTGAGATGCAGCGCTGTGATTTTTTGCCAGATGCCCTTCCTGCCGACATCTAATGACAATTCCGGGGCTCGATCTCTAACCCAAGAACTTTAGTGGCGATGATTATGTTAGACATTGAGATATAATCTTGATGACACGCCTGTGATTGATGATGATGACTTATTGTCTACTACTATCAATGAATACTACAGACTGCAGCAACACGGCATGATCTCTACGTTATTTCAGATCCAAAAGTGACAGTGTCAGATTTTATTACAACTAACTCTCAAAAACTTTTCAGTGAATGATGGAGCGATAAAGCACTGGATTTTTTTCCTATGAATGATTCACTTCATTCAATGAAATATGTGATGGCAAAACTTAGAAAACTCTTGATAACGTAAAAATCAAACTCATCTTAAGCGTTGTGTGAAGATAAAAAGAAATTATTATGTCTAAGTTGTAGACATCTTTTGGATTTTGCTGTAACACTTTTGAAAGACACGAGAAATGATAGGAGCTACATTTCGCACATTTGTGAGCGAATATTTTCAAAACGTTGTAACCTGAAACTATGTAGGCCTAGTGGCGTTTTAGCACTCTTTAATACCTCAGAGTATCTTCCTAACTCAAACTGCATTTTCTAACAAGATAATTTCATGCTTCCTCTTGAGTATTGAGCATCTATAATCTTGATGACACGCCTGTGATTGCTGAGCTATTGTCTGCTACCATCAATGAATGCTACAGACTGCAGCAACACGACATGATCTCTGCAGCATTTCAGATCCGAAAGTGCATTCTCTAATGTGTATTTTTTGAAAGTGAACTCAAAGTGCATTTTCTAACAAGATAATTTCATGCTTCCTCTACCATACTGAGTATTGAAGAATCTGAGAAATAAAGGATTAGACAACTTTTGATAACTTCCTCTTTATCAAGGATAAGCCTATTTTCTTGTTGTTTTGCCACAAATCACACCTTTTTCTAGGATGATGTAGGTAAAGTGGTTTCAATAATATGTTGCACCACAATGCGTCGGAAGGAGAAAATTATCTATCAATCGACATTTCTTACAATCAAAACATGGATGTTATATTCTTAATCGTTGAACTCATCAAGTGTAATACTCTTTTGAAGAAAATCTCACCTCGAATGAGCCCCATCCATCCGGGAGGGGGGGAGGTTCGTCCTCCTGTCGCAATTTTGCTGTGGCCCTATATGACCCAAACCGACTGACCTGCGCTTTTGTGACTTTTAGTTTAAGCGCATTTCCAAACCTTTCACCAAAAATCGTTAAATTTGACAAATTGGTATGTCAAATTTGTGACCTAATTTGAAAAGTTTTCTTGAAGATCTGAATTTTGCCATTTTTTGTATTCTTCTGGCATACGAGGCCTTCGGCGTAGAGTCAAAAATAATTATTAACATTTATAAAACAAAAATTCATCATTAATCATTATGTTTCTTTAGTATTTGACAATTTCCAGTGCTCCTACTGAGGATTTTCTTCAATTTTCGCGCCATGCCTATGGTAATGAATTCCTCGTTATACATGCATATATATATATTATATATTCATACACACCAAAATACATTTTCATGCTGTGTTCATGAACATTAAAAATTGCATGCAATTTAATGATCATTGCTCTCCGTGGCACATTGGTTAAATACATGTACATGTACATGGCCTAAGAGATCTTTTGGTTCAGAGGTCTAGCCCCGGAAGTATCATCGGAAGTCGGCAGGAAGGGCATCTGGACTAAAACTATCATAACCAGGGTGTCGACAGAAATTGAGGGGACGAAATAAGGGACTTTCAAAGGACTTTTGAAGGACTATCTTTTTACATCAATTCAGATAAAAACAGGCATTTCAGTTGCTGATTATGAGTTTTTTCTTGATATGAATATACGTGTAAGCAGACAAATCATTGCCAAGTCTCAGTTGATTGTACAATTTTTCATCTTCACCGAAGAAGCGCTTTAAATCAAACAACCTTCACAGAAAGATTGACTGTCGAAGATAATTGGTCAGCTCTCACCATCAGATATTCTTTGACTTCAATATACTTTCTGTTCGGACTTTTTCATGCGCTTTCGATTGAGCGAATACGATAAGAAAAAAGCTCCCTGTAACCCAATCTCATCAGGTTGATAATAGTTTTCTCAGAACAACTGGGAAAGGGTAGTGAACAGAAAATTGGAAATATAAGTCTGTTGTTGTTTGTGACATACAGATTTACAACAGACAACAAAAATATCGTAGATAATAAATAAATCGTTCGACAACAATAATATCGTTCATTATAAAAATATGAAAATAATAGAGGATCAAAATAAAGGACTTTTAAAGGAGTTATAGGACTATTTTTACAATAAAGGACTGTCGACACCATGCATAACACTCCAGAAGAGTCTAACTATGTCCAAGCCTCCAGTGTGGGGCCTTGTGACGTTGAAAATTCATTTTTCAAAGAAAAATGTAGAGGAAGTGCTGCGGAATGAGAAAATTTCACGGATACAGGGTTCGTACGGCTGCTCTTATTAAAAATTCCCTAACTTTTCCAGGTTTTCCAGAAAAATTTCAAAAAAGTTCCATGAGAGCAAAACAGATAAAAATTCTCATCATTATCCGTTTACAGTTCATTTTCGTCTCATTCGTTAAAAACCCCGGTCAGCAAAGGTATCCTCCCCACTAATAAGACATATCATATTACTATTCTGAAGACCCACGTCAGGATGTAGCTTCATTATTAGTCCATATACGTAAATTGAATGAGCATCATTTTTTGCAGGCGCTATCCATGGACTGTACTTAGGTAATTTTTCCTCTTCTTCCCACTCCTTGGAATACTTTGCTTTTCCTGTAATATATGACCCACCTGAAATAAAATTTTTAAAATCGCTATAGGCTACATAGCGGTTTATAGACTGATCATATGACGGCAAATCAAGATATTCAGAAGTGAAAAAAAACTTCATTTGACCACCACACAGTGGTGATATCGCTCAAAATCAGGTTTCTCCCACAGGCCGAAAAAAATCCCGCAGCTACTAGGAAAAAAGTTATTTTTACGTTTTTTACGAAGATGTGACATTCCAAAATATTTCCCCTTATAGTCCCTACGCGGATACCTATACGGCATTTAGATATCCGTGAGTCCCTATTACGCTGTTACTTGAAGGCCTACTGCCCTTTGCGAGTCTTTTACAGTGTAGGCCTATGTCTATTTGTAAATATCAATCTTATAGCATCGTACGTGTAGATCAAAACTTTCATTCGTCAAACATGTCCATCAAACTGGCTGTAACACTTAACTGCCACGCAATCAATGCATGAAATTATATAAGAGAAATCGAAGTCATCTATTGGCCTGATCGAAATATTGCTTCAAAAATAAAAATAGTACCTGCAGATAAGCAGGAGGTCAAAACTACCGATTTCCAGGCTGCCAAAGACTTGCAATCAGATTCAAAAAAAGGCTGACACTTGCAGCCTATGATAAAGAACAAAAGAGATGAGAAGCGTGTACAGTACTACAGGTACTGATGTCCAAAAGAAACGCAACATTCTACTACATATTTTTTGGTTTGATACTCGGCCTACGTCTGTAATTTTCATGTAATAATAACTTGATGTATGATAAATTTGAATTAGTTAGACCATAAGGTTACACAAGATTATGTTTGGACAATTGAGAGAAAACATTTTTTCGGTTGTAGGGGCGCGCAACCTCGATCACTATCACATAATCGATAAGGTGGGTGAATCCATTTCATATAACATTTTGGGAAATCTTTTCAACTTTGCAACTTCGTTTTTTTGAAAATTACGAGATTTTGAAAATTATAATCAATCTTTTCAAAAACATTTAGCATGCATCATTACATCATGGTTCTTGATAATTCTGTGAGTTTTATGAGATCCGGATAAAAAACGTGGTTTTGTAGCCGCGTTAGATATCTAATCTTTATCATGGATATACATGACATATGACATGTCTTATGTAATAGTAGATATCTATCCTGTTAATCTATATTCAAATGTTTGATCGTGATAACTTCATAAATAAAGTGCTATAGACACAAGAAGGACTTCTACAGTTTCAGCATCAAATTGAAATTTTGAGAAAAATCAAAAAAGTCTGGTCGAAAGAATACAGGTCACTTTTAAAATTCACAATTGCTCAATTGTGATGATCCATAGTTGATTTTTTTACTTTTGATGCAACAACTAGACTCATAAATGAAGTATTTCGTCGCATAAAGAAAGTAAAAACGGAACATCATTTCTAAGTTAAGAAATGTGCATCGGTCAGAAGACAAAAAAATGGTATCGGTCAGAATACAATTTTTGAGGGACAAATGCTAATTGAAGAAAAAAATCCAAAATAGATGTAAATGCAATCTTGAATTATAGTCTGTTGAAAATATGGTTCATGTGTTTTCACATGATACACAAATTTATATGTATAATTTAATTAGATCAAAACGAAATTTCTTCCATAAGATAGAGTACATATGCTGGGGACAGGCTTTTTGGTGCGTTTTCTGCCTTGAGCTAAATGTTTCATAAAGAAAACATTTTTCGATTGATTTGAATTTATCATGACCGAAAAGAGCAGATGCTAAGGATCAAGATGAAAAAATTTATGAAAATCGGTTCAGAACGAAGGATTTTACAGACGGAAGGCGTTTTTTGACAAATATTGTTACATATTATGGATTTACCCAGGTGCGACGAGATGCGCTCAAAACAGACGTCGGCGCAGTCTGTCTAGAGTGGATGCAACAGAAGGAGAGGTCCTTGACCAGAGGGGAGGATTGGCACAAAGTTATGAGGTAAAGAATATCCTTGACAGTCCCAGCGAGTGGCCGGTCTAGACTACAGGCATCTGAATGGAGCTCGAGTGTGCCAACCAAGTGTTCGATCAAGGTCATCCTAGCGCTCTTAGGCAACAAAATCAGGTCAGGTTCACGTAAAAAGGCCTACTCGCAGGTAAGTCACTGCCCTTATCGTTTACTGGTTCGCTTTCATTCGGAGCAGAAGCGCGCAAACAGTGGTCACCAGATAGCATTGAAGACCATAGACATTTTGAGAGATTAAACGGATAGACGAATTAGTGAACAGAACGCCTTTTGTCTCTCATTCTGAGAGTCTATTTGGCAACACACCGGGACATTCCGTTGACTTGTTGAATTCTTGGATGAGCTTGTTTGTCAGAAACGCTTTTTTTAATTTAGGAAGAGGCCAAGAGGTTGATTCATTAAAAAAAATCCAGCAACCCCCTAATTTCTTCCATGTTTTCCTGCAAGAAATTATGCAGATTAGAGTAGGGTTGTCTCAAGGATCAACTCTTGGTTGTTTGTAGTCAACATCATGAGTAAATGGAAGCACTAGTGCCTCGACCAGAAGAGGACTACCAGACGAACTTCTGTCCGCTGACGATTTGGCTTTCACACAACTCAGAAGAAGAGCTGTTGACAAGATTCCACCAATGGCAGAGTGCTCTGCTGGAGGCGAAGTGGCTTAGGGTGAACGGCGTACTGATGGAAACTGTTCAGATTGCCTGAATGCTGACTTTACTGAACACAAAACGCATGCATGAGACAGCTAACAATGATCAGCAAGACCCACAGACAGTTCTTTAGATGCTGCCTGCGAAAGTATTCTGCCTTCACGCATGGGTTACATGATTTTTTTCGGGGCAAGATTTACGTTATTTGCGCATTTGCTCACATTTACACTACGTAGTAATTTAAGTTGGAACCACTTGTAAAATTTTACAAATAATTTTGGGATTATTATTAATTGATGAATCAAGAGAAAAAGCCTTTTGTTTTTTATCAGCCGAAGCTTTTTGTGGCGAAAAGGCTGATTAAAAAAACTCATGCTTCTCATGCTTCATCAGCAATGTCGGATCCTCTAAGCAGAAAGAACTTATGAAATTTCTACAAAAAGAGACTTTAGCATACATGATCTGAGAGTCTGCATGGAAAACTTCTTAATTAGGACTTTAACCTATCGTTAAATTTCAGACTTTTCTCCAGCAGACAATTATCAACACGATGTAATTTGATATGAGCTTTATGTCTGATAATAGTTTTTTTAACCACTTCATGTAATAAAGTTAGTTTGGACCTTTTCAATTATTTCATTATTGTGGGCACGCCTTTTGGGCGTGGGTCCGCCGGCTGCAGCTCGCACAATCGTATAAGATGTAAAAGGACCCGATACGAGACGTAGGCAGTCGGTCATCTTGCTGATGAGCCCGTGTCTTTTTGTATACATCTATTCTATCAAGTACCAGTACTGTTTTATAGTCAAGTTAACTTTTACAGAAACCTGTCGCAACCATGAGTCCTGTTTCAGCTGTTTTCTTATGCATAAATGATTATTATACGTTTCTTAGTATATCTATTCTTCGCACGTAATTGGACGTGACTTGAGTAGTAAGCACATTCCAGACGCAAGGACAAAATGTGAAATGCTGAGTCATCATGCTGACTCAGCCCCCCCCCCCTCTGGAAGGAAGTCGCCAAGGATGTGTTGGGAGGAATGGGTCCGTGAGGAGGAAACGGGTCCCTCCCCCCCCCTCTGGCGGGAAGGAAGGAAGAAAGGAGGAGTGATGAGGCAAGGGGTGGCGAGGAAGGTGATGTGTGAGGAATAGAGTGTGGAAAGGGTGGATGTTGGTGGTTTTGGGATGAGAAAGGCTGGAATTCGGCATGAAGGAGTGCTCGGATGGGAAAATCGAGTGCAAATTCGGACGTTTTGGCCAAAGTTGGGTCTAGGAACTTCTTCCCAACTCAATCGGAGAGAAAAAGTTCTGACCTCCCCCCCCCCCTCCTGCCAAACTTCCAACTTTGGTTGTAGACATCGTAGAAAGTCGTGCAATAGCTCATTTGAAAGCTAAAAGTGAGAAAAAGGCAGTGGAAAGCTCAGTTTGGACTCATTTTCTTGGGTTTAGGGAGGAAAATGGCAGGAAACCGTCAGAGTTGGAAAAGGCAGGTGTTGGAGGTTTTGGGATGAGAAAAGTCGTTTTTCCGGCAGAAGGAGACCTCGGATGGGAAAATGGAGTGCAAATTCGAACGTTTTGGCCAAAGTTGGGTCTAGGAACTTCTTCCCAACTCAATCGGAGAGAAAAAGTTCTGACCTCCCCCCCCCCTCCTGCCAAACTTCCAACTTTGGTTGTAGACATCGTAGAAAGTCGTGCCATAGCTCATTTGAAAGCTAAAAGTGAGAAAAAGGCAGTGGAAAGCTCAGTTTGGACTCATTTTCTTGGGTTTAGGGAGGAACATGGCAAGAAACCGTCAGAGTTGGAAAAGTCAGGTGTTGGAGGTTTTGGGATGAGAAAAGTCGTTTTTCGGGCAGAAGGAGTTCTCGGATGGGAAAATGGAGTGCAAATTCGGACGTTTTGGCCAAAGTTGGGTCTAGGAACTTCTTCCCAACTCAATCGGAGAGAAAAAGTTCTGACCTCCCCCCCCCCTCCTGCCAAACTTCCAACTTTGGTTGTAGACATCGTAGAAAGTCGTGCCATAGCTCATTTGAAAGCTGGGAGTGAGAAAAAGGCAGTGGAAAGCTCAGTTTGGACTCATTTTCTTGGGTTTAGGGAGGAAAATGGCAGGAAACCGTCAGAGTTGGAAAAGGCAGGTGTTGGAGGTTTTGGGATGAGAAAAGTCGTTTTTCGGGATGAAGGAGGCCTCGGATGGGAAAATGGAGTGCAAATTCGGACGTTTTGGCCAAAGTTGGGTCTAGGAACTTCTTCCCAACTCAATCGGAGAGAAAAAGTTCTGACCTCCCCCCCTCGGCACCGATCTTCCAACTTTGCTTCTAGTGGACGGATTTTGTCGTGCCATAGCTCGTTTGAAAGCTAAGAGTGAGACAAATTCAGTGAAAGAAACGGCTTGTTCATATCTGTCTTCGTTTAGATGTGAGACGCCATTTAAGATTTTGGGACATTGGCGGAAAACGACAGTTAGAATTTTTGAGATGGCTGCCTACTGTAGAGCCAAAACGAAGCATCGGATGGGAAAACGGAGGTCAGATTCGGATTCAGCGTCCAATTCTACATGGAAGTGGTGTATTTCCAGCTCAATCGGAGCACTAGAACCGGAGATAGACGGGTTTTCAGTGTTTGGATGTTGGGTATTACGTCATCAGCTGATCGCCACACACTATATAAGTGGAAACTCGGCTTGTGGAAATCAGTTCTCCTCCCGACTGGGTTGGGGTAGGTGAACTCTGGAGCTCCGATGATAGCATTGGAAATCTGAAAAACCGGGTTTCTGTAAGAAACCGACTTAGAAAATTTCATTGCTGAAGTCAGCTAAGGCGTCAGACTTAGAGGTTAGCCAGGAGATGGCCTTCGTCTCCAGCCCATAAAAGACTCCAAAACTTTAAAGGCTTGTAACTTTGCTTCTACAAGTCCATTTGACTTGATTCAAAAAAGGTTCGGTTGCCATTGACCTGCCCTAAGTGATAGACTACTTATAAAAATGTCATAAGTAGTGCTAAAAAGTTGAAAAATTTAAATTCACTAGTTTTGGAGGTTTTCTGGGGTTTTCGACCCTGCTGAAGTCAACTAGATGATTTTTAATGATGTCTGAGCCAGTCTTCTCATGTTACAAGCGGCTTTTCACTGAAAGCGAGCAAGACACGGAGAGTTTTGCTGTAATATTCCACTGACAGGGTGTTCCTTCGGGACGGCGGACGATGCCGTAGTGATAAGTGTGGCAAGGGAGTGTGTCATAGTTTAGACCGTAACCGCTGGGACAACTCATGTCTCATGTTGGGCATTTGACACAGTTCTCAACGTAGCACTTTGAACGCCAATCGGTTGAGTCTTAGCTATCTTGTCATGGGTGGCCTCTAAACATCTCCATTGCAAAACGCTGGTGAATCAAGCTCTCTACGGCTTGCTATCAAGCTGATCAAAGTCTGTCAACCTCTTACCAACTCCACCGATTTTCATGTCTGGCGATCAAGTCATGGACGGTGCACGATTTTCGGTGTGATACCTCCTGTGGGTGATTTCGAGACAGCGGTGAAGTCCGTAGCTGCACGGGACGTGGGCAATGGTAATCCTTGTGAAACCTCTCTGCGTCATGTTTGCAATTTTTCGTCTCCGTGATAGAGACAAGCAGAACTGATGAATGGAATGAAGGGAGGACATTCATGCGCCACACGCAACACATCACAGGCTTCTCTCTTCGCTAGTGAACAAGCTCTTTTCAGTATCGTCAGAAAGTTTATCATATTGTACAAAAGTTTTATTGCAACACAGGTTGATGTATAGTTAGAAAGTTTGATCATCAACGCTTTATTCGTAAGTCTAGTCAGAAACTGTATCATGGTTTGCAAAGTTAGTGTAGTCAAATAATTTTACTGTGACACCCGTTTGAGAGAGTAAAGTCTGATCATTGAAGTTGTATTCGTGAGTGTCGTCAGAAAGTGTATCATGGTTTGTAAAAGTTTTTATTGCACCACAGTTGATGTATAGTTAGAAAAGTTTGATCATGGCGTTTATTCGTAAGTCTAGTCAGAAACTTCATCATGTTGTACAAAGGTTTTACTGCAGCACAGGTTGATGTATAGTTAGAAAATTTGATCATTGAAGTTGTATTCGTAAGTCTAATCAGAAAGTGTATCATGGTTTGCAAAGTTAGTGTAGTCAAGTAGTTTTACTGTGACACACGTTTGTAAAAGTAAAGTTTGATCATTGACGTTGTATTCGTAAGTCTAGTCAGAAACTTTATCATGGTTTGTAAAAGTTTATATTGCAACACAGGTTGATGTATAGTTAGAAAAAATTGATCATGATGTTTTATGAAACACACATGTCATGAAATGCAAGTGTTAGTGTAGTCAAATAATTTTACTACGACACACGTTTGTGAAAATAATGTTTGATCATTGACGTTGTATGACTGATCGAACTCATCACAGCACTAGAAAGTTTTAGAAGGTTTTACTGCACAGTGTAGATTGTCTTGTAACTTACTTTCACAGTGTTAGAAAGTTTTATTGGAGACAGTTGCCAACTGTTTCCCTATTAGAAAATTCAAACTTCATGACTGTTAGATTCGCTTCATCAGGTTTACTGAAAGCAGTTTTCTACTGCAATGAGAGTTTAGAATGTTATATGAAAACAGTGTTCGCCACAGCACTAGAAAGTTTTTATCCTTAGTTGAGATCCGGACTGCAGTGTGTAAAATTTTTCATGTGACAGTCTTTTCACAAACGATGAAGTGTAAATTCAGAGTGAATACATCTGTTAGGTAGTCATTAACTTTGGATGTGAAGAAAAGCGAATCTGTGTACAGAATGAATTGAATATTAGACAACGCATGCAAGTTTTTGAAGACTTGAGTGGTTGAAACCAAGTCTAAGTTTAACATGTTGGATATAAAAGTGAGATGGATAGGAATAAGTGTTGAATGTTTTATAAAACCAGATGTTGTCACACACGTTGAGTGTGATTCCATGACATTGAATCGCCTGGGTTGTAAAGTCCATCATCCAAGGCTAGGCTCCTCTATGGTTGGATTTAGGGTTTTATATTACATGCGTTAACCATTCGTGTAGAATACGTGAAGCACATGTTCGCTTAAATGCAAATGTTGAAATAAGTTTGTAAGAAGTATTTGACAGGTTGTTGTGAAACTTAGCGAACGTTGAAAAAAGTTTTATGAAATGTTTCTTCAGTCACACTCGTTAGCGTACCAGCTTTACTAAATGTGTTGTTTGCCTTTATCAAATTGAATGTGTGTGTAGAGTGTTTTGTAAATAAAGACGGATAGTTTTTGCACTCTGCATCGACAGCATACAAGTATAGACATAACAACTTGTTGTTAGTCGAATGCATATGAGATAGGAAACATTATGTGTGAGATAAAAATCAACCTGCTAGATGAAGTGAAACACAAAAGTGTCACAACTAGTTTACGGGAAATAAAGGAGAACTGTGACAACGTTTACACTCATCATGGACAGATGAACATATAGTCTGTCATTCAATTGAAAGTCGTAAACATGAACTGCGGTGTAAGAAACTTTATGTCAACAACTTTATGTTGGTAAAACTTTCATAGATTGCAGGCGTGTTGAAAGCTGATATAAAGACCTGTAGAAACGCATAAGTCTTAGTTCAACGACTCGACCCTTGAACTCACACAATGAATACGTCTGTGTAGAAAACTCATTGGTAGGAAACAGCATTTTCTGTGTGAATGCAGACGTTGTAAACATGACATTTAACATGGCTTGCAATAGTCAACATGCTGCCATTCAAAATGTTTATCATGAAACCTATCAGTGAAAAAACCCCTCCTGTGCCCACAAAGAATCATAAGTGCTCTCTGCCGCCTGGTTGTCTCGCTAGCCCCTCAGCAGATAGAGTAGAACACAAAGATGAATGACAGCGAAGCAGGTGGGCAATCGTCTGTCGCGCTAGCCCCTCAGCAGATGGAGTAGAACACAAAGATGTACGCGCTCTCTCTCTCTCTCTGGCGCCCGTCTGTCACATGAAACAGAGAGCTATCGCATCTGTCCCAGGATGCAGTAACGTGTCGTAGCAGCTGGCTGATTCCCACACAGCTCATTGCTATCGCATCGGAAGGGAGATTCACGCGATAAATGCATCTAAGTTTGTTGAGTGGTTGAGGATGGCAGTCAATGAAAATTTGTCTTCTCCTTTCTTTCTCCAACCATAAGTTTAGAGCAATATGATTGCACGAATCAGACATTTGAAAGGCTGTATCATTCTCATATAAAGCAGAGTCTCGTGCATTTTACTATCATAATCATGTCCGAGAAGCCAACTGCTCAAGTTACCCCATATAGGATTACTTATATGGGTGAAACGTTTCTCTCCGATGAGAGTGAGGATATAGTATTTCATTTTATGAAATACTATTCCTTGTTCGATGAATCGAACGTCATACCGCCACCCGAATCCCCGATGATGGATCTGCGGGAATCTCCGAGTGAGAGCGAGGCCGAGATGGCAACCAGCGAGAGCGAGACGGTCGAAAGTGATAACATGGAAAGAGAGGAGATGATGTGGAGTGAGGACTCGGAAAGTGATAACATAGAAAGTGAGGAAGTGGAAGCGAGTGAAGATGTCATTGTGATATCGGATGATGAAGTAAGGGTTTTACACATGCATGCGAATGGCTGTCATCTCAACTCGTTCATGTTTTCTTTCAGTGATGGAGTGAGTGATGGGCGTTCTTTAGTTCATAAAATCATCATGCACACATACAGCACACTGTTTCACCACATTTCCTCGTGAATGCATCATGTGTTCTTATAAGAACTTCCTTCTAATGCAGCTAAAGCGGTCCCAAGCCCGCCACATATCTACGGATATGGAATGCAGAGGGGAAGAAACATGATGAATGGAATGAAGGGAGGACATTCATGCGCCACACGCAACACATCACAGATTTCTATCTTCATTAAGATGACATTCAATCACTTGAATTCTAATGTGACCTAATCCTTAGACCTCAGTACAGTCAACTCTCTAACGTACTTATTAAACCTATTATCTCTAACTTTACAAACACTGAAAGGATGCTAACATGATTTCAAACTTTGCAAAAATCAACTTTATTTCTAACGTTGCAAACAGTGAAATGCTTGTGACACTATTTTATACTTTACCTATCTTGGAAACACTGAAATGATTCTGATATTATTCCTAACGTTACATTCATCAACTTTATTTCTAACTTTACAAACGTCAACTTTATTTTTAACGTTGCAAACAGTGAAGTGATTATAACTTCATTTACATTTCAACTATCTTACAAACACTGAAAGGATTCTAACATGATTTCAAACTTTACAAACATCAACTTTATTTTTGACGTTGCAAACAGTGAAGTGAATCTGACTTCATTTATATTTCACATATCTTACAAACAGCGACATGGTGATAACTTTATTTCTAACTTTACATACTAAGTCAATCCACTCTATTGAAACGACAAGAAAACGACACAGTATGACCATGATATGTTATTGAAACCCACACAGCATTTTTTTATTATACTACCAATTCATTTCATGTCTTCTATCCTATACACTCAAAACCTGCAACGACATTTATTCTATTACACCTGAAATCTATTGGCAAGTGATACATTACATTAAATCTTCGATATCAAATACTATCATGAAACAACTAGCAGTACCTGACTCTAAACATGCACTGATTCCCACATTTATGACATTAGTAATTTTTTCTGTCATGTGTGACTACATGCTCATCAATATGAAAGGCTTGCAGTGACTTAACTCTTAATGTGTCCATGTCAAGCTTTTGGAAATAACTTTTCATGTACAGTTGACATACAATCAATTTCAACGGATGCTCCAGTCATAGCATGTTATTCCTGCTTTCACACTCATGGTGTCATGCCGCATCAACAAGTTGCTTCTATCTAACTTTTACATGAATAAACCAAATGCCCTGATGCTATATGATACTGGCTCGATATGCTATTGTTGTTTCCTTTAACTATGTCACTGATTCAAACAGTTAATTACACTACCTATTCATTAAACTTTGCAATCTCAATCTTTGCTTTCATCGAATATGAACCTCTGATTTACATACAACAACTATGATATGTGTTCTATCTTATACACTCAACCAGTAGAGACATTCATTCTGTTACATCCATGAACATGATGTGATAAAATTCACATCATCTCAAAACCCTTTAACAGCGCTTGTCTTCAAACATATGCTGAATCCCACACAGCTTGTTTGTTACACTACCAATTCATTTCAATGTGGGCTAATCTTGTATCACTCATTTCATGTAACACAACTTTTCACTTTAATTATTCCCACAATGTTACTGCAATGGTCTCAACACAATCCCTACCATGTATTCTAACACTCTAATCACTGTGCAATGACTGTTGTGAATTGTATCGCATTCACGTGCATGAGCCAGGCTTGTAAATTCATGTTACTCAGGTGTGAGAAGGTTATGAGAACCTAAGATGCTTCAGCGGTTCATTTCAATTTACACGAGTAACATTTGATGTCTTCATGTCTAGTAACATGTATGAGTTACTTCATCACTCTAGTTTAATGGAGACTTTGATTATTCATTCTTAGCTCGCTGAAGATGAGTGTTTGTATCACACTGTGAAGAGAGATTGCAAACTAATGAAGATAGAAATTTGATATCTGTATACGTTTGGCGTGTGAGTGGCCATCCTTTCATCCCTTTCATCAATTTTCAACCCATCCTCTGAGTTCAACGGGCTTGGAACCGTCAGAAAGTAAAAACACTTTCTGGCCTCATTATGGGTAGCCTCATAAAGGCTGTTTGGGACATTCACTAGCCTCATGAAGGCTGTTTGTGGCGTTCTCCGACTCCTCTCTACTTTTGCTCGAAGATCTCTGTAAGAAAGAAAAATAGTGTTAGAGTTGATTGAGAGGCAATGACGTTCGAGTAACCTACTTTGAATTTTACTCTTCACTTTTCTCACTGAAAAATCACACAGTCGACCGTCTACCTCCATACTGATATGAATGCAGATGACCCCACCTCCCTCGTAGCACTCCTGTGTGGTGTTTAAATCATCTGTAACAGTAGGCACGTCACATACTTGGTTTCTGTAGATTGGCAGGTGTACCTCTACGTGTCTTCTCTTCATTTCCTTGTTGATGTCTTCAGCCTGACTAAGTCTCCTCTTCAGCTCATGATTTTCTTCTCTCACCCCTTGACAGTTCCTCTCTATCACACCAAGTCTGGTAACCTCCTGCCTCTGATGATTCAACTCGGATACTACCTCCTCATAAGCCATCTCCTTCTCCTTCCATTCACGCCTCTCTTTCATTAATGTTTCCTCTCTCTTCTGCAGCTGTAATACTTCCTCCTGTAAGACTTTCACCGTTCCCACTTTAATTTCTAGTTTGGCTATGTCCTGCACCATCTCTTTATTTTGTCTATTCATGGCCTCATAGCGATCTTTGAGCAGCATGTAATGGGCTTGCTGTGATGCTTTCGCCTTCAACTCATCTCTATCTAGAGCTCTTGTTTGCTCGCGTATACCGCCTTTCTTTGGCGTAGAAGTGTTAAGTGGCTCCTCTACATGTTCAGATTCCTGTTTACCACTTATGAAAACGGCTCTCACCTCCTGTACTTCCCCTTCCTCCTCACTGCTGCTTGTATCGCTGAGGAAATGATTGCTCCCATCATCATCCAAGTCGACAATGTGTCTTACAGCCGCCCTCTCCTCCTGCCTTCGTCTATACAAGTCATCAAACCACTTTTTGAAGTGGCAGTTAGAAATAGACGCACTAGGACACTGGTCATGTCTTTTCCTAAATTGGACAAAGTCAGAGTCTGCTTCCACAGCATGATGGACACAGGTCTTTATTTCAAAGACCTTCTTATGCTCCCCAATGTGTTCCACCTGTCTCAAGTGCTTTTTGTATTCGGTCCCTCTATATACTTTATCGCATGAACATCTTGTGACGCTGTAGCGCGAAGACTTTGATAAAACCATGTTCAAACTGCAAGATAAAAGTTAGTTATTTACTACAGTTCTCACAAGAAAGCACTGTTTATCAGAAACATGTTTGTAATAAATGCCATAGGACAGACAATGATGGTCCTAACCTTAAGACCCTAGTGTTAGAAAGTGTATCAGTGATGCCTGTAAGATCTGACTTTAAATCTCTAACCTAGAACGTCTGATAGCAAACGTCAGACGACTCACCGTTGAAAGGAGGAAACAGGAGTGACATTGGGTAGGGAGAAGCGCCTTACATACTTCTCTCTCACAAAGACAGAATATGCCAATGTCCAAATTTGGTCATGTCTCCTTCAGACGATTTCATCTCACCATATTTGGAATCTCAACCGCTAATTTTCCTGACTGACGCAGGGAGTCCAGATTGCCATAAATGGACATTCTCGCTTCGTTGTGATGGAAGGGGAATGACGCTCGGCTCACGCTTTGTGACAGCGATCTCTTTATCCTGAGTGGCAAGTTTGTATGACCCTCAACTGAACTGAATGTATACGAAGATGAAAAGATTGAATAGTTCCTAGTGTGTGTGATAAAATACACGGAATGATAAACGTACAGATGCTCACAATGATACTTAGGGGCTTCACACCATTTGAATGTTTTCTTATATCATGCTCACTTTCGAAGAGGCTTGATTCAATGGTTCATTCGAAGGATGCTTGTAAAGTTCAATACTGCATCCCCATGACATTTTAATTTTATGTGTTTGTACAAGTGTATAAGCTTTCACTGGACTCACATCGTCTTATAAAGTGTTCGTTTACGCAGCGCATGAAGTTATATCTCTCAATGACGTTGAACTCACTCCCTCACACACACACACGCACACACACACATTGTCACTTAAACCATGACTGGAATACAGTTCTCACACATCAACTTTATTTCTTACGTTACAAATGCTGAAAGGACTCTAACATTATTTTATACGTCCCCTATCTTACACATACTGAAAGGATTCTAGCATGATTTCAAACTTTACGAACATCAACTTTATTTCTAACGTTACAAACAGTGAACTGCTTGTGACACTATTTTATACTTTACCTATCTTACTAACACTGAAATGATTCTGATATTATTCCAAACTTTACAAACAGTAAAATGGTTGTAACTTTATTACTAAGCCAATCCACTATGTTTGAAGCCCAATTTTATGTGAAAAGAAGACGACACAGTATGACCATGATATGTTATTGAAACCCATACAGCTTTTTGTTACACTAACAATTCAGTTCAATGTGAGCTAGTCTTGTATCACTCATTTCATACGACATAACTTTCACTTTACTTATTCCTACAATGCTACTACTATGTGTTCTAAACTTTATGAGTTCGCTTTCACTTCTATCTCACACTTTCTTCATCATCTAACCAAGTGAATGACATTGATGATACATTATCTGACTATACGCATTGAGTCACATTCTACACAAACAGATATTACTAACATGGATCATATAAAACGCCAAGTCTTGTCATAGGGTTGACTATACTATGGACTTAGTGATTTATCAAAGTGACTTGTACTTCTAAAACTCTAAATCCCTAAATCTTAACACAGGGATACCTATCCTATGGTTTTAGTGATTTAGGAGTTTTGCTGTATAATTTAGTAAACTTATGTCTCTGTCAGCATACAACTTTTAAAATAGAACACTGACTGATAAATGATGTTCATATATTCCTAGATTGGATAACAAGAAACTTTCCTGCGTTGACTATTATATATTTTAACTCTTTACACACTTATTATTCCAATCACTAAGATACATACAACGCTTCTATTGAACATGTATCAATCACCTTTCAGCTCACCACATCAAATGTAAAGTGTATAACGTAATGAGCATGTAACTATCTCTCATCAACGATATGAAATCTGTCTTTTCACCATGAGAATTAAGTCTTGCCTTCAAAGTCATTTTATAAAGCGAACATATGCATCACGTATTCTACACTAAAAGAGATTGTTCATTTGTGTTATCCAAATCCCTAAGTCCCTAAACCCAACGGTAGGTAAGCCTACCCCTTAGATGATGGACTTTAGCAATTTAGCTGTGTCATTCACCAATGGCTAAGTTAGTAAATGCATGTATACACTCTACAACAACAGTTATCATTGATGTATGTTATATAAAACGCTAAATCTGTAAGTCCAATCGTGGCTGTCATTGCCTGCATTACTATACAACATGTTGCTCTGATGATTCTTCCACCACCCTTACTCTTTCCATTTGAGGGGTAGTGAAGAAATAAATTCATGACTTCAGGTCAAAACCTCTCTCTACACACGTTCATATTTCACATCATGTAAAAGATCCTTGCTACTTATCATAGGGGCCTTAAAACTTTAAACATGATGATTTCATGGCAGTTAGACCTTTGAAGATGTGTGTTGGACACCTTGTCATGAAGTTGAGTTCTCATCAGATGAATTTAATAAGAGCTTCTTCATTTTCTAAGAAAGATAGAGATCCTTGAATCTAGTGTTTGTGTGTGGCACAGTCTGTAACTTTTCTTTGTTAATAGGGTGGCCTCCAACGAATTGGTGACCGGGGCCCTCGGAAGGACCAATGGAATACTTCGATTACTCGAAGTATTCCGGACGCTGAATTCTCAGCAACGCCAGATATTCTAGCGCCATATCCCTAAATGAAGGGTTCTCCACAAGCTCATGTGGAATAAGATGGACGGGGCAGCGAATTGCTTCGCATTTCTCTGCCTGGAAAGCAGCCAGGAGAAAGACTTTCCCCATCTTCACCCTGCATCCACAGCGGAGCTCAAGGG
Organism: Prostheceraeus crozeri; assembly: GCA_907163375.1. Classification (NCBI taxonomy): domain Eukaryota; kingdom Metazoa; phylum Platyhelminthes; order Polycladida; family Euryleptidae; genus Prostheceraeus; species Prostheceraeus crozeri. The sequence continues at coordinate 137,486 of CAJQUW010010983.1, forward strand.
TTCGACTCATGTCAAAGAAAGCGATATCGAAAGACATTGCTTCAAACGACTTGTAATTGATGAATGAGTGTGAACGTCTCCCTTATATTTCTCACACATTTTTGTAACTGGCTAGCAAGACATTGAAGAATTAAACAAATCGGCAGTGTCCATGCTTTAACAGCAAATGGTGACTTGCGCGCGCGCGGAGTGTAAAGTTACGAATTGTCAACGTGAGAATCCTTTCAGCCTCCCACGATAATCTCTTCGACGCGATAGCAATGAGCTATGTGGGAATCAGCCAGCTGCTACGACACGTTACTGCATCCTGGGACAGATGCGATAACTCTCTGTTTCATGTGACAGACGGGCGCCAGAGAGAGAGAGAGCGCGTACATCTTTGTGTTCTACTCCATCTGCTGAGGGGCTAGCGCGACAGACGATTGCCCACCTGCTTCGCTGTCATTCATCTTTGTGTTCTACTCTATCTGCTGAGGGGCTAGCGAGACAACCAGGCGGCAGGCATCAAATTTTCTAACTATACATCAACCTGTGCTGCAGTAAAACCTTTGTACAACATGATGAAGTTTCTGACTAGACTTACGAATAAACGCCATGATCAAACTTTTCTAACTATACATCAACTGTGGTGCAATAAAAACTTCTACAAACCATGATACACTTTCTGACGACACTCACGAATACAACTTCAATGATCAGACTTTACTCTCTCAAACGGGTGTCACAGTAAAATTATTTGACTACACTAACTTTGCAAACCATGATACAGTTTCTGACTAGACTTACGAATAAAACGTTGATGATCAAACTTTCTAACTATACATCAACCTGTGTTGCAATAAAACTTTTGTACAATATGATAAACTTTCTGACGATACTGACAAGAGCTTGTTCACTAGCGAAGAGAGAAGCCTGTGATGTGTTGCGTGTGGCGCATGAATGTCCTCCCTTCATTCCATTCATCAGTTCTGCTTGTCTCTATCACGGAGACGAAAAATTGCAAACATGACGCAGAGAGGTTTCACAAGGATTACCATTGCCCACGTCCCGTGCAGCTACGGACTTCACCGCTGTCTCGAAATCACCCACAGGAGGTATCACACCGAAAATCGCGCACCGTCCATGACTTGATCGCCAGACATGAAAATCGGTGGAGTTGGTAAGAGGTTGACAGACTTTGATCAGCTTGATAGCAAGCCGTAGAGAGCTTGATTCACCAGCGTTTTGCAATGGAGATGTTCAGAGGCCACCCATGACAAGATAGCTAAGACTCAACCGATTGGCGTTCAAAGTGCTACGTTGAGAACTGTGTCAAATGCCCAACATGAGACATGAGTTGTCCCAGCGGTTACGGTCTAAACTATGACACACTCCCTTGCCACACTTATCACTACGGCATCGTCCGCCGTCCCGAAGGAACACCCTGTCAGTGGAATATTACAGCAAAACTCTCCGTGTCTTGCTCGCTTTCAGTGAAAAGCCGCTTGTAACATGAGAAGACTGGCTCAGACATCATTAAAAACACATGGAACGTGAACTCCATTTTCCCATCCGAGGCCTCCTTCTGCCCGAAAAACGACTTTTCTCATCCCAAAACCTCCAACACCTGACTTTTCCAACTCTGACAGTTTCTTGCCATGTTCCTCCCTAAACCCAAGAAAATGAGTCCAAACTGAGCTTTCCACTGCCTTTTTCTCACTTTTAGCTTTCAAATGAGCTATGGCACGACTTTCTACGATGTCTACAACCAAAGTTGGAAGTTTGGCAGGAGGGGGGGGGGAGGTCAGAACTTTTTCTCTCCGATTGAGTTGGGAAGAAGTTCCTAGACCCAACTTTGGCCAAAACGTTCGAATTTGCACTCCATTTTCCCATCCGAGAACTCCTTCTGCCCGAAAAACGACTTTTCTCATCCCAAAACCTCCAACACCTGACTTTTCCAACTCTGACGGTTTCCTGCCATTTTCCTCCCTAAACCCAAGAAAATGAGTCCAAACTGAGCTTTCCACTGCCTTTTTCTCACTCCCAGCTTTCAAATGAGCTATGGCACGACTTTCTACGATGTCTACAACCAAAGTTGGAAGTTTGGCAGGAGGGGGGGGGGGAGGTCAGAACTTTTTCTCTCCGATTGAGTTGGGAAGAAGTTCCTAGACCCAACTTTGGCCAAAACGTCCGAATTTGCACTCCATTTCCCATCCGAGGCCTCCTTCTGCCCGAAAAACGACTTTTCTCATCCCAAAACCTCCAACACCTGACTTTTCCAACTCTGACGGTTTCTTGCCATTTTCCTCCCTAAACCCAAGAATATGAGTCCAAACTGAGCTTTCCACTGCCTTTTTCTCACTTTTAGCTTTCAAATGAGCTATGGCACGACTTTCTACGATGTCTACAACCAAAGTTGGAAGATCGGTGCCGAGGGGTGGAGGAGGTCAGAACTTTTTCTCTCCGATTGAGTTGGGAAGAAGTTCCTAGACCCAACTTTGGCCAAAACGTCCGAATTTGCACTCGATTTTCCCATCCGAGCACTCCTTCATGCCGAATTCCAGCCTTTCTCATCCCAAAACCACGAACATCCACCCTTTCCACACTCTATTCCTCACACATCACCTTCCTCGCCACCCCTTGCCTCATCACTCCTCCTTCCTTCCTTCCTTCCCGCCAGAGGGGGGGGAGGGACCCGTTTCCTCCTCACGGACCCATTCCTCCCAACACATCCTTGGCGACTTCCTTCCAGAGGGGGGGCTGAGTCAGCATGATGACTCAGCATTTCACATTTTGTCCTTGCGTCTGGAATGTGCTTACTACTGACTTGCATTATATATGGGCAATTCTATTGAGTATGACCACTTTTTTGCAAAATCATCAAAAAATGCCACTCGGCCACTTCGTAGACTTGTTAATTACCACATCCAGATCCACACCAGTCTCCATAATTTTGGTCTTGTACTCCTTGATCTTCAGACCTTTGGAGTTAAGATATCTCTTCCAACGTTGTAGCTTCTCTTCTAATTCGGCAACAGATTTAGCTGTGAGAACTAAGTCGTCTGCATACAATATCTAATAAGGTATAGTCCTTCTCTCATGTCGGCTGCAATCGAGTACAAAACAATGGAGAAGAAAAGAGGGATAAGAACGGATCCCTGGTGAACACCAACTCTGACCACAAACTCGTCAATCTCTCCACAAGCCGAACGACAGAAAGTGCTTAAGTCAGTGTATGTAGCCAAAACTGCTTTCACCAACCATTCTTCGACATGGGCTTTCCGTAGTGACCATAGCAAAACTCGTCGAAGGTCTTTTCCAGGTCAACAAATGCCAAGAAAAGTTTCTTTTTTTTCGCCAAATGTTTTTCTATTAGTTGTCTGACAATGAATACTTCTTCAGTTGTTCCTTTGATCGATGTGAAACCGAACTGTTTGTGTAAGCAAAAACAAGTGCAAGTTCCAGTCGCGAGAGGGCGCTTTATTACCGGACATCAACATTCATATGTGGAAATGATTACATATCAGCTACATCAGTCAAAACAAATTAATCAAAATCTCATGTCATAGAAAGTGCGTGATCGAATCAAGGTCACTGAGCACAAACTGGTCGGACATCGAGAACCGGTTACAATAGAAATTATACAGTAGCGTGATCATAGAAATTGATAACAATAAAACCTCTAGAATGGAAGTAAAGCTTCATGCAATACACAATAGTGGCACAAAAATCGCACGCATTTTGACTTAGATTCGCTTGTCAACGGCTGTATGATTGGGTTAGAATCAGTCACATGTGCGATTCCAAGCTTTTCATTGGTGGTTCATGCCCCAACTTAGTTCCCCCGGATGTGCCGCGACCTTGAGTCAATTTCCATTCTAGTCAACTTCAGACAAACAACAATCTATTTCTATGAGCGTGATGGAAGCGAAGAATGAAGAATGGAAAAACAAACAAGTCAACGCTCACACGCTCCCTCGCTTCTTAAGAAACTTCACGTAATTACGAGGGTCACTCCATAAGTCTTTAGACTAGCTCTGAAGAAATGCACCAAATTAAATGAAACTTTGTTCGATGACTCCTCTAAACGTCATTATCGATTGGTGGAAAGTTCAGCGCTGGCTGGTGAACAGTCATCACTCGATCTGCGCTTCAAGTTAAAGTTGAACACGCTGAAAGCGCATTTAGACATGGAGCTTCGCAGAGAGCATTTCCGAACAATGATTTTTTACGATTTCAAGCGCAACTTGTCTGCCGCCGAGTCGCTAGCCAGCCTCACTGCCGCTTTTGGGGAACAAGTGTTTTCGAGAGCAATAGTCTTCAATTGGTTTGCGGAGTTCCGCCGCGGACGCGCCTCCCTTGAAGATAAACAACGCTCAGGTCGGCCAGCTTCGGTTGTTCATGAAGATTCGATTGCTGCTGTCGAGAAACTGGTGAAGGTAGATTCACGAGTCACATGCCATCAAATAGAGGTTTCTCTTGGCTTGTCATCGGCATCGTTGAATAGGATTCCGCATGATCATCTTCGGCTACGAAAGCTTTCTGCTCGTTGGATCCCACACTTGCTCACGGAGGAGCAGAAACAGAAGCGGATCGACTTTTGCAATTTCATGCTGCAGAAGTTTGACGGCGGAGCTTCTAAGCAAGTCTGGGATATAGTCACTGTTGACGAGACGTGGATTTATCAATGCGACCCTGAGACCAAGCGTCAGTCCAGCCAGTGGGTCTTCCCTGGAGAGAATGCACCACAAAAATGCATTCGCAGTCGGAGCATCGGAAAACAAATGGTAGCCTCATTCTTCTGTGCTGTTGGCCATGTCGTCACTGTGCCACTGGAAACTCAAAGCACACTGACTGCAGACTGCTACTGCACTGTTTGCATTCCACAAGTGCTGCAAAGCTGGAGCAGGAGGCGTCCGAAGACGGGAACGAGAGGACAATTGTGGCATCACAACGCCAGTGCCCACACCGCAGGTCGAACTCAGGATTTCATGCAAGAGCGTTCAATTCGACTGCTTCTCCACCCGCCTTATTCCCCTGATTTTGGCGCCGTGTGACTTTTCTCTTTCCGAAAGTAAAGGATAAGATCCGAGGAGTTCGTTTCAACTCTCTTGGGGAAGCAGGGGAGGCGTTCGATGCGGCCATGGAAGGAATTCCAAAAGAAATTTGGCGAAATGCTTCGCACAAGACTGGTTTCGGCGCATGCAACTTTGCATTGATTGTGGGAGTGTTTATTTTGAAAAAAATATAATTTTTCTACTTGAAATTTTTACCTTCAGGTTGGGGATACGAAAATATCAAAAAATCATTAAAATCGGAAATCATTTAATATACTAGTCTAAAGACTTATGGAGTGACCCTCGTAACACTTATCCATGACCCACAAGTCCACAACATTGTCACCATGAAAAATAGGTCTCAGACTAACACGGCTGCTTCTTCTCACAACCTCGACATGTTCATTTTCATCATTCGAGGAATCAAGCCGTGGACTTATTCTGTCTTCGACTGGTTCTGTCCGGGAAGAAGGCACAAGTCTTAAGTGAGAAACATGACGAGAAACATTCACACAATCTAATTCAACAGACACTTGAATTCAATTTAGTTACAACATGAGGGGCGCTCCAAATGTCATCACACTTCGAATACTGTGGTTTCAAAAATATTGTGTCACCAACCTAATAAGGTTTGCGGTCTATATCAACCTGGTCCTCAGCATAGTCATGTAATTTGGGGCGCTCAATCTCAACCCGATCATTTGTAACTAAGGGCTTTCTGGACACGGTGGTCAGGAAGGTCGCGAAAGTTCGAAAAAATGGGGGATGATTTGTTTTGAAAAAGTTGGTCTTATTAGAGCAAGAGAAGTTATTTAAAAGAAATTAGAAAATCTTTCATCAAGCCCATATCGAGAAAAGCGAATTTATTGATTTTTGAAAATCGATAATTATTGGAAATCAATAATTTGTGATTTTAGCGCACTTGCTGAAATTGGGGGTGAAGGTTGGACAACAAATATAAAGCTGTTTATTCTTCTGCTAAATTAAGTCACAACTTTTAAGATTTTTATCGAGCCCTTTAGTAGAAAATCGATAATTATCGATTTGATCGATCAATATTTTTCTATATATTGGCAGAAATCAGTGGAAGTTGCTGCAAATAAAAATTGGGCAGACTTGGTTGATGTCACATATGTTACTCATCTGCATGCTTGTTACTTCAGACGCTGAGCTATAGAAATCCATCGAGCCCTTACGGAGTAAATCATGTTTTTTGTTAGTCAGCTACAGTCACCTTCACTCCTAATTATTGTGCCGTAATCTTAAATATGTTTTATTTTGCGTGAAATAAAAGTTATAATGTCACTTTGTTCCTTTAATATGAAAACATAATTTTATTGACTCTAGCAATGTACATTTTAATGACTTTGCATTGACTTTGTTATTTTAGTTCGCAACGCCACTAATTTCCATTATTCTTTGTTCCGTGAACGAGTATTATCATAATATTAAGTGCAATCTAAACAGGTCCCGGTAATGAAAGTCTGATGTCATTTCAAACATCAGTGATGATAAAAAACACACACTTTATGATAAAATATTATTGTAACCTATCTCCCTGTAACCGACAAATAACACGAAATTTTACAAATGCTTACTATTGAATTCAACAACATTTTGTCTTAATGCTTGTTCATATCGTGGATTTGAAAGATCATTCACTTTACGCTTCATCCAGAATTCCTTTAGCGCAGCATGAACAGACTCTGATGCCTGTTCTGAATATTGACCCAGAGATTTACCATACCGCCAACAAAATTCGTGAACATTTCGAATCAAGATATGGACTTTCGGAGTGATGCCGATGCCCAAACCCAAGTAGGAAGTTTCGAACTCAACAATTTTTTCTTGGACGACAAATCTCAGTGTATTTCCGAAGCATGAATCGACAACATGACAGATTTTTCGCAAAGAATCAACAAAAGGCAGGCTTTTAATTGGACAAATTGCAGCCAAGGAATCAACATTTTGCAGATGCTTTCTGCAATCTCCACCGGTAAAATTGTTGCCTCCATGATACTCAACAGGTTTTACGAAGAATTTTTCGGACCACATGCGTGCTTCAACTGGCCATTTTGCTTGGTACAGCATATACAACATTGGTAGTGATGTCTAATGTTTTCAATGTTCTTGTCTTGGCATTAATCTCCCAAACGCCAGAAGTCCCTTCACAATAACAGCATGGATGTTGAGAACCATGAGACTGTATTCCACACAAGATATTTGCAAGTTTTAGATCAATAGCGACTAAGTAGGGAAGTTCATCAAGTCCCTCGATGTTATCCAAAAATATTTGCACTTTTCGATATATTCCTTCCATCTCCGGTACGATTGCAAGGATGAATAGGCCTTTGACACTTCCTTCCTTAGAGGCAGAAAATGATGTCAAGCTATCATCATCTTCTCTGATGATGTTCAAGCACACTTTGAAGAATTCTTGACCTCCATCAATTCCCAACTTGAATATGAGATCATATAAGATTATTATAATATCTCATTAGTTCCTGAATAGATCTCCAAGCTTCGATTTGATATATATTGAGACACCATATTGTTGATATCAAACCGTAATTAGCTAATCGAAGCATTCAGTTGACAGATGGGGACATGCGTATTTATGCTGAATAGAATGAAAAGCAACAGACCGGTTTAGCTTCGATGGATAATAAGCCATAATGATTCAAAGACTTTTTGGCTGCAGAACTAACATCACAACTTGGCTCAAGAGTTTTGCTGATGTTTATTAAGTAACAACGAAAAGTTGTCAACTAAATTAGGCAGGAATGAACACCACATGCAATAACCACAAGAAACAAAGTATAATTCACTGAACAAGAGCTGGATGTATTTATCAGATGTCGTTTGTACGCAACAATTCAATACCCTATTAACACAACATGAACTAAAAAATCGCCTAATTAGTACTTGAGGACAGTCATACACAGTAAAATATAACCCATATGTCAGACATTCACATGATTTATTCTGTATTCTCGATATATTTCGTAGATAACGTACGTATCTAACAAGGCAGTATTCCAGTGACATAAAGTTAGCTAATCGAATTCGCCCAATTAGTATTTGAGGAGCTATAGTGAGGACAAAGTTACATAACAGGCCTAGTCCAACATAATAAATGCAATGTATGTGTCAAACATTCACATGATTTACTCCGTAAGGGCTCGATGGATTTCTATAGCTCAGCGTCTGAAGTAACAAGCATGCAGATGAGTAACATATGTGACATCAACCAAGTCTGCCCAATTTTTATTTGCAGCAACTTCCACTGATTTCTGCCAATATATAGAAAAATATTGATCGATCAAATCGATAATTATCGATTTTCTACTAAAGGGCTCGATAAAAATCTCAAAAGTTGTGACTTAATTTAGCAGAAGAATAAACAGCTTTATATTTGTTGTCCAACCTTCACCTCTAATTTCAGCAAGTGCGCTAAAATCACAAATTATTGATTTCCAATAATTATCGATTTTCAAAAATCAATAAATTCGCTTTTCTCGATATGGGCTCGATGAAAGATTTTCTAATTTCTTTTAAATAACTTCTCTTGCTCTAATAAGACCAACTTTTTCAAAACAAATCATCCCCCATTTTTTCGAACTTTCGCGACCTTCCTGACCACCGTGTGGACTTAGCACAAAAGACTAATTCATAGGGAGCGTGATCGTTCTTACCCTTAGTATTGTTCATCCAGGAAATAGCTCCAGCGATGGTTTTTCCTGTCCGTTTAACTGTCCTTTTTACCGCACGGTGAACTCATTCGACTACAGAGTTACCCCGAGACCTTTACGCAGAAGTAAAGATCTGTTGAAGTTCCCATTTTCCTAGAGGCCTCTGGAATATGTGACTACGAAAAACTGTCCCATTGTCGCTGATGACCCTGCTGGTGGACTATACTCTGCAAAAATCTGCTCAATATACTAAGTCACCTAGGAGGTGGATTCACTTTTCAAGGAACGCCATCAAGTGAATTTAGACATGACATCAATTACTGATAAGAACGCTTTGTTATCAACATGAGTTATGTCAATAGCTAATACCTCCCAAACATGCTTTCCACTTATCGACCCCTTGTCCCAACCAAAGCAGTTTGGCGGATCTACACGAGCACAGACATTACAATCGTCAACTACATATTTGACAGCGGATTTTGATATACAGCAATCTTGATATCGTTGTCTACATAATTCTAAGGTTCTATCAGTGCCAAAATGATTGATTTTATGCACAAGTTTGATATCTTTGTAAGCGATGCTTGTAAGCTTCTCCTTAACCCATGAACTAGGTACTCTGGTTAGGGAGTCCGCTTTGTTGGCACTCGACTTGACCCAACATACTTAATTGATAATTTCTTCTCACAAATAATATCTGAAATTACACTGAGCTGACGCTTTATCAACACATTACATCAACACTTATTAACATTATTGGTTTTATTTATTACTGATTGCAACCATCTGTAAACAGTGATAGAGTCAGTCTTAATCACAATATCTCGCTTGCCCCACTTTAAAGCCAGATTCAGACCCTTGATAGCAGCGTCTAATTCACTACGATTAATATGCATGGAATCATTTTTAGGACGTAACCATGCTGCATCTTCTATCACCTGGTCTTGAATTTCCACTACAACCAAGTGACTAGTGAACTAGCATTTGTCCACACGGTGATCGGTGCCTCTGGGTTAACCTCCCATTTCCCACCAGCAGGGTCAGATTCTTTCAACCTAGCTTCTATATCTCGAATCAAGACATCATCATAAAACAAAACGAATACTTCAATTAAAATCGAACGCCCACCAAACTCGATTTCGATAGCAAGTGAGTGATTTAAACCATAGTATTTGGTGATTACATGAAAATTCATCAAAACTCGCACGGTTTAAAAAAATTGAAATAAACGATATAGTAAACAAAAACTATCTTATAAAATAAGGAAATACTTAAATTTTGTAGCATTACAATCACCAAAATCGAGTTCGATGTGGGCTTCATCAGAAGGGAGGAAGGAGTGTGCGAGAATGATGAACAAGTTGATAATTCGAATTACGACTGTTCCTTTTTTCCTTTCAGGATAAGAGCATCAACACTTCTTCTGTGAATGTTGGCACGTGATTGTTAAACCAACTGCTTTGCTTTTGCGCGCACACAGTCACCAAGTTTATTTTTCGCTTTTTGAACGTTTATTTTCTTCAGCACAAGGTTTTCGCATTGACGATGCATCTTGTAGCATCTTTTGAGCGGCTAGGATTATTTCTTCTGCCTGCTTTCGCTTCTCGACAACCTTCTCCTTCTTTCATAATTTCTTCGCTTCATCGAGACTTTTACGCCTTTTATCCTTCAACTGGTTTTCTTGGAGTTGTTTTCTCGTTCTCGTTCTCGTTGACAATATTTTCATCCGCCTTCAATATCGCTTCGGCTGCTGCCCGTTGTTGCTCCAGACGGGACTCATAATATCACATTGAACTTTTCACAGCATCTACTGAAGGATCACTAACTGGATGGTCGTGGCATGTGGTATTAAGCGCCTGCAAATCATATTTCACGGTCATGAGTGACGACACAGTATATTCAGATAGTCTGTTTCTGTCCTTCCGAATGATGTGTGCCAGTTCGTTAAAATTCCGCTCAGTCGCTGAATTTCTAGACACAGCCGATAGACTTTAACCACGTTCGCTAAAATTGGAAATTTCAATTCGCCTGCTTCCTTTTCCATTGTCATCACATGCGTCCAATAGTTGTCAACTCGAACATGTTGCTTTTCTCCGATATCACTCATCGAATGACTCCATTCTGAAGGGACATCATCCATTACGAAACGTCTGCATTCCATCTTCAATGAGTCTATATCCTCATACACAAAACCACAATACGGAGGAAGTCGTTGAAAAATATATACAACACTGCCAAGAATCGGTGGATATTTTCGTAGGCGAGGGGTTTAAAAATCTAAAATGGAATGCCATCGAATTTTTCAATCTAGGCTTCAGCTGCAAGTATTTGGTTAATACTTTAAAGAATCTGTGAATACCATGGTAAAATTCTTTCTGGCGGCTATCTTGCAAAGTCTTCAGTATTTTTGAGCAGATGAAATGAGCAGATAACACAAAAAGCAGATAAGAATCAGATGAGGTTAAAAAGCAGATAAGAATCATCAAAAATGCAATTTACGCAGTGCTTACAATTTTCACTCCCATTTATTTCACGATTTATGCAGGCGTAGGACCACTGCACATAATGAAAACATATGAAGATGCGTGTGAACAACGTTACATTTCATACGTATGAACACACACCCTTTTTCATACTTAAATGCATACGTATGAAAAGGAGTATGTAACACACGCATGAACATACCCATTTATAACTTTGAAAAGTGATAATCTTTGGCCAGTTGGAGGGATCCCATGTCCTGATGTTAAGGAAAAACGTATTTTTGGGCGCGAGTACCTCCGTTGGTCACCGGCCGAACATTTTCATGCGAGATAATGACAACCCATTTATTTTCGTGCGGGAAATTTCACGCCACTTGTCTTGTTTTGTCAGTATTATGACCTCACTAAATTATTTGTCTCGGTAATTTATCTAGTGTCTTGGCCTTTATTTAGTCTTTAGCATTCTTAATACTCGTGCAGCAAGTAGCTTGTTCGTGATATTTACTAAATGCACCGCATTGAGTGATTCAATTAATTAGCCTGAAGGTTGGCTATCCCGATAACTTGTGGTGCCGGCATCACTTATAATGACTCTGAGAAAAGAGAGGAATATTCGCACGCTGATATCGAAGTTCCATCGTTGTTAATAGTCATGACAATAGAGTCATCCATGTTTAAACTGCAGGCTCCGAAGTTCGATCAATAGACTGCTACAGAGCTATCATTTCTATGTAATTATCATTAAATCAGGGCTATTTTGAAAATCCGTCGACTGGTTGCGACCTGGTATTGAAATTATCATATCCACTTCATCGATCCATCAAATAATGCTTTATATTTCTGAAACCAAATCAGACATAATCCTTTCTTACCGGTTGAGTCGTTCGAGGAATGCAACATGCTAATGACACCATCCTCCGAACGCTGACGGACATTAAGAAGCCTGTAATAAGAAAAAATTGTGTAGAGATGTGTTACATACATATATCCCAATATAAATAAAGTAATTAAATATTGAGTTATATACTCAGTAGAAAAATATGAGCAGACCTGAACAACTGCCATTTCATCCAATATCAGGAATTATCAGCAGGCCTAGTTCGCATCTCTCAACAAGTTACTTAAAAAACGAGGAATTTACTAAGCGAGCTTTCAAGGATGTCACCAATCGTCATATCAATGTCAGAATTGCTCCCAAGCACGGCATACCAGACCAATACAGCAGCATCAAAGGCACAAGCAATTTGATAATCTACATTTACTATACGTTTACAACTACATGTATGACATTATTCCTATATGCCTACTGAATACAGTTCAAAGGCATGCGGATTATTACTTGTGTTGCCTAAAAAAACGATTTCTAGGACTATCCATTTTTGTATTTTGGATCGCTCCTCAACCCTTTAACGACTGAGCTCGAGTTAATTCGCTTCGAGTGTTATCAACAGTTGACTGGTGACGGTAACAATGGAGTAGCCTACAGCATGGAACTGAGTACGAGTAAACTCGCATCGATAGACGGAGAAATATCACTGACGCCGCATCCATCAGTTGTCCTTCAGAAACTGAGCCCGAATAAACTCGCATCGGTAGGACAGGCAGCTATCACTGACAGATAAATTGTTCCCTTCCACTGTTCACGAATCCCGAGTTAACTCGAGCTGCTGGTATGTTTCAATTTCACGAATGCCGAGTTAGCTCGTTTTTAGTATTAAGTGACTTATTTTCCCACTTTCAATAGTTCTGAAATGTAAATCCGTATTCATTATCCCCGGATATACAGTGTTGCAAAAAGTTTATGGTAAAAACACATTTTCTCTTTCTGATACCGATTTTTATTAAAAAATAGAGTTCAACTCAATGAAGCTGCTTGAAAACAGTTACTGAATGTTAATGCCAAACAAGAAGAAGCTTACCGTCAGAACAGATAAAGATTGTCAATATTTCGTTGGATATCCTTTATTATTCAATAAAGCTGAAATCCTTCAGGGCATAGACAAAACCAAGCGTTCACAGTCTTCCCTGGATACAATAAGACACCAGTATTGAATAGTCTCCTTTTCAAGTTGTTGCAAACTACAAATATCATTGATAATACCGTAATATCTTTAATTGGAACGCAGCATGCGCTACAAACTTGATTTCAAATTTGAATGGCCTGGATAATTTGCAAAAATTTGTCATATCGTGTTTAAGTCATGTCGTGCAGATCAGATCACATATTTATATAAGACGTATATATATATATATTTATATAAGACGCAACAGATCGTTCAACAAAAAATAAGGAGCATTACAAAGGCTGGGGTAGGCGTATAGCATCATGGAACGTATAAAAACATTGCAAAATCTTACCATTAGGGCAATACTGCACCCAGCACGTTTCAGATTTCTTATAATTTACACCAGTCTCGCGGCTTGTCTGACAATCATCTTCAACTGAAGAGTCCATTTCCTGTCATCAGAGAACTTTACTCCTAGATAGGAAAACGACTCGACATTGCCAAGATAGTTATTGTGTGACATAAGCACACGCTCGGGTACAATAGATGTCCTTGTTACAATATCCATAACTTTGCACTTCGATTAGTTTACACTGAGTGAAATTGAATCAGTCCACTGGACAATGTTTCCCATTTTGCCTGTAAATTATCATCAAGCGGCGATCTCAAGAAGTGTGATATGATGATGTCATCAGCATATTTGATTATTGAGGAGTTACTGCTTACAGGTGCAAGCTTATCGGTGGCAAGAGCAAAAAGAGTAGGGCCAAGAACGCTGCCCTGAGGCACACCACTGGGGAAAGACACAAAGTCAGAATACGATCCGCTAAGAGAGACTCGCTGTTTCCTGGCGGAAAGAAACTGCGAATCTAGTTAAGTGTAAAACATGGAATTTCGAAGTCTATACAAGCTTGTATAATCGCATCATGACTAAGTCTGTCAAAACTCAAAAGCCTTTGATATGTCAACTGATAAAATTCGCAACGCTCCAGAAGAAGGATCAATGAATCTGCTGGGCTAGGAGTAGCGCACATGTAGTTCCCGAACCTGACCGCGGAATAAAAGCGAATTGTGATTTGTCATCAGAATCTTTCACACTTGCTGTCTCAATACGAGTTAACTAGGGATCAGTTTCTCATTATATTACCGCCTGCAACGCACCAGTGCTATTGTCTTGCCATCTCCATGAGATTTAACTCGGGCTCAGTTTCTGATGCAATTCCCTCAACAACTCACCAGTAATATTGTATGGCTGTCACGATACGAGTTAATACGGGTCCAGTGAAATTCGGTAGGTATATGAAGCTGCACCGCAGATAAAGGGTTAATGCATAAATTTGTAATGAAGTATACATATTTTCTCGAGCTAGCACAATTCGTGCATGCGCAAGTTCATGATAAGTCACCCAAATCCATGGACCATACAAAAGTGCAACCAATTTCAAACATAAGGCATCAAAACGTCAATGCTAATTGAATCAAAATCGTACCACGATGTCCAAGTTCAAGTGCAATCAATTTTAGTAAGATTATTTTCCTGTTGAATCATTGATAATTGAACGGTGTGTCAAAATTTCCATCAAACTTTGAGCATGAATTTATCTGCCCTGCCACGAAGTCGTGACTCTTGAAATTGCATGATCTAACCAGCGCTAGAACGATTTCGATGACATTTTTATTTCATTCGGAGTTTTTTTCCAATACAGAAGTCTTTCTGTAAATCGATTTCCTTCGGAGTTTTAATTTTTCCATACAAAAATTTTCATCTACATCGATTTCTTTTGTTGCACATTTCCTTCCACATCTCTTATCATCTTCATTTCATCTTCATCTCTTATCAATGACCTTCTATGTTTATCTAAGTTTCTTTTCCAACTTGTGTATCAAAGTCTAAATCCATTTCTTTCGAAGCTTTTTTTCTAGATAAAAATACCTTTATCCTTTTAGCGATTTCTTTCGACAGTTATCCCTCTATATTCAAGTGGCTATCTGCAATCTAAAGGCACCAGTATTTCAATTTCTTTCAAGACTTATGGAGATTCATTTTTCAACATGTACATAACTATATCAGAACCTAGATCCATTCCTTTCTACGCTTTTACGTGATAATTTACATTTACATGTATATTGATTTCAGTTGAAGAAATATTTCCAATATAATTGCAGATTACCACAAAAAAATATTAAAAGAAATTAAGACATGTGACATGCGCATATCAGAAACAGAAGAAGAGTAAAAACTGTGTTTACAAGTTTTTGTCTGTTAAATCATGTTTAGATGAAGCTTGCTGGAACAGCTTCAGCAGACATGCTGTGAAGCTATATAAGATCTAATAGTAGTCTTGCTCAAACAGTAAGGTGACCAGTCTTCATGACAGAATAAGCAAAACTAAAGTTCTATAGTTTTCAAAGTATTATTATCTTTGTAATGGGTGACATTTTCCATGTGATCACTTTTTTCAGAAGTTTATCCTTCTCCCTCATTCCTTTGATCCTTTATGATCGCAATGATAAAATGCACGCACATAGCAAATAATAACTGTAGACAGGGTACCCGCGCTTCAGCCACAATCAAATCAAAGGGCTTTTTAAATTTAAGGGCTATCTACAAATCGATGTTTCATGCGTGTTTATGTGCAAGTTGCATACAAGGATGAGAAAAGCATGGTGTTGAGGCACTTTTATTCTACGTCGCAGTGGGTAATTCCACATGCTCTAGAAAAATAAAGGCAGAAAGCTATTTTTTCTACTCTCCCCAAATAATTGAATTTGCAGTTGAACAAGAAACATTTGAAAACAAGAATCAACGAAACGACAAACGTGCCTTCACTGAAGTTTGTACCGGTACAGTCTCTGCGATATGCCGAAAAATGCGACACTGAACGTTGAAGGCAGATGTAAACATAATATTGAGCATCCTATTGGCATTTTATCGAATGACTGTATTACCGAATCAATATGACAACAAGCACATCACTTCAACAGTATTGCAAAGTGTATCAATATCAAGCAAATACAAAACTGGCGAAATAAGAAAACCTGAAATGCAAAGCAAGTACAAGCTTAGGTATTTCTTAGAAGAAGACAAGATATTGTGCGACAACAATTCAATTTACTTAGTCTAACTCTGATTGACTCAATATTATTGCAGAGATTTATTTTCAAAATTTGGTTTGAAATTCAAGGGCCTTTTAAGGGCTGATTGAAAATTTTAAGGGCTTTTTAAGGGTCCTTTAAATTTAAGGGCTGCGCGGAGACCCTGCGTAGAACTATCTCGACCGCTGACCTCGTGGTGCGTGGATAAAAATGCAGGTCACTGATTTGCGCATCCCTTTTATGAAAGTCACAAATTCATCAAAGGTAAACAGACTTTAACATGGCACTGTCGAATCCCTAGTTGGGTTAAGTATTCGACCCTTAACTGCCAGTAACATCATGTTCAATTTCATGATGCATAAAAGAGAATGTAGCGGTGCACGACATCAATAGTTCGAAAATTTATCTAGTGAAGCTTTCGATCATCCGAAACATGAACACTTGCTCCATACCCTGATTCGCATTGGACTCCTTTGTCTCAGTGCAACGTACTATCTTATAGTGCGTGATAATGAATGTACTCACGTGCTACATCCACTATCTTAAATCAGGAACACAAGTAAACATCCATCGATATTTGAGAGCGTAAAATATGGATGAAAATATTTGTTTACCCATAAGTTCACTACTTGGCGTCGTTTATCACGCTATTTTCGTCGGTGAAATGGCTCAGGACAAATTTAGCGACTTTTTGATTGAGCGTCGTGAATTCATGACCAATGTCGACGGAAATTACGTTACATCATCTGACAATGCATAATTCCACTTGAATGCCCTCAGTTTGAAACGTTTTAAGAATTATGTACATAAAAACACTACATTTTCTGAACTGCTGTCAGTAAGTCTAATCAATTGGTCGAAGATTGCTCCCATGCAAATGAGTCAGTCAAATTAATTAATTGCTCCTATCTAATAAATACAAGAATATCAAATACTTGATTTTTCCAACCATTATGAATAAAACTTTACAATGATTTTAAAGCAATTTTGTTGATGTGCTCATAAGACACCATCTGCTTTCACAGGCCTAACTTATCATATAATAATTCAGCCTACTCATCAGCTCATCAAGCGAGTTCAGCTAGAACGGTGACAGAATGAATGTTAGCACTATTAGAGAATGGCTAGAAAATCATCGTTCGCTCAGTTCACCTTAGCAATGAATTCAGTCAGTTCCTCCATACTGTGTGGCATTCAATACAAACTAGACCTGAATGAAACAAGAAGGGATTTGCTAACTTGCATACTGCCACAGCACACTACACTCAGCTTCCTAATCAGCAAATTACATCGAATCTCTTGTCTCGTGAACGGCGTTATGCTTCTGAGTAAGCAACGTGTGATTTGAGAGGCAAGACGTCATCATGAATCGTTGAAATGAATAGGCAAGTAACTAACGAAAAATTAGGGGGAAAGTGACAGGAAATCGTCAAAGTAGTTGAAGACTTTAATTTTCAGAGATTAAATTCGCCTCTGAAAATGATTGATCTGCACTTTTTAGTAGATTGAATTTAATGTCGCCTAGCATTGTTGACTTTAGCAGGCGACGACAACTAGTCAATTGACAAGAACAACTCACAAGGTCACCTGAAAATAAATTAGAAATTTACATATCTGTCGACGGATACATTTTTTCATCTGAAGACGAAAAAACACTCGTTAACGACGCATCACATGCAAGCTCTTGCTATCAGATTCCGTCATAATGAGCATTGCTACTCTAGTGCTGATATATTGCTTAAGGTGGAGTTAGAAGATGTTTCAATTTAAAAATCCTATACTGCACCTGCTGTCTGCATCCACATAATGTGGAGATACAATAAATCATGGAAGTATCTTTCCACCAATGTTATGTGCAGTCTACACAGATGTCACTTCTTTCCCACGCTTGTGCCAGCTAAGCTAGTGATCGGATATCCATGCCGTCATCATGACGATAGCAATGAACTTCGCGAAGCGCACAGTTTCCGTCCTTTTTCAATTACCCGTACCTCATCAAAGGTTGACAATATTTAGGCATCACATATACTGAATTCGTTAAACAAACACCTCCCTATGCCAATTCTTCGTACCCCTATATCAACTCACTCCACCTGACCACGACTACAAAAAATATTAGTAATAACAAAATAATAAGAATTTTTTAATAAAGTTTGTTTCAAAAATTAGTATGTGGATTCTGTTGACTATTTATAAGAGGCGTTGAAGAATGGTTAAGTGCTGGCAGTGACACGAATCGTTAACAATGCTCTTCATTTTTTGACAGCGATTTTGCAAAATAGAACCGTGGTAGCAACCTGGAGAACAAAAACCATTATGAGAATCAAAACATTGCTATAAGTGACAGAAAATCGAAGTTTCGGGATTTTCCGGGAAATTTCTAGGAAAACCCGAAGACCTCACCCAAAACCCAAGTGTGTTTGATAGCGACATTGTGTTTCTGCAAACCCTGCAACTTTAAGTGAAACTCAGAAAGTGGATCTAATGACAGCTAATGATGGATCCCAGAGATTGGTAAAAATAGTGTAAGCAATTTATCGGGGAGCAACTGGTGTCATAAGAACCAAGTATGGAAAAACTGATAATCTCAACATCAATAAATGTTTATTTCCAAATACTTTGGACACTATTCACAGTCTATTCACAGTAGTACTAGATACAATTAGTGAAGAACACAGAGGATGAATGCCCTGGGAACTGTTATTCGAGGACGAATTGGCAATTGTGACGAGTACTGTGAAAGAGATGCAAGATAGATGTTTGGGATGGCAAAATGGAATGCAAGAGAAAAGCCTGGATGTCAAGACAAACAAGACTGAGGTGATGGTCATCAGCAGGAATGATTCACTTGCGGATATCAAAGACAATTAAGGTGTAGAGAGTAAGGTGTAGAAGGTTAGCAAGTAGAGAGTTTCAACTACCTCGGTGTGACACTGAATGGGAAAGGAGGATCCAAAGAACCAGTCAAGGCCAGAGTGAGGGCGGTGTGGACAAAATGGAGAGAATTTACAGGAGTCATCCACGATGAGAAGATACTAAGGAAAATAAAGACGGTGTACAAGGAGATGATGAGATGCCTACCTCCATATGGCTCAGTGTTGGAGGATGAATTTCAAGGAGGAGAAACGTCAGGAAAGGACAGAAATGGGAAAGCTAAGAAGAATCAAAAGAGCATCTCTAAAGGATAGAGTGAGAAGCTAAGGGATAACGAAAGGAGCTTTGAGTGACCCCTACTGTGTAGATTGAGAGAAATGCGAGTGAGATGGTACGGAAACGAACAGCGGATGGAGAAGACCGACAACGTGAGGGCGACCATGGAACAAGTCCTGCAGGGAAAAAGACAGAGGATGTCCGTGGAGGCGATGGGTGGAGTGCATACAGCATTTTAAGACACTAAAAATGGACGCCCGATGGATGCTTTAGACAGCAACGTCTGACGCGCAAGGGTTCGGGTGAATCCTTGTTTCCACTATTTATAGATATTGTTGAATTTATGGATATTGGTGAATGGTATGAATCAACTAAACAATACTGCCAATGTCAAACATGGCAATCAGAATGTTGTGACGAGAACACGTTGTGATTCAACAATTTGATGAACTGTTGCATTTACAATGTTTTCACTTTTGATATGCCTATCAAGTCATTGTCAGCCATTGAAATTTAGAGATTAACAGTGAATTTTTAATTAAAGAGGATAGTAGGGTGTTCAGTTGCGAAAAAAATCATCAGCTGAAAACTGACCATGGGTTTGTCACTTCCAAACTGCAACTTTAAAAACTTAAGGAAATACAGGTAATATTAAATTGTTGTATACAAACAAGCCATTGCAAAATATGCATCAACTAGCATGGAAGTTAGTTAAGTTGATCGTATCACCCTCAGGATATTCAACACTCTACTGTGATAAAGTAATGGGGAGAACATAAACGTTGAAGAATAATGCTAAATGGTGGAGAATGTCATTACAACGGCACTTGAGCTTGGCTTGTTGTCCTAGCTTGTTTTCCAACGGTTCCTAACATGGTTCCTAACATCGCAAAGCCACTGCTTCTCTTCGACATCAATTTCCTTTACTAATGCCTGGGCAGGCGCGTGAATGGACCACCACTGAACGACTGATTACAAATCCGAGTTTACTTCCAATTCAGCTGTCTACCACCATACTATCGGATAGTCTCAGTGTGTACACGTGTTTCGCTGTTGAACCATGCTCTCATTACTGACTCTATGGGTGGCACTGGGTCTCCACTCATGTTCATGTAATGAAATCGAAATTGTATGCACATTGGGGATTTAATAAATCCTGAGTTACCACTCTACGTAATATACTTACTCTATGCAACGCACCTAAAATACTTGACATAGTCTCAACCGTGTTCTCAACCACCTGTGTCAACAACAATGCCCATGATGTGAAATCAGATATATTTAATACTATAAAGGGGTAGATCACAGAGTAGGGATATATAGGTAGAGTGTAGACCATAGAGTAGGGATATAGAGTGGTGGCGTCTTCTCCGTACCTGCGAGGCCTTCGCTGCATCCTCAAAAATAATTTTCCAACAATTATAAAATTGAAAAGTGTCATCATTCATTTAAATTCGATAGCTTCTCGTGACAGCTGTGCACATCTTTCAGTCTCAAAGTCGGACGCTCAACCTCATTGAGCAGAACGTGCTCGAATCACAGGTGTTTTCTTCGAACAATTAGACATACAAGCTAGTACTACGACGTCATGTGTTCAGACGGAGCATTGATATTCAAGAGTGAAAGAGAGTTGTGTGCGCATGATGCAGTAAGCGCACGCGCCCGCGCCAATATT
Organism: Prostheceraeus crozeri; assembly: GCA_907163375.1. Lineage (NCBI taxonomy): Eukaryota > Metazoa > Platyhelminthes > Polycladida > Euryleptidae > Prostheceraeus > Prostheceraeus crozeri. The sequence goes on from CAJQUW010010983.1 coordinate 158,624, forward strand.
GGCTCTTCCGATAGACATGATGATTGCCTTCTCCAATTTTTGCAATGAAATTCCACGCGATTCTTGATCGAGGCGCGGTATCTAAAAGGGAAGGTCAACCCAATTGTTCATGATTCGCTTTATGTCAGAGAGGCCACGTCAACAGTAGTAGATGGTTGATGTTCAGACAAGACTACGATCAGATAATGAGCGTCCTCCAATGAATGCAGAGTATGCATCTGACTCGAACACCCCGATTCGGTAGAATTCCATAATTTGTTTTTAGGTGATTGATGTGACACTACGTTAGCACTGCAGATCATAACCGAGCCGTTCGTCCGAAGGGAATATACTGAAAAGATGACAGTCGATCGTCAAGCAAGGCACAGGCCAACACCTATAAATTGAAAGTACTCACAGAGAAAGAAATAAGAAATGCACAAGACATTTTAATGCATCAAAATTTCAAACATGTGAGTGGCTGACCGGCCGTGAGAAACGCGAGAAACTGTTGGCCTTTATTGCCTCTTTTTTCTCGAAAAATGTGGTCTTGACAGAGAGGGGATTGATCTCAGCTGCTTGAGTAAGGCGGCTGACATGAGCAATCACTTCTCATGTCCACAATTCACTTGACCTTAAAAAATGTTCGGGAAATTGTTATTAAAAATTCAACTTTTATGAAAATTAATGTTGTGACATAAAAAATGTCTGGCATAGAAATAGTATTCCAATGCCGAGTGAATGCCTATGGTCTGGGCGCACGCGACGTCACTGATAGGTAGAGTGTCAACTCAAAAAAGTATCTGTATACCAAAGTAAGTATAAGTGAAGTATGCAATCAAAGCATGATTTGTGGGGACATCTATGATATTACTTTTTCGCCAGCTCTAAGCAGTATTATTTGATGTCTCAATTGATAACAAAAGAGCATTGAAATATTTAATGGAAGGGACCAGAAGGGACTGAGCGCTATGTCAAAACTATGAATCAGCGAAAAATTACAAAAATTACATAGTTCTGTGCCTTCGTGTCAAAGTGACCTAAGCGACAAAATCTCTTTTTTACAGGAGACGAAAAAAACTGTCCTGGCTTGAATATTCAATCAAAGCATTTACTTCATTGGTTAGTTTGGACTCTGTATGGTAGCATGTTTCAGTAAATCACGTTTGTGAAAATTTTCTAGCCTTTACATAGACATTAGTGGATTTAGGTTGATTTGACACAAGTATATTTCGAAAAGTTGGCGGTTAGGTTAAAATGTCACAACCAAGAATGTTGAATTTTAATCAAAATTCCACACAAAAGATTGATGATATCGCAATTGTACATGTATAATTCATTATCATATTTACATAGACAATAACAAAATGTTTATGTCCAGTTTTAAATTTGATCTTCTGTCGATGTCGAGGAGTTCAATCCTTCATAAAAAGAGTGGTACACGGCTGGAATGAATGGCAACAAGCTGATGAGATCTGCCTTCTTCTTCATCGATATTTCAAGTGGCCTTGAGTAACACCAAGTAACACTGAAATGAAAATAAAGATCCCTTTATGATTATAAATGTAGGGAGAAAGTGCATGCATGTAGGTTATATCTATAGGCCTACACATGCAGACACATAGGCCTAGGACATAGAATGAGAGTGATAGGGGGTTCATCCATAACGAAAAGGTACACTGCATGTATGAAATTGAATATAAGCTTACATGTATTTTGTAGGTAAGAGTAGACGTATATTCATAAGAGACCAACGAGCATTTAAAGCACGAGAAAATTATATTATTAGGCATTCTAATGAAAATGCAATTTGTGTAACTTTTACAAAATTTGCAAGGGGAAAAAGTTTTTAAAAAATCTTTAGCATGTCTATTTATGAACTTACCGGTTGAAGAATTATAACATCAGCGTCTTTTGTCGTCCTTCCAGTCAGTGTGACTCCTTCATACTGATCGTGCATGTTGTAGTTATAATGCAGCACATCATGGTCATCGATTTCGATGCAGTAGTTTCTTATAGATGAAAATCGAAATTCTCCAGTTTTTGGAAGCTTCATAATCTCTTCAGACACTTTATCCCATCTGTAGATTTTGTCTTGATTGATGGGTACAACAGTGAGGTAGGGCGGTGAAGTCTTCGCCATTCTGACCAGATTGATCCAATCATTTGGTACAAAGATGTCCATCCGCTTTTTTGCTTTCTCAATAATCGCGTGTACGGAATCATATTCCATATGTGTATGCCCAGGAACCATGAAGGTAGGCCTATGCGTCATCTTCGTCGATGTAGTTTCAGACAGAAATTTCAGCATTCCAAGTACTTGTCGATTCTTGTTCTGACCGGCACACGAATCAGAGTATAATTTGAACTCTTTGATGTCCGGATTCAGTCTCAATTTCGTTTGAATGAAATCGTAGAGGCAAGAAGCGATTTCATTTCCACCCCTCTTCGCAACGTCTTCTGACCACATATAACAATGAGGATGGGCCATGTTTGTAGTCATAGATTGTTAGGTTGTAAACCCAAAGCTGCCTTTTGTAGAAGCTCTCTGAGCAACTCAAATTAGGAGTAGGAAGACACTTCTGCAGATCATAGCTAATCATTTGGAAACCATCGTCATCATTACAACGCTTCTTGTCCATTCTCTTTTGCTTGTACACGGCTTCGGCCTCGTTCAGATGAGCTGTATGCTGCTCAGATTGGCTTTGACCCGCAGCTTTGTATTTGTCACACTTGTTGCATGTATCCGATTTCAATTTTGCAAACGAGAGGTACGAGTATTCCTTGAAAACTTCATAATACAGCCACTCCTTTTGGGCTTGTTCTCCATTCTTGCACATTTCTTCAACATACATAGAATACATTCTGTTGACACTTAGTTCTGGGGACAGGAACAGTTTGTCTGTTCTTTCTCTGCTGTAATGACTCTGATACACGGGAAATTTCTCTATGTGGTCCCTGACTTTTTGTCTTTCTTCGTCAGAAATACGTCTGATGCTTGGATGGTGTCCTCTTTGATCTGTGATGCTTGTATCGCTTTCTCTCCGTTTTCTTGAGATAGTGCGGATTCTTGAATCACTTATTGACAGTGTGGCAAGGAAGAAAGATCTGCAAACGCTATGACGTCCTGAACCCGTTGTAAGAAAGTATTTTCTGCTGTAATTGCGCTTTGTATTTTCCGTTGATCCTGTCCTTCTTCTTTTAACTCCCATTTCAATCATGCATCCTGATATAAACTGGTCCTGCTCACTGGTGTTCAACTCATAAAACTGATCAAATATCACTTCACGCTGAGCCTCAGATATTCTATCACAACAAGTATCTTGCACGTTGTTGGCTGCAATTTTCTGCCATCCTTCTTCTCACCTTTCCTATTCGTATGCTCTAACCCGTGTTCTTTTCGCATCTTGTTCAGTAGTAAGTAAAACTCCACTTCTGGATAGCGCAAGATGGCCGCCGTCGCTGACGTCCCCCCCTCTGGAACGGCAGAGTGTCGTGGTCGGCCGCCGTGGTGCTTTGGTTCTGACGTCCCCCCCTCTGGCCGACCGTCGTATAGAACGCGGTGATGTGGTGTCTAGGTTGGCGTGGTGTGCCGGCCAGGCTGGCGTGGTGTGCCGGCCAGGTTGGGAGGGTGGACTGTCGTAGCTCACCTGAAAAAATCCTAAGTGTCAGAGTGGCTTTGTATGGGTAAAATTTTGAAAATTTTCCAAAGTGTGGAATTTCGACCTGTGACCGTCACCAAAACATTTTTCATCAAATTTCACTGACCCCCCCCCCCCCCCGACAGCAATCTTCTAACTTTGGTTCTAGTGAACGGATTTTGTCTTAAGGCTACTCGTTTGAAAGAGGAGAAAAAACTGCTCGACAACATTTTTTGTTGCGAGTCAATCGGACCAGTCGTTCAAAAGTTAGAGCTGTTACAAGATTTTAGGTCGGAGCTCGCTCACCTGAAAAAATCCTAAGTGTCAGAGTGGCTTTGTATGGGTAAAATTTTGAAAATTTTCCAAAGTGTGGAATTTCGACCTGGGACCTTCACCAAAACATTTTTCATCAAATTTCACTGACCTCCCCCCCCCTCTGGACAGCTAGCTTCAATCTTGGCTTCTAGTGGACGGATTTTGTCGTGCCATAGCTCGTTTGAAAGCTAAGAGTGAGACAAATTCAGTGAAAGAAACGGCTTGTTCATATCTGTCTTCGTTCAAAAGTTAGAGCGGTTACAAGATTTTAGGTCGGAGCTCGCTCACCTGAAAAAATCCTAAGTGTCAGAGTGGCTTTGTATGGGTAAAATTTTGAAAATTTTCTAAAGTGTGGAATTTCGACCTGGGACCGTCACCAAAACATTTTTCATCAAATTTCACTGACCTCCCCCCCTCTGGACAGCTAGCTTCAATCTTGGCTTCTAGTGGACGGATTTTGTCGTGCCATAGCTCGTTTGAAAGCTAAGAGTGAGACAAATTCAGTGAAAGAAACGGCTTGTTCCTATCTGTCTTCATTCAGATGTGAGGCGCCATTTAAGATTTTGGGAGACTGTCGAAAAACGACAGAGTTAGAATTTGGGACGTTTTGGGCTGTAGCGTCAAAACGAGGCATCGGATGGGAAAACGGAGGCCAGATTCGGATTCAGCGTGAAATTCTGCATCGGTATGGTGAGTTTCAAGTCAATCGGAGAGAAAAAGTTTCGCTGACGTCCCCCCCCCCGGCACCGATCTTCCAACTTTGGTTCTAGAGATCGTAGAAAGTCGTGCAATAGCTCGTTTGAAAGCTAAGAGTGAGACAAATTCAGTGAAAGAATCGGCTTGTTCCTATCTGTCTTCATTTAGATGTGAGACGCCATTTAAGATTTTGGGAGATTGACGAAAAACGATAGAGTTAGAATTTCCCAAGAAACGGCTCCAGCGGGCGAATGAAGGCTCGGATTGGTAAACGGAGACCAGATTTGGAATCAGCTTGATGTTATTGTCCAATGAGAATCATCATCCAATGAGAATCAAGCATTTCTATATAAATAGCGAGCCTTCCACAGTGAGAATCATTCCATCGTTGAATCGCACGAGTGACGGACGCACATTTTCTCTCTCTCTAGTTCCCTGTTCTATTATCCAACTAAAATGGTAAGTCGCTACTTTCCTCCCTCTCCTCCCTTGAACGTAAACTTAATACAATCTTTTCCATTTTCAGGCATCTACTCCATCTGCTGCGCTAGTAGGACAAAATGGCGGTCAAACGTTACAAGGTTCGCTACGATCAGATCATCTACAACTGAGGCCAGTGGAAGAAACAACCAAGGTACATAATCCTACACCGCTACAGCGTAAATTTAAACAAGTCTTGCGTTATGACGATCATGGCGTAGTACTCCAAACGGGAATGCTCCCTTCCACGGATGTCAAGATAATGCACAATCAGTATGGGGACTACATACTGATCCCCGTGAGTCCGTACATTCGCCACCAACTTGATATTATTGAGGAGTACGTGACATTAAATATGGACATTCCTACTCCTCTTGCTCAAGAGTGGAAGGCGAGAGATGACAAGGATACTCCCTATAGAAAGATTTGGGATGGTAATCACATTTGCCTACCGGTATCACATTGGTGCACTTACTATAAGAAGGAGGGAGATCATTCAACACCCATCACATGCGACGAGCTCGGAGAAGGTACTTGGGATATCCTTTTCAAAGTGAATGGGCTATATTATGGTCGGCATAAGGATAATAAAATAGCCTCTCTCTCCATGCATATGGAATCCATCCTATATATTCCAAAACCACCCAACGTGGACGACATAATTGATCAAATCCTTAACAGCAGTGGTACGAAGCGCAAGTCGGAGAAGAATGCTGCATCAAAACGCAAATGAAAGAAGGAGAATTACTAGTCCTTTCCTAACTCTACCCTATGACAATTCGCTTATGTGCTTTGAGTGTCGTAGACGTGGTCTTATTAGATACATTTTACTTCTTCGTTGCCATCATATCATTTGTGTATTTTGTCGTGAAAAGCATCGATGTAATTCTTCATTTTGTAATATGTTATAGAACGTTTCCTTAGATGTGTAAATTTCAGTTTTAGGCTTCTATCATTATTTTTATGGATTGTGAGGGTGAACCTGTACAGGAGCTCAGTGCTATTGCTATGAACAATTGGACATATCAGATTGTTAGTGTCTATCATCAACATGCCAACTGTGATCCCAATGTTGATCAATGGGCGAGAAAACACATTCATGGACTTAATCTGAAATATTTGCAAGACTATGGCTTTTCTTGTGAGAGTGCTCTTCTTATTGACTTTATACGATGGTTAGCTGCTTTCAATGTTATACGCATCTTTTGTAATAATCCTGGTAAGGAGAGGAAAGTATTTCCTAATTTAATCATTGATGATATTTTGCTCCCACCTTGGGATAGTAGAGTGAATCAACACTATCATGAAGTCACGAAACGTTTTAAGGATTTGTGTGTTCCTATTTTGTCTGTTCGTTATAGTAGCTACATTCATAACCAATGCTTCTTTCCTCCTTACCTCAGCACTGCCAAAGTCCTGTATGGTTATCATTGCTCGCTGTATGATAGTTACCAGCTGTATCTATTTTATCTCTTTCAAACCATTGATTTATAATGCATGCTTGTTACCGTTATTCAATAAATGTTACTATGAGAAGAGTTGTTTTCATGCAATGGATGGGTTAGTTAAAGGGCGATCATGTCTTTCTCAAACGACTGCGGAACATTACATTTTCATAGGCAAAGTTTAAAAGGAGCTGTTCAAGATTATGTGATAAATTTTCATAAAGATGAGACCGACATCGAAGCAGTGGTCGATGATGCTAGCACTCTATTTCTAGAGTTAATGAATACATTCTCTGATAGAATTGTCATGGCGCGATTAGTTGCGAAAATTAAGTTTAGTCATTTTGGAAAGGAAGAGGTGGAAAGTCGCTCTTTCCATTTTGCTTCTTATTCAATGGAAGTGGTAGATCACCCCCAAGAATTTTTTAAAAGACATATGATAAAAATTGCTGAACGTCTTAACGCATTCAACCATCATGGTAGCAGTCTAGTGATTGAAGCGATTTCAGATATTCACATTCAACTTTCCATAAAGAAAAATTGAAAATGCAGTGGTACTTGATTGTAGCACAACTGGTTTTCGAGCTATGTCTGCTCACTCTCGAAGTATATTCCTTCTGTACATGCGTCTATTATTTAGAAAAGGCTAGCAAATTCATATCTTCAAAAAGACTTGCTATAGACATCAGTAACGGCGAAACTATGTGTTGTGATGTATGTAAGCGAAAGGATGGAAATGAAAAGCGCATCTTCAAGAGATGTAAGCATGCTTTTTGTCAACGCTGTTTCATACGTAATTGCATTCAACTTTGCAAATGTAGCCACTGTGATATTGCTCATTTCGAGTGTCACTTATGTCGCAATAGTTAGCACCTATGCAAATGTGGTAAAGATAGGTTTTAGCAAAGACTAACACGGAAAATGGCGAAACGTAAAATGGCGAAATGTAAAAGTCAAAAGTTTTCTTCAGCCATTCAAGCTCTCCGACGAATGAAAGCAAATCAGCGATACAATGCTATACGACATGCTAATGATAAATTCATCCGTGAAATTATTTCTCATGTGAGGAAGTTCAGGACGAAGAAATTAGCGCCAAAACAACGAAAGTTACTTAAGCGATATGCTACGAAATTGCGTTTCATCTCCAATCCTAAAGTCACCCTTCAAAGAAACAGGAAAGCTCTAACACAAAAGGGCGGTTTCCTTTCAGCAATACTTCCAATGATAGCTACTGCCGTGGGCAACCTATTGGGTAATATCTTTGGCTCTAGACGTTAATTATGCAAATGTTGAATCTCAAAGTCATAAAATGGATTTCAGACTTCAATGTGATAAAGTTCTGACTGTATCAGGTCCATCTCATGCAGGTAAAACTGTTTTCACGCTGAATTTATTGGATAAAAGAAGGGAGTTGTTTAAGGAACCTATCAATCGAGTGATTTGGTGTTATGGTATTTATCAACCGTCGCTATTTCAGGAATTGCAAAGTCGCAACTTTATTCGACATGAAGGAATTATTCCAGTGGATAAACTTCAGTCTAATGATGTTGTTGTATTGGATGATTTATTAAAAGAAAGTAAGAATTCCAAAGATGTTACAGATATGTTCACTCGCGCAGCACATCATAAAAGGTGCTTTATCATCTATATCACACAAAATTTGTTGCCTGATGGAAAAGAAGCTCGTACACGAAACCTGAATACACACTATTATGCTATTTTCAAGAATCCGCGAGATAAAAGTCAATTTGAAATTTTAGCGCGACAAGTTGCACCCAGAGGATCAAAAGCCTTAATTGAAATTTTTCAAGCAGCTACTGAAAAACCATACGGTTACTTATTCATTGACTTTACGCAAGAGTGTCCGGAAGAATTTAGATTTCGAAGTGATATTTTGAAAACTCCCATGATTATCTACAAACTATGAGTTCTTATTCTCGCATGATTGTTATTCCTCAGGATGAATATGTACAATTGACTGCCATGCAGCAAGTAAAGCAACCTCTTGCAAATCAAATGTATAGGAAAGAAATAGATTATCAGCAAAATGTTCACATCAAAGATCCACATCGCGCTGTATTATTACAATCGGAAACTGTTGAGCAATTGAAAAACTTGACGAATAAGATGCGTGACTCTGTATCGACTGCTACACCTTTAGCATCTCGCGCACATGCCATATCTCTTTTCAAAAGTATTGAACCCCATCTCAATGTAAATGATAGAGGAGAAATCATTACAGATGAAAATAAAGTGATTGATGCTTCACGTTATGAAGACTTGATTCAGTATGCGACACGTAGAAAGCGCCGTCAGGGCTATGTTCCACCTGGTTGGTCATACTTTCTTAAACTATTGAAAAAGCATAATGTGCCAAAATTTGCTTTAAATAATGAGACATTGAAAGAACTTGATTCAACAGTGGCTACTGCTCCAATGCTTCAGACGATGAAAATGCCAACAAATTGGTTTAAGACGTCACCTGCTACATCCCCTCCCACACTCACTAAGCAAACAAGAGGAAGAACTCGACGTAGATCTACATCACCACTAAAACTAGTAAAAGGAAAACGTAAAACAGCTCCTCCTAGGAAATACATGTTCTCAGACTATTAATATGAAGCAGATGTGTTGCTTGCCATGTAATGAGCCGCCAGAGGTGAATGTCGTTGTCACTTGCACTTGCTGCGCCAGCTCTCACAATGAAACCCCTAAGCAATGTGAACACGATCGCAAAACCGCTAAAGCTAAATGCTGCAGTTGTTGTAAATGTAGAAAGGCAAGAAAACAAAAAGATGAGAAGGAGGAAAAAGAGTCAGCCGTCATCGACTGAACGTTTGAAGTCAATCTATTATGATGTAAAACATCCGGCAGGATTTGCATCTATCAAGAAATTATCAAAAGCGAGTAGTCTTCCACAATCACAAGTGAAACGATGGTTAAAGGGTCAGGCTACCTATACACTCCACAAACAAGCGAAAAAGAAGTACCGCACCCGCCATTATATTGTTCATGACATCGATGAACAGTGGCAAGCAGATTTGTGCGATGTCGCCTCCATTTCAAAACATAACTCGGGCAATAATTTTATTTTAACCGTCATTGATATTTTCTCGCGTTATGCGTGGGCTCAACCTTTAAAAACTAAAGAAGGGAAAGGAGTAGCAAAAGCATTCCAAACAATTTTTCGAGAAGGTCGCATTCCAAAAAGAATTCAGAGTGATCAAGGAAAAGAGTTTGAAAATCAGCATGTGACAAGATTATTTGAGAGGCATGACATTGAGTTGTTTAGTGTAAAGAGTGCTTATAAAGCTGCACTCGTTGAACTTTTAATCGCACATTAAAAAATCGCTTGTGGCGACATTTTACTGCCAACTTGACACAAAATTGGACAAAGGTTCTACAAGATACACTCCATGCCTACAATCACTCTATCCATCGTTCTATTGGACTCAGACCAGTAGATGTAAATGCTGACAATGTAGATAAAGTGCGCGAATCATTCCAACGTAAACGCACTCATATGAAAAGTGATGTGAAAATTGGTGATAAAGTTCGTATCTCAAAAGTGAAAAGTGTTTTTGCTAAAGGGTACCTTCCGAATTGGACAGGGGAGGTATTTACAGTATCAAGGATTAATCAAAAAGACTCTCCGACCACCTACAAGTTGAAAGATTACGATAATGAAGAAATTGAGGGTAGCTTTTACCGCGATGAGATTGAGGTAGTCACTGAAAGTGAAACATATTTGGTAGAGAAAATCATTCGATGTAAAAAACGGCAAGGTGAAGAATGGTGTCTTGTTAAATGGACTGGTTATCCTTCAAGTATGAACTCTTGGATGCGTCGTGCTGACATCTTTCACCTAAGTGATCGACAGTGATTCATGCAAAGTTGTAACTAACAATGTTTAGGATTTGAGCTATGAATCCAACTGCCTCATTTTATTCACGACCCTCCTATGTAAGTGGTGGAGGACAAATTTACATCGGCGCTCGCCGCCAACGTGGAGGTAGCATACTTGGTGCACTGAAATCTGTTGTAGCACCTCTCATATCCAATGTCGGTAGATCTTTAAAACGAAATGCTTTAAGTAACGCCGTTGGCTTTGCTGGTGATGTTGCTAGTGATCTTTCCAGAGGTAGAAGTTTTAAGAGCAGTTTGTTGAATCGTGGGAAGGAACGCGGTTTAAAAACATTGAAGCAGACCTTTGCTGGTGTTACTCAAGGAAAGAAATCACCTAAACGAATGAATAAAGGATGAAGGAAACATTGCGGAGCTGATAAGGTGCGATCTTCAGTCAAAAGGCATTCACGCAAACGTCGCAGAGGCTCTAATCATTCATCAGGCGCTAAACGACGACGCTGCCATAACTTCTAATCATGTAGTGTAAAACTTCTGGTTTTTGTTTGTTTGATCAACAAGCCATACAGACAGATATTCTTAGTTCAAGTATTGTAGATTATCATCCTCGAACAGCTGAGAATGCTGGCCCCATTGAATTTGTTATTCCTGGTGGTAGTGATGACTACATAGATTTGAGTTATGCGATGCTTGATTTGAGGTTTAGAATTCAGCAAACAGATGGAACTGCTATTGACGATGCACATAAAGTTGGACTGAACAATTTACCATTGACTACATTACTTCGTGATGTTTCTCTAACGATTGGAGAGCAGCAGGTGGAAGGTGGTCAAAGCGATTATCCCTATAAATCATATTTCAATCATGTATCACAGTTTCCAGTTACCAGCATGCGACTCAAGCTGACATTGAATAAGCCTGAATTTGCGCTGAATGCATTTGCTAAAGTTGACAATTTTAGAATTCATGTGGAAGATATTGCACTTTACATTCGTCGAGTAGTACCGAATCCAAGTGTCATTAGAGGACATGCTGAAGGTCTTAACCGCCAAAATGCCATTTACCCCGTTCAGCATACAAAGCTTCTCACCTTTACAATTCCTAAAGATCAAAAGAGTTTCATGAAAGATGGCCTCTTTCCATCGGAAGCACCGAAGCTCCTCATGGTGGCAATGGTTGAAAATGACGCATTTAATGGTAATATAAAGAAGAATCCTTTCAATTTTAAACACAATCAGTTAAGTGAAATTGCTTTACGTGTAAATGGTGTGAGTCATCCTGGTCCACCCTACAAACCAGATTTTGCTGCGGATCAATTTATGCGCAGTTATGTTGATTTTATGGATGTCTTTGGCTTTTACAATACGGATGACACCAACGGACTGACTATGAAAGAGTTTAAGAGTGGATATACTATTTATGCATTTGATTTGACTGCTGACAGCGATATTAGTGCACCCTATCGTCAAGCGAACGTGCCTCATAATATTCGTTTGGATTTGACGTTCAAAAGAACACTACCTGAGACGATCAATGTATTAATTTATGCAGTCTTCGATTCAAACATTGAAATTACAAAGTATCGTGACGTGATTCTTCAGTATAATCGTTAATGAGTTGGTTGACTGCTGACGATATTAAGACTAAAGTGCAGCGTAATGCAGACGAAGCGACGTTGAAAGCTTTCGATAATGTCTATTCGCTCGATACCTTACCACCTGCAGTAAATCACTATCCCATCTTGATTGTGCTAAACACTCATTCGCAGAATTTAGGCGGTGAGCATTGGAAAGCGATCTTTATTGGAGAAGACCGACGTGGTGAACTATTTGACTCTCTTGCTCAACCTCCAAATATACCAACACAGTAGTGGTTGAGAAAACATACGCGTCAATATCAGCGAAATGAACGCATACTACAACATCCACTTTCATCAACGTGTGGTGCTTTTGTACTGTACTTCATCTTAAAACGTTTACATGTATCTCGATTTGCATCTATTATTCAAAACTTTTCATGTAATCCATCCTCTAATGAAAAAATGATTTGTAAGTTCTATCATGGTTTGAAATAAAAACATCATGTTGGAAAAATTGTTTTTTATTTTACAATCCGCTGGGTACGTACATACTCAATGAGATAGTCTAGGATCACATTTGCTTGTACATGAGATTTCAGTCCAGTAATGATCACTTTACTATTATGAAAGATTGCCACATGCACAGGTAACCAACAACTAATAAGAGCTGCAGGAAAAAGTTCGGGTTCATAACACAAATTGTAACTGCTGGTACGAATTTTCAAAAATGATAGACTGTCACTCAATTGAGTAGAGATCACCATATTGTCCACAGTCAGATTCGACATCACACACCTCTCCCTCTTCCATATCCGACGTAGTAGTCTTTGTAGCTCTAAGCGCATTGACTGCGCCGATGAATGAGAAAGGGCGCCGAGAATCTGTACAGTCCCATTTGGGAAGAGTTGAAGATTCCGTGAATTGTTCATCTTCACCACTAACATTTGAGGACGGCCCGGGTAATACTTGCTGTTTGGAAGCTGTTGGTGTAATGTTGTGAGATCGATTTTGGTGTAGAGTCTGAAGCGACGGAGAATGTTGACGATGGTGTAGCGATGGCGCTTCATGATGAAAGAATGAGTAAATTGAGCGATGCACCTTCCTTTTATACTTTTCCCAACTACCTTGATGAAATGTGAAGTTAGTATGAAGTTGGGAATGATAGAGTTGAATTCGCCGATTGTTGACGCGCAACCAGATGCGATTTCCAATACGTGAATGTCTTTTCATATAGAAGTATTTCAAATCCTTCATGATATGATGTAGAGATTGAAAATAACGATAAGATAGAGCAAACTCTCCTCACATTTCCAGTTGAATCTTTGAAATAGACGTTTCGATCATGATCCGTTTCAATACGTTGTAGGGAATCTAATTTCCAACTCATGATGTGTGGTAGTCATGTCTGATTAAGATTTGCATAGTAGGGCGATGAACTCACGACGAACAAATGTCATGATGGAGCGATGTATATATCTTCTATACTTCTCCCAATTGTATTTGCGAAATGAGAAACAGTTTGCGGAATGAGAATGGTAGATTTGAATTTCATTTCTGTAATGTTGAAGCCAAACTTGATCACCCAAGGAGATGAATCTTAATGTTTCAAAATATTCCAAATCCCTCATGATATCATTGAGGTTGACAAATTGTCGCCATGTTAATGTAATTCCTCTTGATGTATGACCATGAGAATTTTTGAAATGTACGTTTCCATCACGATCAACTCTGATATATTGTAGAGAGTCCAAAATCCAAGTCTTCATGATGTTATGCAAAGTTGCAGATCAGCAATATAAAAATGTCGTTTTATCATATTTTGCTTAGCAATGCGGCTACAAAGAGATTTACTAGTAATCGAGCCGCACTCTTTTCTACTCCCATTGATCATGCACAACAGCTAAATGGAAATTGGGAAGTGGGTGTCACTCAACTTGTTTATAGCAACTGTGTCTATACTTTTGATCATGAGGTGATGACTATTAATATGAGGCGTACAGCTGCTTATCAATGTGAAAAGGGGTGCCGAGTATACATTCCACAGTGGCCAAAGAAAGATCTCTTATCATGTAAAAAGTTTATATATGATTTCTTGAATAAAGCGAGTAAACATATTGTCCAATTTACTCGGCACAATGATGATTATAATTATGTACATCATGTAGTTGAGAAAGATTGGATTGTTGGTTTAAGTCCAAGTTTAAGAAATGATTTAGGCTACCTCGCTAGCGCCTTAACAAGCTATGATAATTTTAACGTTAATTACCACATAAGTGGTCATAAACAGTTAATATATCGAGAGGAAGCTTATTATGTAGATCTTATTCCAAGAAATGAGAAGACGTTGGTGAAGAAGATTGTGATTAAGCCAAGAAAGACAAACATGACTCCTGAAACATTATTGAAGAAATTTAATTATCTCCTTCGAGTTGATGGCAAACAAGTGGCAACATTGACTTATATTAAATCATCTAATAATATTGCAATAAGCAAATTAAATGATGATGATCTAGTATTAGTTTGTTCAAAAGATTTTCATCAGTTCTTACGACATCGTTCTGCAGCTGTTCATGGAAAATCTGATATGCAACATTTACCATGTGAAAGGTCAAATCAATTTGATACAGAATGGACCGTATCTTTATACAGAAAGTGTGTAGAGCCTTTAGGTGGTATCTTACATGAAACAAGAGTGTTGATGCCTCGCATTATTACTTCGGTTAAATTGGTTGTAGATTATTTAAATGAAGTGATTAATGAGCAACATATTTCATTTTCTGAAAAAGAAGGTACTTTGTCTCTCACTATAAGTGGAAAAGGTATTGAACTAATTATGGATAAAACTCTAATGGACATTTTGGGTTTTGATCAAAATATCTTTAAAAGTGGTACTGTAACCAAAGCTAGCGCAGACATGTCGCTATCGCGTCGTATTAACTATTTTCAGATATATTCCAATATTGGTGAAGATGTACGTGTGGGAGATGTTGAAGCTCCATTGCTAGCAATGATACCATACCAGCCAAAAAGCTGCAGTATTTTATCTGAGCATACTTTCAAGAAAGTGCATTATACAAAGCTGAAATCAAACTACATCCCACAAATTGATATTGCCATTTATGACGATGCTGGTGCGTTGATTCCTTTTCATAAAGATGCTGTGACAAGTATCACACTCCATTTCCGAATGAAGAGTTAATGCAAACGTATGCTAATATATTTTTCCAATGTGAATAATATGGAAAGTGAAAATAAGGACTCGTTTCTAATCTACTTGCCCAGTAATGCTTCTATGAATAAATTTCCCAAAAATAAACCATCAGACTATCGAGTAGAATTAAATCGCCCACTGCATTTAGAAGGTGAATGGGAGGTTGGCGTTTCTAGTATTTGCTATGATAGCAATATTCAGAATGTGAATGATTTGGAAGAAATGATATTGACTCCTCGCACCCATGATGGAATAACGATGAATAATGCATTCCAGTTCCCATACAATTTAACATCAGATGGAAAGTGGAACTATGAATGGATTCAGATAAAATCAGATTCTTATGAACCATTTGGGAATGAGAAAATTATTAAGGCATTCAACAGTGGTAATACTTCCATCATGAAGAATAAAAATCAGAAAGCTTATGAATTTACTATCTATCATTGGAGTGGGAGACAGTTCCTCCGCTTTCATTCTTTTACTAAAGGTCTTACGCTGAGGTTGGATAATGAATTCTATCCACATCTTGGTTTTGGTCATGGACTACATCTAACATCAATTGCTACTGCAAATGTTAAAAAAGTTTATTCAAATCGAATCAACAAATTTCATTATAGATTTAAAATATTTGATGAAGATGTTGTAGAATGCGAAGAACGCATCATTTTGAAAAAGCGTGGTGTTCAACCTTTATCACTTATTGAGTTAGTAAAACGATGGAATGAGACTGTGGGTAAGAAGTATGGAGAGAAAATTATGGCGAACAAAAATAAGTTGGTTATTCAGAAATATAATGACAAACTTACAGTTTATTTCTCTCCAACCTTGCGTCATTTTGTAAGACATTATACACCTATTATTGGAAGCGGTGTGGTGTATGCTTCTCATGAATATCACACTAAAGCTGATTCAGTTAATGATGAATGGTGGGTGGACATCTATGGCGATCGCATCAAGAAAATTTACCAGTCTCATGAAGAATCTAAAGTTGCTATCAATATAATGCCGCGTCTATATCATACAGTTGAAAGCTTCATTCATGTAGTAAATCCTTATATACAACAGAAGTTGAAGCATGTGATGAAAAGTAAATATGATGTAAAGACACACCACATTTCGTTTTCAATTGAAAATCAACGCGTTGTTCTGAGACTGGGTGATGACATTCAATGTCAATTGAGTAAAAATTTGAAAAAACTCTTTGGTTTTTCAATGCTACAAACAGTGTTTGCTGCTGCGCATGCGATTGGTATAGAAACACCAATGACACTTGATAAACATGAACAGCACCTTTACATTCAAAGTGATTTGATTCTACCTATTTCTGTTGGTGAGAAAAAATAATACATTTTACGTGATTTCATTCATGATAAAGACGCTTCATATGGAATAGTCGAGAAGATGTTTGAATCTATTTTCTATCATCCCGTCGTCAAACAAACTATACCCTCTATTGCTATCAAAATTACCAATGGTTTACAAGAGTGCATCCATGTGAAAGATACTAAATCCCTCGTAACTTTAGTGTTTCGGAAAACAAAGTGAAGTCATTGTGATATGTTTATTGAAATAAAAATATGTATATGAAAAAGTCTTTTCACAGATATAGGGGGAATGAGCTAACTGTAGGCATATATTCACAAGGAAGAAACGATCTCATGCGATACATAAAACAACCATGTATATCTACAAAAAGCAACATCAAAATACTGAGTTAAAGTTGATTATGTCAATACATCTCCTGAATGTGGTAGCGTGAGTTTTATTCTTTTGGGTGGTGGTATGTTTGTGTCAGGATGTCCATGTGGAAGAGATGTGTTATGTCCTATCCAACACCTCTTATCCTCCCATGCTGAAAGTGCTCGTTTCTTGAACGTGTACGTTTTCACAGTATAAACTTGAGATTTTAAGATTGTCATATTGACAAACGTTATAGTTTTATTTTTATAGGCCTTCTTATAGGACCGATGTTTCATTTTGTGAACAATGGATTTTGATATACCTTTAGCACGCTTAATACTATCTGCACATTCTTTTAATTTCATGGAATACATTTTAGGACGGAGGAGAATCATTTCATCTATTTCCTTTCCTGCTGTTTCATCCTTAAAACAACCAAGTTTGGCTTTATTCTGTATGGAATAGAGTGGATGAGTCGGATTGTAGTTAGATGTGTCGAAATATTTTTCTAATGACTTGCCTACTTCATTAAAATTTAAATCTTTTTGAGTGGTAATTCCTAAAAAGAAACTATCTGTATCACCACCCAGCAAGCGAACCTCTTTTACGAGAGGGCATGGTTTTAATATTTTGTAGAAGAGTTGATACATTTCAAGCTTGGAATAATCTAAAACGGCTTGCCCAATATAGATGGGTTTGCACAACTCAACTTCTGATTTTATCATTTTAACACCTACAAGATCCTCATCGATGATGTCTCTATCAATGAAAAGAGGTGATGAGGTCAATTTGTGATATTTTTGTTCATCAACGACTAGTTTGTAGTTCATACGTTTTCTAACATCCTCCATGGTCTTTTCCGAAAAGACTGTTATTCTTATATTTATAAAAATCCTTTTCAAAATTATTTTGGGCGAGTGCACGTTTTTGACTGTTACTATCTATGTAGGGTTTGAGGAAGGCTTTCTGTCTAAATTTGATAATGCGGTGAACTGACTTTAGAAGCATGCCCATTTCTAAATAGAATTTTAGTATGCAGAAGTGTACGAGATAATTTTTCTTATCATATTGGGTGAGTAAAAGTTTGCGGCATGGTTTGTACCTTGGCTGTCCACACTCTGTTAAGTTATTATGAAATTGTGACATGAATGGTGAAAACATATCTTCAGTCACTTCACCAGATTCAGGTGCGAGTGGGAAATCAGCAGTTTTATTTTTAATGCTATTTGGATAAATCAAATCCACTTCAAAATAACATCCCCAATCACCTTCATCTGGAATTGCTAGCATGTTTGAAGGGTTGGAGTAATACTCAAGCTCATCTTGATTTAACCAACTAAACTCGGAATGAGGTAGTGGTTTAGACAGTGAACTGTCATATAAATTGTTTTGGTCATAGTACTTTAGGTGGATATCATCATCACCTACTGTTTCAGATTTTATATGATGTTTATTTACAAATGTGAGACCACCGCGTATTCCGCGCTCAAATATATTATACATCTCCGGGTCTTGTAAGAGATGAATGGTCTCACCAGTCATTTTAAAGGCTGATTTAAAGGACATGGCTGGTAGACTGACAAAGTGGACAGGATCTAATTTGTCTTCTTCTAATGCCACTCGTCGAAATTCCTGAAAGACATCAGCCAGCAAAATGACATCTAATTCTAAGTAAGCGATCATATAATCGCCAAACGTTTTACATTCAAATTTTAACCATGCCTCTTGAGCATGTTCATAATCTTCTACTGGACAATCTTCACCCGTCAAATCGTTTTTGAATTTGTCAATGGAAGGAAGGGTTGTTTCATTTAGTTTAGACATTGAGCTAAAATACGCATAAGGAAAGACTCCTTTGCGAGTGATTATTTCATCCGTTAAGTTTGGATAGTGTTTCTTCAAAGTTTGACTATGGGGAAGAAACTTGAGATTACGAACGAGAGAAGCTAGTGACGCTGACATGAATTGGAATGAATCTAAAAATTTTATTTCGAAGAAGACTGTCTTATTTTCTTTAGTTTTATCTACTGGTACTTTTGCTGTCATTGCCATGAATTTTTCTCTCGTTTGTGCTATTACATTAAACTGCCACGATTTCATCTGGCTCAACCCTCCTTTTATGAGCATATGACTGTCATAGCCCTTAAAGTTATGAAAAATGACGGGTAGTGCACGACGTCTCAACCTAAGTGAAAAGTTACATTTGGAGCAGAGTGCGTTTCTAAATTTACCAGTGATGTGATCATGATCACGCACTTTCTTAATTTTATCGTCATCAAACGTTTTATGACATTTAGGACAGGATGTGCAACTTTCAAATTTTTGTTTGTCTTCATCTGTCATATGTAGTGACTTACGCTGCAATTGGGAATCATATGATTGTTGAAATTTAGCAGCTTTATCGAGAAATTCTAGAAATTTTGAAATGCAATCTTCACCTTGCCAAGTATGCATTTTGTTTTGTCTATTCCTAAAGTGGTCATGCCATACTTCATAGCAGGATATGGCTGCTGGCTTGTGGATGATATCATCAATGTAGCATTCTATGTCTGCGTAAATGACACGCAGGGGACTTAATTCGTCACCATTATCCCTATGTGAAAATATTTTATCTTTGGGCATGCGTTCCATTTGTAATTTACCTCGCTTGCACCATTCATAGTGAGTTTCAAATTTATCTTTACTCCAAAAGGAGCGGATGCAGCGGTCGCATACAAAATGTTCACCTCTTTTAGAGTGCCCCAAGTGAGTGTACAAGCGAGAGATTTTGGGAATACCACAGTAGTGCCATTCCTCGCTATCATCTTGTTTTACTAATAAGAGGTTGACTACACGTTCATAACAAGTTGAACGTGAATTATAGCGGGCACCCTTCAACCCCTTCTCCCACACGTGAACGACAATTTTAATCTTATCATGTTTTTCGAACGTTTCTACATCTTTGATTTTCATGTTGTTACTGTCACAACCTTCAAAGTCTAGTTCATCCTCCCACTGTCTATAGCTATAGGTATGATTTCGATTCGCGTTGATATCATTATAGTGAAGGAGGGATAGACTGCATATTTGAAACACTGTGATTTACAATCGACATTGATGACAGCTTTCTTATTATACATCGTTTTTGGTAGTTTAAATGTACCTCGAGCTGCATGACTTTCTAATAGTGAAATTTTGAATATGGCTGAGTCCACACCATCAAAAATGAGAGCGCTGTCGCGTTGATTGAATTTATCTACATTTGATTTTAAACATTGAATGTGAAAATTTAGCCAAGACTCGCAGTCTACAACTTCGGTTGCGGAAGAGGAAGGAACATGAAACTGTATTCTCTCCGTCACTTGACCCGTTTGAAAATCTATCTTAATATATTTTAGTTTAAGGTAGATGAGCGCCTTCATTCTAAAATTGTCTAAATTGTTGAAGAGCGCTTCGATAATGTTTGAATTTTGAAGGAGCCACTCAGGAAAATCTACTATTTGAGTATTGGACTCCATGCAGTAGTCGCGTACTAAATTATTATGTGAAACATTAATGAGGGAGATGGTAGAGGTACCGTTGGTGTAGTGATCATTTGCATGCGTGTGTTGAAGTCTGTGCGAAGATCGCTGAAAGTGACTATCAAAAGAAAGAGGGCACAAATCGCAAGGAAAGGAGATGTCATCGTCAGAATCAACTTCACCTCCGGAGATTGACGCCGCTTTGCGTTGACACACACGTTGTTTGATGTGTCGAAGGAGACTGTGCTTCCTTGTAAACATATGTCCGCAGTCGGCACATTCCCACTCGTTGCCTTGTCGCGAGAGTCCTGAGCTGGAACTCACATCACCTGAAAGAGAAATCATTCTTTCATCTCTGTTCAAGTCTCAGTGTATTGTTACAACCTACCTTGACTCAACAACTCTAAACTTTCCTCGAGAAGGGAGGGTGTTGGTGATGAAGTTGATGCCTGAAATTGAGGAAGATGCTATTAGCCACACGTTTGAGGGAGATGAGTGAAGAAATTTTCAACTTACCATTTCAACGAAATTATGTTTAAGCTTGATACTTCAACAAGATAGAGACTTCACTCAAATAATACGTCTCAAATTTGGAATTCACTTGTACGCCTCAAATAATAACAGAATTCGCTAGACAACATTTCACTTATGCGTCTCAAAGACAGAGTGAAATGACACGAATGTCACTTTGCATATATACTTTCATATTCATCATTCATTGGCTGTTCATTCTGATTGGTTGCTTGTTGATACTTAAGAATTAGAAAACATTTCAAAGTTATTATTCACAGTCAACATGACAAGCCCTCCGACAACACCAAACACAAAATTCTCTTCTCCATCCTCAACACCAAACGCTCCAACGAAGGTAGAGAAGGTGTTATTACCAGCGGACAACGAAGAGAGTGTATGTGAGAAGGAGTGTCCCGACTTAACAGGCGTGAGGTGGAAGTATCTCCAGTACGATACTGACGATGTGATGGAGATCACCAGCACCAAGTTCCTCCACCAATTATGGGAGTGGTACACCCCTAACTCCCAGCCACGAACTATGGAGGAGTGGGAGTATATTGACAAAGTGAGGCTCGCAGTGGAAGAACGATTAAAGCAACTGAACTGTTTTTGTTATCTATGTGAAGCCAGACTCTGGGACGATATTGACGATGAAGACCTTTTGAAATACATGCCATAATAAATTTTTTATTTCATATTATCTTTGCTTTCATACTGACGAACTTGAACGGGGCTTCAGTGGATGATTTAACCATGTATACATTTTCATTTGGAAATAGTAGCACGCTTAGTCTAACTTGTAAATCTTAAAACATTTCATATGGGCGATGATGATAGATGAAATAGTGCCAAATAAAATTAAGATAGCTTACACTTCTGATACAGGGATAGCAATCGACTGTGATCCATGTGTAAAGAGCTTGTTAGACTACGGATGGGCTTAAGTGGATGATTTAACCATGTATACATTTTCATTTGGAAATAGTAGCACGCTTAGTCTAACTTGTAAATCTTAAAACATTTCATATGGACGATGATGATAGATGAAATAGTGTCAAATAAAATTAAGATAGCTTACACTTCTGATACAGGGATAGCAATCGACTGCGATCCATGTGTAAAGAGCTTGTTAGACTACGGAAGAGAGAAGTGTGTTATGTTGCGTGTGGCGCGTGAGTGTCCTCCCATTTCATTCCATTCATCAATTCGTCTCATTGATAGAGACAGGTAGAACTCATGGGTCTCATAACGTATGCAATGGAAAGTTTTAGGCAACCTTCGACAGTTGGCTAAATGTCGCCCTGGCGCGAATGCATACTACGTTGAGACAGAGGCAATCACTTGCAAACATGACGCAGAGAGGTTTAACAAGATTGACCATTGCCGAATGTCCCTTGCGGTATACATAGCTACGGGTTTCACCGCCGCCCTTTACAGGAACGCCCGTCGAAAGGAAGTATTACACCGAACTTCATTTGCAACGTTCAAGTTGACTGATAGCAGATTCAACTTAATGATAGTATTCGCCAGTCCGAAGACTGCCCAGGGCAAACCGCGAGGAGGTTCTATCATGTCTTGCCCCATGGTGGCCCTTAAGAGAGCCGATGGTTCGTTCTCGGGGTGTGAATTTGACTATTGGCTGGAATAGTCAATGGGTATGACGGTTAGGTAGTCATAGACCCTATACCGCCGAGGTCGTACTGGTGCATCTGGCACCTTTCGGATACGGGTGGTATTTGGAGTCCACACCTCATCCGTCCAAACGATCCTCTTGATCTTCCCCTTCTTCTCATCCTCTTCATCCCACTCGTCTAGGATGACGAACTCGGGAATGGCGTTGTCTTCATCGATGAAGACGGGAATGTTGTCGGCAGATGTCGCTTCCATCGTGACTTCAAATTGAATGAGAAGCGCTACAATCTTCTGGCTTATATAGGGTTTTCAACAATGAATTGCTCAACAGCGAATCAGAATGCTTCAGGGATAGCAATCGACTGCATAATGTTCAAGTTGACTGATAGCAGATTCAACTTAATGATAGTATTCGCCAGTCCGAAGACTGCCCAGGGCAAACCGCGAGGAGGTTCTATCATGTCTTGCCCCATGGTGGCCCTTAAGAGAGCCGATGGTTCGTTCTCGGGAGTAGCGTCATCTTACACCCTACCAATTCTGCTGAGAGAGTCAAAGACTCTCTCTTTGGTAGCACTGTCGACTTCCACACTAACTGGCACATGACTAAAAAGTGGAATGTAGCGCCATTCCGTTGGATTGACAGCAGTTGCTGTCATCGGATTGCCAATCCGAGCAAGATTGTTGTGGACTCTGTCTTGCTCCTCTAGCCTGACGAACTCCTCAAATAAATTTCGCGGCCTTAACTGCGGTCCGCGAGGAGAGCTGACTTGACTGTTCGGCGTCTGCATGATTGAAATGAAATGAAATGAGAGGCAGTGGTTTATATACCCCTCTAACGCAACGCAACGTTCAAGTTGACTGATAGCAGATTCAACTTAATGATAGTATTCGCCAGTCCGAAGACTGCCCAGGGCAAACCGCGTGGAGGTTCTATCATGTCTTGCCCCTAGGTGGCCCTTAAGAGAGCCGATGGTTCGTTCTCGGGAGTGACGTGATGGGGTGGTGAAGGCGGGCAAAGATCTGTAATGAAAATGATATGTATTAGAATAGGATATACTATCTTATTTACTTTTCACTTACCAAGTTAGCCATCCTTTGGCAGTCTCGCGCGTTTCCGAATAGAGAATTTGTACAGATGGCCGCGCATTCTCAGGCTGGCGTGGAGGCATTTTTTCGTCGGATGGCCGTTATAACAAATGATGGATTCGTCTAAATTTTGATTCACGAGTACATCGCCGGCCAAATGATTATCGCGAATAGGGATGTGAAATTCAAACAAACGATCCTCATTCACACGTTCCCACTCATCCCTCATGCGCTCCAACTTCTCATACGCCTGCCTCTCATCACCCCGCCGAGCCACAGTCCTCTCCAACTCAACATTCCTCGCTCTCAACACACTCTTCTCCTTCATCATCTCCTCAAACTTCGCTTCTGCATCTCTCATTCTTCTCTCCGCAGCACTCGCCCTCTTCTCACACTCATCATTCTTCTCTTCCAACTCTCGCGTCTTATTCTTCAAATCAGTCACACTACGCCTCATTCTAATATTTTCATCCGCTACCTCCTTCGACTTCAGTTCCTTCTTTTTCAACTCATCCAACTCCTTCACAACTTCATCCTTCACTTTCTTCAAACTCTCATACTTATTAACCAACAAATCATGCGCCATCTGCTGCGAAACATGCCTCTTCTCTTCATCCTTCAACCACCTCGCCGACTGCACACGAATCCCACCACTCTTCACTTTTGGGGAAGATGAGCTCTTCGGGGGGTCGGTGATCACAATGTTTGACACCTCCGACGACGAAGAGCTTAACTTCCTCACACGCTCCCACAAATAATTGTAGAAACAGGAAGTCGACAACCCACCGGAAATCTACAACCACAAAAAATTCTCTAAAAATATTAATACGGACGTTCATAACGTTGACAATAATTGTTTGATTAATGTCAGCAACCATGAGCTCAGTCGCAACTGTAGAATTCAAAAGAGAGCTATTTGAAATTCCTATCATGATCGGATGAAAAACAGGAAATCGACATCAATAATAATTAAATCGACTCTCATATCAGATCATAGAGTAAGGTGTGGATTTCCTGGACGTACACGTTGATTTCAACTATTATGGAGCATTTCAGCATAAAATCAAATTCAAATGGAAAAAAAAGGTCATCCAGCGAGGAAAAACAGGCAGTCGATCAGCTCCGATTCAACGATCAGAGACATTGAGGCAAATAGATCAATGCACGTACCTGAAATGATTTCATCGAGCTGAAGACAACTTCAACAAAAAAACAAAAACGCAAAAACGGGAAAACAGCATCAGCAAAAAAGAGAAGAAGATGGTATATACTCATTATGCTACATCAACATAATATTAGCCCCAGGGATATTCTCGACATCATTTGACATTACTTGTGACAGCAAAGTCTATTTCGAATGAGATTTCATCGAGTTATGTACAACTTCAAATCTGAAACGTGTGAGAGTCGGAAATCAACACACTCAAGACGACAGATAGCTGCATTTTTCAAAGCACTCTACCCCAGCAAAGCATTCAGCTCAGAGATTAGTCTAAGACATATTTGAAATTTACTGAGACACACATCAGACAGTCAAAGTCTATTTCGAATGAGATTTCATCGAGTTATGTTCAACTTCAACATCTGAAACGTGTGAGAGCCGGAAATCAACACACTCAAGACGACAGATAGCTGCATTTTTCAAAGCACTCTACCCCAGCAAAAGCATCCGTCAGAGATTATCTAGGACCATCATTTGAAATAATTACTTGAGACACTCCGCAGGACAGTCAAAGTTCTATTTCGTATGGGGATTTTCATCGAGTTATGTACATCTTCAACATCTGAATCGTGTGTGAATCGGAAATCTACACACTCAAGACGACTGATAGCTGACTTTATGAAAGCACTCTATCCCAGCAAAGCATTCAGATCTGAGATCATCTAGAATCATTTGAAAATACTTGAGACACCACATCAGACAGTCAAAGTCTATTTCGAATGAGATTTACGAGTTATGTACAATTCAACATCTGAAACGTGTGAGCATCGGAAATCAACACACTCGAGACGACAGATAGCGGCATTTTTCAACGCACTAACCCCAGCAAAGCATTCAGCTCAGAGATTATTAGAATTCATTTGAAAATACTTGAGACAAATCAGACAGTCAAAGTCTATTTTTGAATGGGATTTCATCGAGTTTATGTACAATTAACATCTGAAAACGTTGTGGAGAGTCGGAATCAAACATATCAAGACGGACAGATAGCTGCATTTTTAAAGCACTCTATCCCAGCAAAGCATCAGCTCAGGGATTATCTAGACATCATTTGAAATTACTTGAGACACACATAGACAGTCAAAGTCTATTTCGAATGGGATTTCATCGGTTATGTAAACTTCAACATTTGAAACGTGTGAGAGTCGGAAATCAACACACTCAAGACGACAGATAGCGAATTTATGAAAGCACTCTTATCCAGCAAACCATTCAGCTAGAGATCTTCTAGTTTCATTTGAAAAATACTTGAGGACACACATCAGACAGTCAAAGTCTATTTCGAATGAGATTTCATGAGTTTGTACAACTTCAACATCTGAAACGTTGTGAGCATCGGAAATCAACCACACTGAGGGACAAACAGATAGCTGCATTTTTTCAAAACACTCTATCCCAGCAAAGATTCAGCTCAAGAGATTATCTAGACATAATTTGATATATTGCGACACACATCAGCAGTCAAGTCTATTTCGAATGGGATTTCATCGTGTTATGTACAACTTCAACATCTGAAAACGTGTTTGTAAGAGTCGGATCAACACCTCAAGACGACAGATAGCTGCATTTTTCAAAGCACTCTACCCCAGCAAACCATTCAGCTCAGAGATCTTCTAGAAATCATTTGAAAATACTTGAGACACACATCAGACAGTCAAAGTCTATTTCGAATGGGATTTCATCGAGTTATGTACAACTTCACATCTGAAACTGTGAGAGTCGGAAATCAACACACTCGAGGACGACAGTTGCTGATTTATGAAAAGGCAACTTACCCAGCAAGTGCATTCAGCTCAGAGATTTCTAGAACATCATTTGAAAATCCTTGAGACCACTATGAGGACAGTTTTTAAGTCTATTTCGAATGGGATTTCATCGAGTTATGTACAACTTCAACATCTGAAACGTGTGAGAGTCGGAAATCAACACACTCAAGACGACAGATAGCTGCATTTTTCAAAGCACTCTACCCCAACAAACCATTCAGCTCAGAGATCTTCTAGACATCATTTGAAAATACTTGAGACACACATCAGACAGTCAAAGTCTATTTCGAATGGGATTTCATCGAGTTATGTACAACTTCAACATCTGAAACGTGTGAGAGTCGGAAATCAACACACTCGAGACGACAGATAGCTGAATTTATGAAAGCACTTATCCCCAGAAAGATCTGAAACGTGTGTGAGTAGGAAATCAACACTCCCAAGACGAAGATAGCGGCATTTTTCAAAGCACCTATATCCCAGCAATGCTTTGGTAAACATGTAAGTTTCGGAAATCAACAACTCAAGACGACGAGCGCTTCATTTTTCAAAGCACTAATCCAGCAAAAGCATTTCAGCTCAGAGATTATCTGACATCATTTGAAATTACCTTCAGACACACATCAGACAGTCAAAGTCTATTTCGAATGGGATTTCATCGAGTTATGTACAACTTCAACATCTGAAACGTGTGAGAGTCGGAGGAAATCACAACACTCGAGACCGACAGATAGCTGAATGTATGAATGAAAGCACTCTTATGCCCAGCAAAGCATCTGAAACGTGTGTGAGACTCGGAAATCAACACCACCCAAGACGAAGAGTAGCCTTCATTTTCAAGCACTCTACCCAGCAAACCATTCAGCTCAGAGATTATCGTACACATCATTTGAAATTACTTGAGACACAATCAGACAGTCAAAGTCTATTCGAAGAGATGTTCATCGAGTTATGTACAACTTCAACATCTGCAACGTAGTGTGAGCATACGGAAATCAACACACTCGAGACAAACAGAATGCTGCATTTTTAAAAAACACTCTATCCCAGCACGCATTCAGCTCAGAGATTATCTAGACATCATTTGAAATTTTGAAAACAATCAGGACAGTCAAAGTCTTATTTCGAATGGATTTCATCGAGTTAGTAACAACTTCAACATTGAAACGTGTAAGTGTCGGAAAATCAACTACTCAAGACGACAGATAGCTGCAGTTTTCAATGGCACTCTACCCAGCAAACACATTCGCTTCAGAGATCTTCTAGACATCATTGAAATTACTTGAGACCCACATCAGACAGTCAAAGTCTATTTCGAATAGGGATTTCATCGAGTTATGTACAACTTCAACATCTGAACTGTGAGAGTCGGAAATCAAACACACTCGAGACGACAGATAGCTGAATTTATGAAAGCACTCTACCCAGCAAAGCATCAGCTCAGAGATCTTCTAGACATCATTTGAAAATACTTGAGACCCACATTCAGACAGTTAAAAGTCTATTTTCGAATGGGATTTCATGCGCAGTTTGTACACTTCA
>CAJQUW010010984.1:0-34967 GCA_907163375.1 Prostheceraeus crozeri
AATAAAAATAATAAAAATAATATATATATATATATGTATACTAAAATAATAATAATAATAACCTTTAAATATAATAAGGTTTATACATAGAACTAAATTAAGCAAACCACTTTCTTCATGTGGACGAGCTTCAATAATCCCACTGTCATTCTTCTGTGTTGAGTGTTCAGCAAGAATGTAGAGTATATTTAAAAAGTAGCTTAGGTTTCATCAGATCTAGATTCGAACCTAGGTCTCAAGAACGCAGAGAAAACACTCTATCAAAAAGTCTCTGCACCGGAAAATCTCACCTCTCAAATCAAGCAATGTGCAACAGTCACTTAGAATGCATTTCTACTTTTTTTAGAATTATACTAAATGTACTAATGCTTGTGACTGTAGCAGGAAATCATGATTTGTAAGAACAAATAATAATTAAATAACATAGTTCGCACCAGCAATCTTGATAAAATGAGGTATAATGTTATGTATGAATAGCTTCAGTTATAATCTCAACAAAAGAACATGTCCAGTAAGCTGTAAAATTGATCTTGTTAATAGAATCTGAGAGCGACAAACAATTTTGACATTATTGTGATATACAAGTTTGTTTAACGTTCTTGAAATTTCCATATTTTGAGCTCAAATCTGAACTTTACTTTCGGTTTTAAATTCATTTAACATAACCTTATCCTCCAAATATGTGAGGGTTAATTATCATCACATGAAAAATGTTGAAGGGCAAAATTTTTAATCTAGTCATGGGAGTGCAGGATAAATTTCATAGTAATATTCGTGTAATCACAATGGGTATGGGCAGAGTTGGAAAAGTCGGAATTGGAATTAATTCCGGGTCGGAATTAATTCCATTTTTCGTCGGAATTGGAATTGGAATTGACCTTGATAAACCTCAATTCCACTTTTTCGATAGACCTGTGATAAATCTATTTGTACAAAAATTGAAATCACAGTATTCGGCCGTTGTGTTAACTGCACGCAGAGATAAGAGAGAGATAGATAGATCGACAGAACTAGTTTTATTCTATTGTTGAATAAAGAGTGCTAATTGTGACTTTGATGGGCCTACAGCCCCCGGACAATGTTAATTCAGCAATTAAGCAAACAATGAAAAGATAATCATCTTTGTTCAATCTGTTATTTAGTCATTTATCAGGTAAGATAATTAATCAAAATAAAACAATTGTTGAATTTAGTTATTGATTGGATAAGCGCAAAAATTGGAAATTAACTTAATTGTTGTACACACGAAAAACAATTGGTTTGGAAAGAGGAAAATTAACCCTGCATTAAAGGGCAGCCTGTCAGTTCAAATCACAATATAGACAGTGTCAACTAATTATTCTAATAATTAATGATTCAATTAAAATGGCAATTACATGAAATACGAGTATTATTCAACTTCCAATCATAACAATTGACAACATTAATTTTCAAGACTATAGTTATACAAATACGATACTCAACGATAAAAGAAAAACTTTAAACTTGCAGTTCACTTCTTGATGTTGAATTCACTTCAATTCGATCGGACTCACTTATACCAAAATAATATCATAAATATCATGAATATCAGTGTCATTTATACCGTCAATCTTCAATCGCGCTCGCTGATGTGTTGCCGCATACGCTACTGTGTTGTTGTTCGCTGGTAGGCAGTTGTAGTTGTTACTTCTGTAGTCAAGTTACACAGCGAGAGCCCGGAGTTCTTCTAATAGCTACTGAAGATGTCGTATGTGTTGCTGTTGGTAGTTGTTGTTTCAATTTCTCATCGTCTCTAATTTATGCAAATGTTTGACACTTGACGATAAATCCACTTTCTTTTGAAAATTGAAAGAGTTTCCTTTAATCTCTGCTCGTTAGCTTTCGACCCGACCACATTTCGTTCTTATCACGGAATTTTTTAATCTCCTTTTTTAACATAGAATGTTAATCAAATTTCATGATATCATTTTTATCGTCGTGTTTTCTTTCATCAACAATCACGTTATTCGCACATTGAATTTCTTTCTTCCGTCAGTTTATTAATAGATTTATTCGCATCTCTCTCTCTCTCTCTCTCTCTCTCTCTCTCTCTCTCTCTCGCTGTCATAGAAGTAGATAATAGTACACTAGAATGGAAGTTTGATATCTTGCCTATGTACAATGATGGCACATGGAAAAATCTATGGTTTGTAGATCAGATTCGATCTAAAACATTGTATCATAGTCAAACTGTTTGCCAAGTTGGTTGTGGAAGTTGTTGGCAGCAAATTAATGCAGGATTTTTATGAAGATAATATTAAGTGAAATGGTGGCATTGTTTCATGTGGCATAGCCTACTATTCCCTGGGCTGGTATATTGTGTCGATTAGCAGCAGTCATTAACAACTATTTCTCAAAATTCGAATTAAAAATTGGTCCACAAAGTCATAATTGAAAGTGGGCGGTGCACTGGTTGTAAGAATATCTCAAGAATTAATAGAAAAAATTCTAATTATAGGATGATTTCTCCTTCATACGGTTAAGAAACCTAGCGCTTTTGTCGAATAAACACATTGAAAGCTTCTTCACCGACAATAATTTCTCAGATAAGTGAATAGTCGCTGGAACTTTTCAATTAATCATTAAATGACACATGTGATATAGTGTGATGATATTTTGGAAGCTGATATTCGAAAGCATGTAAAGATTTTGAAAATTGTTCAAATATAGTGAACAGGGGAGCCCTTTCAAGTAAAATGAATACTCTGAGATTTCTTGACCTCTGATTTCAAGCTGGAGCAATGTATGTTCTGTAAATCGACATTGCAAGTTGCATATGTGACTGATAATGCTCTTGATAGATTTTAGGAGCGATATTTCAAAATGATGAACGTACAGAACGTTTTAAAGGATTTCTTTCTTTGTCACCCTGTTACCGCAGTATTTTGTAATTCACTATTGCTTTTGTGTATGATCTTTGGACAAGGGGCAGCAATCCAGATCACAATTTGGCTTGATAAATGTAAATACAATTAAGAAAACATGGAAACCAGCTCGCACAATTTGCGTTTTGCTCCAACTTAGTTCCCCCGGCGTGTGCCATAATTTTCATGCAATTTCCATTCTAGGACTTTCTATGGTACTGTTAATTTCTATGCTCTCTCTCTCTCTCTCAGCGTTTGATTCTTTGCTGACCGTTAATTTTCTTTTCTCTTTTTCACAAGATGTTGAATATCTCGTTTACGAAACGAAAATGGCGTAGGCTGACCGGCTACATACATGTACATGTACACAAGAAATGTGAACTATGAACATGAGAACGCACATAGGAACGACGCAGCGAACGGCACACAGGAATAACGAGGATAGGATACGAGCACGGGTTAGATTGAAGCGAGGAAACTTCAGATACATTAACATATACGCGCCATGCAATTATCGGAACTGAATATCATTATGGAATTGGAATTGGAATTGAATTGAACTGGTTCGACTGGAATTAAAAAATTTCAGTGGAATTTTTCCAGCTCTGGGTATGGGACATTTGCCACAGATTTTGAAGACAAGCTTTTCTATGAGATCAACAGGGAGGTTAATCGTAGAAATCCGAGGCCAGATTTCTACATTTTCCTACTTTCTAGCTTCATGGAATGCCTGTTTTCGATCTTTTATATACAGCCAAGTGATTTCCTTTCAGCATGGACGTCTGTTGCATCTTACAATGAATGAAATCCGTAAAGCAACAAAATGCGTGCACGCTTAGAAGAATAATGCACAACAGCTTTATAACAATATTTGTTTAAAATAATTATTCATATTCTTACACCTATACTTGGAACATATTCTTGATTGAAATGCGATATTGATAGGTTTGAATTGTGAAAATACAGGCCTAAATGTTTATCGAATGATGAAAAAGTAAAGTGAACTAAAGTGAACTTATTGCGACTAACGTTCATCAATAAAGTAAGGAGTGACGATGATGCCTTATATTGTATGTACCCAAATAACTTAAGCAGTAATGGTGGAAAAATAGTTTTAGCCAGTTTTTGCCAGTTTTAGCCGAAAAATGGTGACAAAAGCTGGTGGTTTTTACCAGGTGGTAAAAACCAGGATGGCTTTTACCGGGCAACCCTGATTTAAAGGCAAAGAAAAAGAAGATGAGAGACCAACATGCGAACTACATGTACAATTTCGATGGTCGTTTTATAAAAAGTTCACGCTGATTGTTGTGACTCCGGAAGAAGTAAAGGAGCAACGGAAATCGCGGAGATCAACGTGAGAGGGATAAAAAAGCCAAATGGATGGAGTAATCACCCCAATCTAATAAGGCAAAATAGTTCACATGGAAGGCATTATTGGAATTATTGAGGACACGCTTTGGAATTATGGGAGCGCAGACTGCTCAACTACAGCAGGGACTACTAGATACATTATTTGGTAAGCGATTGATCCCAGTGATTTCATAATTCAAATGCACCAATTATGAGAAAAAAAAGAAAACCACGTATGGCCGACATGTTTCATTTACTCTTCAGTAAACATCATCAGGGCAGAAATTTAAAGCTATGTACAATCGGATTGAAATACTAAAATGACAGCAAGATAAAAATCAATAGATACATCAAGAGCAGTGATTGGCTGCCTATGTAGCAAAGATTCGTAATGCGATCGAGGTTGCATGTTCATTCAATATCGTCTGTTTGTTCGCTTTGATGGCCAAAGTTTCAGCAATTTTAGTATAGACAGTGCGACACAAAATTGAAAAATTAGCAGATGAAGCGGCGTGCACATGCTTAGTGATTTCAGTAAGGGTCGGACTACCGCTGATATGTTCACGAATGCGAGTGGACAAGTGCCTCCGAGTCTCGCCAATGTAACAGCAACTGCACTGCTCACATTGAAATTTATAGATAATGTTAGAGGAGAGACCCCTTGGCACCTTGTCCTTATTCGGGAAAATATCGCTAGTCTTCATGGTTTTATAAACAGGCAAGAGACGATATACGGTGGGGAGAATGTTGTTTATAGCTCGAACAGATTTAATAGTTTGATCCTCTTTGGATTTCAGATAAGGCAATTTCAAGAGAACGTAATTACGCTCAGGTTTGTCACTACGAGGATTCAAAACTTTGTTCTCAATTTCATTTTTGATTTTAGTAATGAAATGGTCATTGTAACCATTTTGTCTAAATATACTTTTGATTTGGATGAAAGATTTTTCAAAGTTCTCAGTCGTAGAATTCAGTTTTTTAGCTCTAAAAATCAACGATCTGATCGCAGATTTTTTGTAATTGTTCGGCGCATGGGCTTGGTTACAGTTACAGTTGGGTTGCGTTACAGTTTACACTCGAAGTTCAGAAAAATAACAAGCTTGATTTTCTTGATGTTTCTGTCGATAATTCAAACGCTATCGTTGAATTTCAGTGGAAGTTGAAGTCTACGAACACCGGTCGTTATATTCCTAACCAAGCCCATGCGCCGAACAATTACAAAAAATCTGCGATCAGATCGTTGATTTTTAGAGCTAAAAAACTGAATTCTACGACTGAGAACTTTGAAAAATCTTTCATCCAAATCAAAAGTATATTTAGACAAAATGGTTACAATGACCATTTCATTACTAAAATCAAAAATGAAATTGAGAACAAAGTTTTGAATCCTCGTAGTGACAAACCTGAGCGTAATTACGTTCTCTTGAAATTGCCTTATCTGAAATCCAAAGAGGATCAAACTATTAAATCTGTTCGAGCTATAAACAACATTCTCCCCACCGTATATCGTCTCTTGCCTGTTTATAAAACCATGAAGACTAGCGATATTTTCCCGAATAAGGACAAGGTGCCAAGGGGTCTCTCCTCTAACATTATCTATAAATTTCAATGTGAGCAGTGCAGTTGCTGTTACATTGGCGAGACTCGGAGGCACTTGTCCACTCGCATTCGTGAACATATCAGCGGTAGTCCGACCCTTACTGAAATCACTAAGCATGTGCACGCCGCTTCATCTGCTAATTTTTCAATTTTGTGTCGCACTGTCTATACTAAAATTGCTGAAACTTTGGCCATCAAAGCGAACAAACAGACGATATTGAATGAACATGCAACCTCGATCGCATTACGAATCTTTGCTACATAGGCAGCCAATCACTGCTCTTGATGTATCTATTGATTTTTATCTTGCTGTCATTTTAGTATTTCAATCCGATTGTACATAGCTTTAAATTTCTGCCCTGATGATGTTTACTGAAGAGTAAATGAAACATGTCGGCCATACGTGGTTTTCTTTTTTTTCTCATAATTGGTGCATTTGAATTATAGATACATTATAGTAATTAGTATCAGGACGCAGAATAAGAAAAACCTGTAGGCTGGTCATACCTGTTGCATAATTAGACTGACTAAAAAACTCTTTCTAAGAGTGAAAATAACACTATTTACTTTTGCAATTTCATTATATTTTTCACTTTTTTGTTTCTATCAAAGCATCAGAATCTCTTGACACGAGTCCCTTAAAAACAATTTACCAAATCGACGACAAACTTCATTAGAACGAGGAAAAGATAAAAGAAGCATTCACATAAAAACGGAAATGACAATTCATACGATTTCCAGACATTAGTAGATCACTGCTTGTGAAAACTGTGTAGGCCAATAATGAAAATTGGTAAACGTCTGGATGTGGATGAGTGAGCTTGCCACGATTCACCAAGTCTGTAAATTGGTTCTTTCATCGGCATTTTATAAGGTTCCGCATGTTTTATATCTTCCCTAAAACATGCATACCCAGCGATAAAGAATGCACTTGAGCATTCATGCTGTCAGTAATTCACAACGATTAAATAATGTATCGATTAGATCTAGTTCTGCAGGAGTGGGGGTCCTTTTTGCAGCAATCGCATGTATCATGTTCACAATTTACCACAACCTCTAACTGATCATACAGCATCAGTTTG
This sequence comes from Prostheceraeus crozeri, assembly GCA_907163375.1. Taxonomy (NCBI): domain Eukaryota; kingdom Metazoa; phylum Platyhelminthes; order Polycladida; family Euryleptidae; genus Prostheceraeus; species Prostheceraeus crozeri. The sequence goes on from CAJQUW010010984.1 coordinate 6,917, forward strand.
GGAAGTCTTGCACTGTACAAAATTTGTTCGAATGATATGTAATATACATTACCGTTCATTTGTCTATAACAGCCGAATTCACATTCAGTCTGAAAAACACCCGGTGGTAACACAATATTCCATCATTTGTCCATCAAAAGCTGTTTGCACAGTTCGGCTAGTCCTCTCAACGTTTCGACAAAGGAATCCCGTGTCAGATATTGGTGATTTCATACGACGACTTCGTTCCTCACCAGGAATGCATTCAATTTGATCAGCAGTGTCACAAATAAATGAAAATCGCACAATCGTCAACAGAAGAAAACGGTTTTCTGTCAGAATCATTAAGTAGTACATGACTATTCAGATGTTTCACATTTAATATATTCTGAAGTCGGGCAAAATGATGCACAAATTTCGCTGTATCTGTTTTGCCATCACAGATTAATACACTTGCTGTCTTCTCTTTAAAAGCACGCAAGACAAGTGAGACGTTTTGGCGTTCGAAAGAAGTAGAAAAACACGACTGATGCGCAAGATTCATTCGTTTTACGACATTTGACTCTGAGCGATACAAATCAATATCTTTGAATTGCGCAACGACAGTGGTCCCATCGTTAAGAGTGTCAATAATTCTTGACATTTCTTGGTAATCCAATTATTTCTTAAATTTTTCAATAGATGAACTGAATCATGTAAGAGATACACATTTCAGGTGCTGAGGTCGTCGGAAATCAAGGACGGTTTATATGAAGATCGAATCATGTAGTAAAGTTTTTTTGTTCACGGGCGCACCATCACAGAGAAGAGTCTTAAATTTACCTCCGACATCATGTACGATTGCTAATAATGACATCACCTGATAACGAAGGAAATCCGTAGTTCAAGTAAATACAGGTATTCAACATCAATGTCAAAACAGTTCGGGCAGCCTTTTCTTTTTCATCTTCAGGATGACCAATAGCGTGAAGACCACGGTAGCGAATCGATGGTTTGATGTATACTACATCAAAAAGAACCAAACACATTTGCTGTATACCTTTCAACTTTAGGAAACAGTTTTGTGTTGTCTCATTGCCATTAGACTCACTGCCAGTGCGATGAAAACTTCCTAGATGCTTCTTTATGGTGCCATGGTGTGGAAGAACCAAGAATTTTCGCACAAATGAATATGCACTTTGACCATCCAGCAGCAGTTCTGTACTTATCATCATGACAAATGCAGAATATTCGACACGAGGTCGAGATGTTAAATATGTGAGTTGAAAAGAAAGAAACTCAAGCCGTCGCCTTGCATCATCAGAATCAAACGCAATCGTTGTATTGATATTTTTTATAAACACAGACGTTTCAGGAGTAAATGATACTGTGGATGATTTCGCAGTTGAAGTGATGGCTTCTAGTTGTGACCATCAGCTTATTTTCTGCCCGAGTCCCGTGAAATATTTTACATCGGTACTTCTATTCTCCCCCCCCCACATTTCTGTTGTTGACACCCGGAAGTGTTGCATCGTCAACGATCTTCTCTTGCTCCTACGGGTAGTCTCACTAACGTCGCATAGCGTTGAGTGTGTAAAACTCCTCTTATCTGACTTGTAGAACATTCACAGCCTCAGAAGTAGACAACTGCTCGTCATTTGTCTGTAGACAACAATCAAACGAAGTTCATGATCACAGTTGTACCTTGTATTCTGAGTATCCAAGGGACCAATCCTTCATCCCAGGGTTCAAGTAAGACTTCTCAGTCTTGTGGTGTCATGTGTGACTCGGTTGCAGATCAAGTCTATTCTAAACCCAATATGACTAACTTAGGCGAAATTTGATGATTTTGGAAAACTTGAAAAATGTGGAGGGGAAGAATAGAAGTACCTTAACATCAACTGGAATATTCAAAACACATTTGCCGTCGTAACAAATTCTCCACTAACGGATATACGGTAGTCGATGATTTCTCCCTCTAAATGTAGAAGCTTCATATTTCGATTATCACAGTCTTTAGCTATCCACAGCTTGTTATTTTTCACGATATCAGACAAACAGGCCTGTGATTAGCCTATGAAAAAAATTGAGGATTTTTTGTGAAAAATTTGAGGAATGGAAACGCAGCCTAATATGATAATTGCAAGAAAAACTACAAATTTTAGCACGGATTTTGGGCCAAACTTCAAATCATGAAAGTCACAACGAAGAAGGTAACCCAAGGGTTGACCGCACCCCACTTTTTGAAGTTGTGTATATTGCAAAGAAATACTGACTTGGTCATAATCACCTCCCGCGTTGTTACGAAATTTATTTGTTGCCTCAAGTATTATCTGTTTGGAATGTGTCGAACAGAGGATATCAGATCAAGCTGCTGATATCGCTGTGCTTCACGTTATCGTCTCCAATTCAATGATGCGTGTCAGATTTGCATACTGCAATTTTTTGAATGTAGGATATATCCTCAACTACATGCATCTGGGACTTTGTGACGATTAATTATTACGCACTTTAGACAAATTTGGGAGGAGAGTAACCCATAAGTATGAAGAGCTTAAAATCGTTGACGGATTGTTTGTGACTCAAAAAAGTCAGTAATTTGTCATAAAGGATACGACACATTACACACTAATTTATTAATTTTACTTTATGCTACATAAGTTTTGGTGGGTTTTGTTTACTTGTTAGCGCTTGATCATATCGCTCCGATCTACATTCAAATGAACATGAATTCTCTCATACAACACAAAACAAGTGTCGGGAACAGGCTTTCCAGTTGAGTTGTTGATCTCATACAGGCAAAGAGTGACAGATTATCACCTCTATTCGCATGAAGTTGTGCCGAGATATTGACGTCCACATCTTGCAGTAGACCCAGGTTGAAAATCTACCAACCCAGTACTATGTGGTTCAATGTCTTAATTAATCTAAGTTCACATACAACGATAAGCAATGTGTGCACTAATTTCACACCAACCTGTGTTCAGCAAATTATGAAAACGATCTATACGTGAATAATTCATCCAGGATAAATGTCGGTCAGCAGACCCTGGAAAATATAGCTGCAAAAAGACTCATGAGATAGCAGAGCTTCATACGCTTCCAACCCCCGCACGCTAGTGACCAGGAGGCATGTAGACACCAAATTTAGGGACCATTTGCTTTACCCCGTCGGATGTGTTCATGTTCAGCGGAAATAAAATGGAAGAGAGTGAGTGAAACAAACGCTTCAGTTGATAAGAGCACTGAAATCCAAGTGGGCTGGGCTACCTATATGTTATCATATAATGGATATGGAAGATCGATATCCTTAAGTTCTTTAAGAAGTACAGGCATGCATTTAGCAGCCATATAGTCGCAGAAACATATAAAGAATGTTGTGACAAAGGTCAATATAATTAAAGAAAATAATTGAATGTGCATTTTATTGTTGGAATTCTAAGCAATATTATGAAGTTAGAAGTAAAAAATTGCAGTGCTCAAATATACAATTTCTGTTGGTTGATCGCATTGTTTCACTCATTAAATGCGTGAAAGCATTTAATGAGTGAGTTCGACAGACAATAACTTCGGACAACTTCTCTGCTTAGCAAAATAAGTCCAGACGAACCGGAACATCTGCAGCCCTGTAGATTGCAGAAATGAAAACGACATTCAACGCATTTAATGCAACAAAGTGCGTCAAGGTAACAAAATTAAAAAAACAAGCTAACGACTGGTTAATTTTTGATGTGCTGATAAATATGACATGGCTAAAAGAAAATCATTATATCCTAAAATGTCTAGAAATTTAAAAATACTTACTAGAAGGACAAGCAACGGGTATCCTCTCCTCATGTGGAATGAATTGGTGAGTAAGTCGCTCTTTTCAATATTATGTTTATCACTTATATATTGAAAAGATTCTATTCAACAGTCTGCCCATTCAGATGATAAAAGGACAGGTCTGTTCCGAATCAAAATATCAGATCTAGCTAGCACAGCGGGATTACGCTATCTAAAATCTACCAAGTGTGTGAGAGAAAAATCATTAAGTTATAAATCATGAGAGAAGAAAAAAAAATAAATCATGAGTGATTCATGATTAGCAGCATGGATGTAGGGTACATGTTACAGGATTCTATCTTAGCTTCTTGTTTGGAAGTTTACATATCATCGCCATTCGCCAAAAAACAATACATTATCCGACATTAAGTCTGTAGTGTGTCGTATTTGAGGAATTTCTCATAGTTAAGCTATATTTGAGGAATTTTTGAGGATTTGAGGAGTAATAAACAAATTTGAGGAATTTGAGGAGTAATCACAGGCCTGGACAAAGGAAGTTGATTTACAAGATCATTCAAATTCGTAATTTCGTCGTCTACCTTGGGGTAGGCCACATGACAAGCTTTTGAGCTGCAGCTGCGCTGTGGTAGCTTGTCACAGCTAGCTTCGAGCTGCAGTAATTTCTCTCTCAATTATCACAGCTCAAAGCTCGAGCGGTGGGATGATGTATTTTTAGAACTACCGCAGTTAACTACAATTCTGACGAGTGGCGAGCGGTAATCAAGCTGTACGGCTCACTATTGTGGCCGCGTAACTCACAGGTCAAAGCTTGACAAAGCTGTACGTCGCTGCTAGCTTTAAAGCGCGGCTCGTGATGTAGCCTTACCCTTATTTCGGGATGAAGAAGACACTCCACGAAGGTCTGTGTCTCTACTAACAGTTACATGTGTTGGTCAATCCATGTGTTTGCACAAACAGTCGACGCACAATCAAAGAACACTGAGGGTGGATCAGATGGTTGGCTGAATCTCTTGATTTTTACAAGAGTCGCATCGGGAGGCCACTGTTTCTCAAACACTCCGACATGCGGTTTAACTCCGTAACCTCCTTTATTTGGTATGGTAAGGATTGTATCCATCTTCGCTTTTCTATCTCATCTGATGGGAATCCATAAACCAATACTTTTTCTGACGACGAGTCGCCTCTGAATTTTGCCACACAACATCTTCGAGGCAGATCCGATCAAGCAGACGCCAATTAGCAAGCTGACAATACGTGAAGTGAATGATCGGCCGTCTGCATGCACGTTAGATACATCGAATAAGGCTGAAGAGAGTGAGTCACTGGTAATCGATCATTCATCGGGGACAATGCAGGTCATTACCAAACGCTCACATGAGAGATGAGATGTCTTGTCTAATGCTTGCATGCGCACCAGCATCTTTTGTTTACATAACCATTGGATAGCATGCGATTATCAAAAGACTTTATTTGGATCATGCATGTTCAGGATATTAGCCTACAGAACTTTTCACAGGTTTCTCTTATTCTGTCCTGATGCTATTAATATATCTAAACGTCCTTGACTACAGTAAGAAGGTTTGGACAAGTCTCCGCTCACGAATGTACCAGAGAACTACATCAATATTATGAAGGACATCTATGATGGATATGCCACCAGAGTAGGATCTAAACGGAACAGGAGCACGCCATTCGAGGACTGGGTTCGATTCGCAGCTGACAACACATTTTTCATGGTGGTGCCAGCAACAGAGCGGATAAAAATATCTTTTCGACCTCGTGAAAAGTCAGAGGCACTGAATTGCGTAATCGATTCTCCGAGGTCGCCTGTACGCAGCTACTATTGTTTAGAGCAGGAGCATCTAATTCGAAAATAAAGTCAGTCTCTATCAAGGTTCAGTGCTCAGTATCTCTAATTTAGTCATGATGCACACAAAAGTCCAGCAGGAAAAGCCATGGAACATCATCTACGCAAATATCTGGGGCTTCCGATGTCTCTGCAGAAACAGTAGGAGAACATGTAAATCATGGCAGGAGTTCCGTCATACGACGGCTTGAAGATCAACCACGAGAAGACTGAATACGACATCCTGACGATCAGCTGATAACAGGCTTTTTGTTTACGTACCTTGGTTGATGTATTATTGAAGACTCCATGAGGAACTACATGAGGAGGGGATACATATCATTGAAGCTACATGAAGAGAATCGACGTGAATGAGTAGAAACGGCGTGTATGAACAATAAGAGGATGCCAATCAAGTTGAAAGCAAATCTGCGCCTATGAGTGATCAGACTGGTTCTCTTATACGATCATGGATGTTGTTCGATAGATCTACGCCAAATCCAGAAAATTAAACGAAAATGATGAAATGGCACCGCCGCACCGGAATCACTAGACTACATTAGATCACGTCCGAAGTGATGACACTTTGTAGAAGTAAAATCACTGAAATTAAATAAGATTATTTGAGCATATGCTTAGACGCAGAGCGGAAACCGAGCTGCAATTTTCAGATTGAAGGCCCGGGCCAAGGACGCGGCTCGCATTATTGTAAGTTAGCAATTATTTGAATGCCATTGTAAATGATACTGGAAGTATCAATGATCATATTTCAAGATTCATTCAAGATGTCTGTTTTCATTTTCAGAATTAGGCACATGAGTATTCATGATCTCATAGCCACCAAAAATGCAATTTCTGGTTAACATAGCACATGTCCTGTAAGTATGCACAAGTATGTAATCATATTCATAAATAAATATACACATTCGTAATTCGGAATATGCAAACACGTGCATGCTTTCAAACCACAATTATGTCGGCAAAAAGAGTTTCTATGTTATGAATAACCTATCCCTCCAATAAAGGGCTTCGAAAATTGTCATATCTGACAAAAATCGTTTTCCATGACTTGTTCTGTGCAGAGCACACTAGTCTATAGATACTCATTTATTGAATCCCTCTTAGGAAAAACATTGTGCGCATTTGTCAAAGAAGCTCCTATCCCTACCATAAATGTCTAATGACATCAGCGTATGTCATGATAGAAATGATTACAAACCTAGCTATTAAGCCTAATTGCGCATCAATAGAAAATAAAAGAAATGTCAAGCTGAAGAGTACTTCAAGAAAAAAGTAACTTTAAAATCGGCGGCCCTGTCGCGCTTTGGAAACATGGAGGCGTCAAGTTGAAGATGTGCGTAGGATTCAACAATGCAGTCAATAGAAATAGATGGAAACGAAATACACGGCCGATTCTTAGCGAATCTTGTAACGGCCTAATGAAAAACGAACAGCTCAGGGCTGAAACAAACACTTTGAGTGACAAATGTGTTTTCCACTGGAAGGATAATTACCGACCATAATAACGGTAGAACTGTCTTTGTCATGTTTCTACGGGGAGCTGTCTACCCTCTCACTTCGATGCACAATTTTAGTGTAGCATAAAACGATGTAGATTGGTAGGCAGCGAAGTTGATGAATTCTTTGATAAATGTCGTACAACGCTAGTACGATACCGAGAATTTTTTCCATAAGTTGTTCCCGTGAACTTTAGTACGTTTTCAAAGTTCAATCCACCTCGTAGTTGGGTGCACTTTTTGTTATTGTTGATGAACAACCATTAATCAGATATCTATGCTGATGAAGCAAATCTGTTTTGTTGCGAAAAGTTGTTTACTTCTTTTCTTGGTGACTTACGTAATCCTGGCGTGCTCGTATTATGTAACTTTTTGTTTTGATCATGCAGTCCTATATAAGCGACTGCACGATAGCAATAAACGTCTCTCGTTTTGGTTACTTGACTTGTTCTCTCTGATTTTCGCGGTGTTGACTGACTTACTGTCTGTATATGTGGCCCAGGCTTTCCGAAGCACACCTCTATAATTGGACTCCGTCGGTTGACATCCCGTGGGTCTTAGGAAGCAACTTACCTCTCCAAAGCGAGCGAACACACTAGCCTTCATTCACATTATAATAACCAACACTCCGGCTCTTAATAAAAAACAGTTAGCACATTCTTTAGGACATTAATAAAATCACACACTTAGATTAAATAATTAATAACACATACACACACAACATGGCGTCGCACCTCTTCGAACCTTTTCAATTCGAGAACCCCCGCGATTGGTTTATGCGTATGGAGGCTGCACATGAGTTGATGGAGGCATCGTCAGGCAAAACGATAAGTCAGAAAACTTACTTGTTGTCGTCGATTGGATCCAAAGCGTCTACACTTCTAGCCGATCTCCTTGCTCCTACGTCAATTCAAGACTCGTCAGTTGATTATGAAGCTATCAAGAAAACTCTCTTAGCTCATCTCAAGGCTCAGCATCTTGAAATCGCAGAAAGATCAAACTTCTACGCTGCTGTACAAGGTTCAAATGAGAGTGCACCCAACTTCTATGGTCGTTTGAAGAAACTGGCAGAATTTTGCAATTTTGGTTCGTCACTCGAATCAATGTTAAGAGATCGCATGGTACTGGGTTGCAGATCTATCGAGGCAAGAAAGAAACTACTTCAACTGGATCCTCTAACATTGAAGATGGTCCAAGATTCACTCGCTGTTCATGAGGCTGTAGATATTGCTAGAACTGGTGCCCTGGCTGCTACCACCGGTGAGGTTCATTTCTCTAGGAAGACAACCAAGCCCAAAGCAACTTTTCGTGCCAAGCAAAAGTCATGCTACAGATGTGGTAAACAGAGTTGCAAATCAGGCTCAGACTGTCCAGCCATGGGTAAGCAATGTGGCAATTGCAGCAAAATGAATCATTTCCGATCCGTCTGCAAATCCAAGTCTCAGCAAACATCGTTAAACTCCGTTGACTCACTGCTTCATGTCGATGTTGTTCCAACACACAGTATGGATCACGAATGACTCTCAAAATTAATGGTCATGATTGCCTAATGGAAATCGACACTGGCGCAGTGCAAACTATGATATCAAGTCGAATGTGGAGAAAGTTAGGTAGTCCTACTCTGTCCGTCTCGAACCAGTTTTTCTCAGCATACGATGATCACAGAATGAAACCTATAGGTGCACTTCCCGCATCTCGTATCGAATCAGGTGGCACTACAGTCTTAACAACCGTGACTGTTATAAATTCGTCAAAGCCCTATGGTTTACTTGGAAGGGACGTAATGGACAATTTTGTGACGAAACCAGTCGTGATAAACAGTGTGGCTACCGTAGAAACCGTGTTACCGCCAATGAAAATTCAACCGGTCAGCATAAACATTGCCGATCCTGACAAGCTGCGATTCTGCAAAGCCAGACCTGTCCCATTGCCACTGATAGACAAGGTCAACGCTGAGCTACAAAGACTGCAAGACAGAAAGATTATCAAGCCAGTCGCTAGTAGCAAGTACTCCTCGCCTGTCGTTTGGGTACAAAAGCGTGATGGCACACTGCGCATGTGTGTTGACTTCAAAGTACACGTAAATTGTGCAATAGAATCGGAACGCTTATCCCATACCAGCTATGGAAACGATCTTTAGTGGCATGTCAAACGCCAAGTGCTTTGCCAAATTGGATTTGAAAGACGCATACTGGCAAATTCCGCTTGATTCCAAATCAATGGAGCTATGCACAATAAACACGTCAAAGGGTTTATTTCAAATGAAAAGATTACCCAAGGGTATGAAAAATTCCTCAGCAATTTTTCAAAGAGTCATCGAAGTAATACTCAAAGACATTTCTGGTCTCATCGTGTATCAAGATGACATACTACTGCATGCTCCGTCATCCGATTCGTTAGCAAAGCGTCTATCAACTGTCCTCCGCCGACTTGAAGAGAAGGGTGTCACTGTGAACCTCTCAAAATCTATCCTGAATCAATCCGAGATCAAATTTTTGGGACATGTTGTTTCCGCAACTGGAATAAGACCTGATCTGACATCACCAAAAAGATTCTTTCGTTCAAACCGCCTACTTGCCGTGCCGAACTCGAATCATTCCTTGGTTTGGTCAATTTCTTTGGTCGCATGATCCCACATTTCTCCCAGATCGTCCAGCCTCTTCATGGTCTAAGGAAAAAGGACATTGAATTCGTTTGGACTGACAGTCATCAGGCATCTTTTGACAAGCTTTTGAAAATACTGGCGGCACCTCCTGTGTTGAAAAGCTACGAGCTCAGTCAACCTGTTACACTAACAACCGACGCTTCCGAAAATGCAATCGCTGGTATTCTGACACAAAATGGTAGTCCCGTCATGTTCGTTTCTCGCGTTCTGACCAGTGCCGAAAAGAAATACAGCAACGTTCAACGCGAAGCTTTGGCTGTTGTTTGGTCCGTACTGCGTTTGAAGCAACTGCTGCTAGGTCGACATTTCTACTTGATCACTGATCATAAGCCACTCGTCAAAATATATGGAGAAGCTCCTTTACCAAAGGTAGCGTCTAATCGTTTGATTCGTTGGGCAATTTTATTGCAACGCTTCAATTTTACTATTGAATACAAACCTGGGTCTGAAATCTCACACGCTGATGCTCTTACACGTCTTCAACTACTAAGTGACAGCTCAGATGACGAAGACTTAGTAATCAACAACGTTTCACCCGATATCTCTGACGATTGGAAGTTGACACTTCAGCAAGCTTCTGCTTCTGACCAGCTGACTCAGTCCATACTCAAACGCGTGCAAAGCAATGATTGGTCGAACTTACAGCCAAACGAAAACATTTTCTACAGGTTACGGTCTGAACTTACCGTCGAAGATGGCGTGTTATACAAGTTAGGAAAATGTGTCGTTCCTTTGCGGGTGAGGAAGGACGTATTCAACGATACGCACATGTTACACCACATGGAGTAAAATCCTCTATTAACCGCATCAAACTCTGTTCCTGGTGGCCATCCATGAGCACTGATGTTCGCCTGTGGATACAGAATTGCCCTACCTGTACCAAACTTAGACCGTCGACTGCAAAGCAACTCAATCCTTGGCCAAAGGATAAAGTTTTTGAACGACTGCATGCTGATTGGTTCCACGCATCCAATATAGGTGATATCCTTATCGTCGTTGACTCCGCGTCAGGCTGGATAGAATGTAGCTACCCTCAAGCGCGTACTACTTCCAATGTCATCGCAACATTGTCATCCATTTTTTGTCGCTTTGGTGTTCCTAGAACATTAGTAACTGACAACGCTCCCGAATTTACTTCGCGTGAATTGAATGAATTTTGTCATCACAACGGTATCACAAAAATGGAGAGCCCGCCATATCACGCACAGTCAAATGGTTCTGCAGAAAGAGGCGTTCAGACAATCAAGAACGGATTGAAGGCATGGAGAATGGAAGTCACTCACCTCACATTCACACAGTACATGCAAAGACTGCTTTTACATCATAGAGCTTGTTTTCAAAGAGCCGATGGTTACACTCCAGGTGAACTCGTTTACGGTCGTAAGTTACGAGTTCCACTATCGAGGAACTTCTTGTTCTCCGATGCAGTGGCATACAAGAGCCGCAATGGTGCCCTTCGGGATGGCACATTCCTACTCGATCGTGGTTCAAATACCTCTTGGGTCTTAGACTCAGAGAATGGCAAGTTACGATTGACTCACCATGATCAACTCTCCAGGCAACCACTTACCTCTACGCCGATGCCAAAAGCATCATCTCAAGCCCCTTCGCAGGTTGAGACATCTCCACTTCCGTCTCTCATACCTCCGTTGAGTCCTCAATCAAAGTCACCAATACCTACCTCAAATGATCAAGATCCCGATGCAACCTTACCTATGGTAGCGTCTCCAAGTCCTTCGGCAGCGCGTCCTCAGCGTAACCGAAAGAAGAAAGTCATCAGTGATTACAATGACTTGTAGGGAGGTGTCGTACAACGCTAGTACGATACCGAGAATTTTTTCCATAAGTTGTTCCCGTGAACTTTAGTACGTTTTCAAAGTTCAATCCACCTCGTAGTTGGGTGCACTTTTTGTTATTGTTGATGAACAACCATTAATCAGATATCTATGCTGATGAAGCAAATCTGTTTTGTTGCGAAAAGTTGTTTACTTCTTTTCTTGGTGACTTACGTAATCCTGGCGTGCTCGTATTATGTAACTTTTTGTTTTGATCATGCAGTCCTATATAAGCGACTGCACGATAGCAATAAACGTCTCTCGTTTTGGTTACTTGACTTGTTCTATCTGATTTTCGCGGTGTTGACTGACTTACTGTCTGTATATGTGGCCCAGGCTTTCCGAAGCACACCTCTATAATTGGACTCCGTCGGTTGACATCCCGTGGGTCTTAGGAAGCAACTTACCTCTCCAAAGCGAGCGAACACACTAGCCTTCATTCACATTATAATAACCAACACTCCGGCTCTTAATAAAAAACAGTTAGCACATTCTTTAGGACATTAATAAAATCACACACTTAGATTAAATAATTAATAACACATACACACACAACAATAAACTTTGATTTGTTATCCGAGCTTGAACAGCATCTGAATTTTAATTTTTATGGTAACAGAAAGAACAAGATTTCTCTCTCTCTCTCTAAGTCTGTGGCATTACCGCGAGTCGGCTGCACAGATACTTCTTTATTACGAAGCGTGAGGGAGTTGGCCTCGGCTGAGTCACGCGAGAGAGGGGCAGGCATTGAAGAGGCAATCGATGGGGAAGTCTGCGGTGGCTTCACCAAAACTTGTGAAACCGAAGTCGCCGACGGACCACGCAAAAAAATAAGGTATTGGGAGACTAGATTGAGGAGTGTGTCTCTGTTGTATTGTCACGACGGAATGATACACACGCTTAGTCACCATAGGGAAATCTGATGCGAAGAGTGTGGCTGAGAAGCGCAGGTGACACCGGTCGATGCTACCGGAAGTTAAGGCTCACGAAGCAAGGTTGAAAGTACCAAAAAGTTCAAAAAAGGCAGGAACAAGAGAATGCAACCTATCGCTGCGGAGGCAAGCAAAGTCATCTTTCTGATAGTGTTAAGTGAAAACTATGATATGCAGTAAGATGACTTTGCTTGCCTCCGCAGCGATAGGTTGCATTCTCTTGTTCCTGCCTTTTTTGAACTTTTTGGTACTTTCAACCTTGCTTCGTGAGCCAAGGTTCAGATAATATGTTTACTCCTCTTTACGTTTTGAGTATAAGTTTTTAATGTACCCAAATAAAGAATGCCGTAGCTTGTAAGGACATGAATTATTAAGAAAGTAACCACCCCAACACTTTTAGTCATTGCCGATCATCAGCTGTGCCACCAGCTTCAACACTTGCTCTTAACACCTCTTGACAATGCTGCACACAACAGGTGTTCCCTAAATTTTTAATACTTCAGCACTGATATGACCATTATTCAATGAATTTGCTCGCAAAATCGGAGCGAATAGCGGTACCATCAACTCAGTTTCTAGCAAAACCTTGCGATCACACTGCACGTCATCTTCTCATTCCGCGCAGTGTCGTTTTTTGTGTATATGATCATGTTCAAATGAAACAATCACAACATGAGGACATGTCAACAGCTCAGTGAAAGAAATTCAAACCCACTTACGTCAACAAATTTTCCATATGAGATACAACAAAAGGAATGAAGTCATCGTATGAATAAATTCCAAACGTTTTTAACTTTTCCTTGAAAGTGTAGTAACATCCTCTTAACAAATATTCTGGACGAACGTGAAAGTCCCTCCGCTTTCATGGCTAGAACTCATCGATAAAAATATTTTGATGATCAGCTAGTGACAAGCAAATGGCTGCTTCCAAATTAAATGAAACCTTTAAGTAATTGTTTAATTGTTTTGAGGAATTAAAACATCACAAGTGTGCTCTTGCCCTTTACATTATTTTCATCCAAATCCATTTCAGGCTTCAAAGAAGGATTTCTTCCGATCGACGGTGCGCTCCACATGGTTAATATCCATTATTCATCTTACCTCTCTGTCTGACTGACGATAAATTCAACTGAGAGTGAATTGTCACAAAAATAGCTATGCAACAGGAGAAAGGTCGCTTACTGTCAAGCAGGCTCTGCGGTAAAGTCTGCAGGAGGAAGCTCACACCTAACTTTGTCAACTGAACTATATTGGCGATTTGAATTCCCGGATCAACAGAGTAATCTGATGATTAATTGCTAATTAATCATAGTCACCATAGAAGAAAGCCGACTTTTTGCTTTTATTAAGTTTGTGTGACTAAATCGGCCAACAACTGTTTGTTGATGGTATTTTCAGTTGCTGGGTTATGCGTTCGATTGCTAGATCATTACAAGAATCAAATCACTGAAGCGTGTAACAGCTGTAGATTCTTGCCTCAAGTGGACATCTTTGCAAGTACATTCCCCCGTGTTTAAATTCATCCGAGCACAGTAGCATCTCTGGCTTTTTGACCTCTGAATTAGATAATGTTCTCTTGAATGACCCATCCACTAAAATTCTTGTATGTGGTGACTTCGATGACTTTTCGACAGCTTTTTTGGCAGAGCACTTTAACCTCCAGAACAGGGTAACTTCTCCAACGCGTATAAATGCAATCCTGGATCAAATTTCGGTTGATGAAACTATTTCTGATTTGTATTAGCCAAAAGCCGCAATTGCCCCTCTACTGGCAAATTCTGACCATAATTGTGTCATTTTAAATCATGCGATCAATTTCAGTTCAAGAACAGAGACAAAGAGAGTAATGGTTCGCGACATTCGGCGCTCTAATCTTGAAAAATTTATTCAGTGCTTCTCATCTTTTGATCTCGATTTACTGACAAAGGCTGATGATGTGGATGCTGCTTGTGCTCTCTTTTGTAGTGTGTTTAGTGAGCGTTCTCTTGTATTCCTTTTCAGTATGTGACATTTACTGAAGAAGATAAGTCGGGGATGTCTCCTGTATTAAAGCTGTTAATCAACAAAAGGTGGCCTGCGTTTAGAGACAAGGATTGGAATTTATGCGATCATTTTAAACTAAAGGTAAAGGAGGAAATCTCTAAAGCTAAGCAATCTTGGGCTAGACGCCATTCAAAATCGTGTAAAGATCTTTGGTCAGTATGGTAAATAACATATTCGAGGAATAAAAGGTAGTAATGGCATTGAGTCCCTTGTAAGATCTTATCCAGATACGGAGACCTTTTTGGCGTGTTTGTCAAAAATTTCTCGGACCACTTGCTTGTTGGCAATGACTGTCAAATGAAATCGTTTTGTGGAGAAGTATGGAACCTTCACGTTTTCAGGCAACACCTGTTTTGGATCGAAACAAATCGGCTGGCTGCGACGATATACCCCTCGACTTCTGCAAGGTTGCGCCTCACTCTTATGCTTCCCTCTTTCGATCATTTTCAAGCGATCTATTATATAGACAAGGTTCCCAAATTTGTTGGAAATGGCTATTGTCCAATCCCAAAGACAAGGTCACCAAAATTAACTGACTTTCGGTCGATTTCCGTTTTATCCGTCATTTCCAAGGTGTATTGCAGCAGATGAAAAGCACGCTCCTATGTATCATAACATTTTCTTGGTTTTGACTGTAATCTTGTAGTTAAAATAACATAAGAACATGGGGCCTAAATGACCATTATTTCTGGAGCCGAAATGTACTGGGGCCTAATTACATATGTCTGCCAGACTGTACTCATTACTTTTAACATAAAAATTTTCACCGAACAGCCCTTTGCGCTAGTAGCAGATAGGTATCAAGAATTACAACGGTATGCCGACATGTCGGATTGGACACGTAATGCTGCACGTTTGCCGAATTAATGTGTCGGCAAATAGACGATATCTCGTTACAGCGAAATGTCGCTCCCCAAAACGAGATTCCGTTTAATTGCCGACTTTTTGCCGACACTTTTTTTCACCGGGAAATGACTAGGATTTCAGCGGTGCTATCATAATGCAGTGGTTGCTGTTCAATCTGTAAAAGTACTTGGTGTTATTATTAGCAACAGTGTGATTGGGATTTGCAAGTATCCAATATTATGAAAAATGTGTCGAAGCGCCTGTATATCCTGAGAGTATTAAAGACAACTATCGGTAAGAAGGATCTCATTATCATATATAAATCTTTGATTCTCTCTGTAATTATGTATGTTTCTCCCATTTACGGTCGGCTGCTGGAAAATTATTGTCAAAGCTGGAAAGTTTAAAAACCGGCCACACAGTATTGCTTGCGGTCGGAAGTGCAAATGTGAAAATTTCCCACCCATTGATTTACTTTTTCGGGAGGCGGCTGAGAAATTCATCTTAAGATGTGAGGACAATGATCTTCATCCTCTTCATGATCTGATTCGGACAGGATGGAGTTTTCTGGTCACTTACGGTTGCCAGCCTGTCGTACCATTTGAAGACTGGATTCAACTATTCCCTGGTCATGTCTTCTTGTCAACGAAAGTTGCAAACTGCGTACATACGAGCACAAGTGAATCATCTTGTCAGATTGATGTGTTGATCGTTCTTCATGTATACTACAGTAGAATTCGCATATATCGGCGCCTCAAGGGACAGACGAAAATGCGATGTACGCGAACCGCCGATATATGCGAACTCCTGAATTTTGAAGTTCCGTGAAAATCTACATGAGCTCTGAGATCATGCATGATTCATCATACAATGTATATACGTGTATTGACTCATGAATTATTGCGTTGCTATACTTGAATACATGTACATATTGACTTATTGTCAACATGTACAGTACATGCACATGTAATTGTGTCTATGTAATCAATAGATATCTAAAAATTGTGCCTTTCTGAACTGATGCTTGCAACGTAAGTATCGCAAACCGGATATCACTATGTTTGTCAAAAACTGAGTATGCTTTTTGAATCAAGAAGATTGAAACATCTTCATGCCTACATGCTTACCTGCTATATGAAGCACAAAACAAAGAAGAGTATGCATAAATCAAGACAATCTAAGTCAATCAAGATGCTGCTAAGAGTTACGTGCAGGCGAAACCATAGAGATGGATGGGGTGGCTAGCCGCTTTCTGTCTAGAGAGAGGACATGCATCGAACTCAACAATGTTTTCGACGGTAGCTTGTGCTCCTTTGATGACGCAACAGTCACTAAGTCAGGTCTGACAATAGCATTGTAGGTGAAGGCAGTTAACAATGCAATCATCACGTCGAATGAAAGACTAATTATATGAGAATTATCAGTGAGATACAGTGGCAAGCCTATATTATCTTTCTCGGCTACTAGATTCTACAATTTTGATCAAACCCCCAAACATGATCGAGATGAATTGTAGAAGATTTAAATTTTCACATGCCACTAGAATAGTTAGAATCGGATAGTCCTAACAGAATCTACAGCCATCCGCGTCCACATATACTGTCATTGTAGTGACTCTTCTAGGCAAAACACATCGCATGAGGATTTCCAGGAAATCCGCCGTTATAAACGAATTTTTTCTGTCAGGGACAACGAAAATGCGCCGATATAGGCGAATCGCCGATATAGCCGAAGCCGATATAAGCGAACTCGATTATATGGAAAAGATGGGAAATTCTGCCGGGACGAAAAGAAACCGCCGATATAGACAAACCGCCGATATAGCCGAAGCCGATATATGCGAATTCTACTATGTATTATGCTTTTTGCATTTTCTGCATGCCTTCTACGTATGATGCAGGAAAACCACACTTTATAATAAGAATGTTTATTATCGACGCGTTTCGGTCGACAGCACTGCGACCATTATCAAGACAAACTGGATGTGAAACATGTTTGTATTTGACACTGTAACATACAAAAATTCAAAATTCAAACATAGTCGGCTGATGACCAGAAAAGTGGGCAGAGGCTCAGATTCTATGTGCTGAGGAAAAGATTAGCTAGAACAGTGTGAAAGAGGATTTCCCATCGCAAAACCAAAAACCTGTTCATTTAAAACAATCACGAAAGAAAAATTATTTATCATCAGAACAGAGCTTTAACAATTCCAATAAAACCATCTATACTAAATGGAAAAGAGACCTTATCACTAACTGACGATAATTTTCGAACAAGAAAATCAATAGTGGGATCTAGGGGAACATTAGTAAGTACAAAGAAACGGCATCAAAAGGACAAAAACTTGGTATTAGGTGGAAGAGTCAAAGATGGCAGACCTTTCAATAAATTCACCAGAGCGATTATTCCTTAGATGAGAATCTGAGAAAGAACCAAGAGCAGGAGACAACATCTTAGCTAACTCTTTCGGGAGATTATAGGCAGAGAATTGCAAAAATTGAAACTATTGGTCTACGGGGAACATTCTCTTTATGTACTTTAAGGAGACCATAAATGTACGGTAAAGATGGCTGAAAGCACCCAAAGATAAAAGAATCAAAATGATTTGGCTTAGGAAAACGGCTACTTATATCTTTAAGGCCAGAATTAAAATTCTTTTGCATGGATGGAAGAGGATCTTTAACAATTTTTCGGTATGGTTAAAAGAATCAGATAACAAGCCGTTCATTTTTTCAAAATCATCAGTAGAATTCATTATACACAATTTTGCCACCTTTATCAGTGGAACAAATTTTGATATTCAAATTATTACGGAGAGAATCTAACGCTAGTTAGTGTAACGTAAGGGAAAGTGAGTTATCCGAATGAACACAAATCATCAAAAAATAGAGCTCCAGATGAGAAGATAGAAACTGATGTGAAAAACTCGAAGATTTCGCCTGAAACACCTTAGATACAAAAACGGGGGAACTGTTTTTTATTAGAAGGCAGAGAAAAATTAAGGCTAAAACGCTATGAGATCATTTTCAGAGGGGAAAGAGAGTAATCAAAGAAAGATTAACAATAAGATAGCAACAGGAGAAGAAAAATTGCGACCATAAACTTTTTTTAATCAACGAGTCTAAAGTTGAATGTAGATGAAAACGACATTTATCAAAACGATGATGACTTACATGATACTCCGATGGGAAATCAAGTTCAGTCCAAATGTTCAGGGGGTAGAACTCCTTTCAATAAGCGGTCTTGCTTTTCGTACGTTGTAAAAATAATGTTAGTCATTGATCTGGATGACGAGATGGCAGAACGAAGCTGCTTGGTATGCAGTAGAAGGAAACGGGTTACCAATTTCAGTTTTCAAGGTCCCTGACAAAGTTCTAGGGACGGACCTTCTCTTCCAGACATCGACGAAGGAACCTAGTCCGTTCCTTATTCGCTAACACTTTATATGAAGCACTCTCGTAGTTGCGGAAAATATTAATTAATGATGGATAGAGATAGAAGGAAAAAATCCAAAAATCCGTTGGTTTGATTCATGATTAGAATGAAAAAATAGCTTTTTCTGGTATAATGATGCAGGAAAACCACACTTTATAATAAAAATGTTAGTAGTTAATAATGTGTGAACGCAAAATGTGAGGATTTAAACTGAAGATGCGAACATGGCGTTCCAAACATGTAAATGTGAACATTTAGAATTCGAAACCGAGGTTTCCGATCATGTGAATAGGAACCGCGTTCCCATTTGGATTTGGATTGAGTTCATGTTTCGTGGTTCGGTTACAATCCTAATTGTGTACTGGGGTTGTAACAGCCTGTTCCGAGATTGAATTAAAGTGAGTGAATTAGATACAGGGATGCGAACATTTATTTCGGAACTTGAATAGTTGTTTGTTTTGAGACTGCTTGTCCAAATGCGACAAATTGTGACCATTGTGACTATGATTGACAATTATTATTTATTTTCATAACTAGGTTAAAGGTTAGATACAATACATGGAAGTTGGCTTGATGGTTAGTTTCCCAATTTCATGGATTGATGCAAGAGATCTTGGTTATTCGCTAAAGGCAATAGAAACTGTTACAAATCTAAATGAAAATTATCAATAGCTGGTGATTTAGTTGAACGACTATTGGATCTGGATGAGCATGCCATGAAATTATAATTTGGATCGTAGTTGGATAGAGGATTTCTCAATGCTACATTGCAAAGACATGAAATTAGGAGGATAAATTGGAACTATCTGAAACAGAGATAAAAGAAGTGAAACCTTCAACTGATTTATCGAAATGCTCTATCAATGAAAGTGACTTCAGAAAGAAATTAGAAATAGATGTTGGACAAGGGTTGTCGACGAGAGACGTGGGGGTTGTTTAACTTTGAGTTCCTTCTTTTACCGTGGACGTTATATGGAGTATGACTTTTCTGTTGACTGTCGTTTTTGACTTTTAACTTCTTGAAGGACGAGCTGGGGTCGGGATTGTTCTTGCTTGTTGTTAGGGCACGGACTTTCTAGGGGACCTCGTAGTTGACCTTTAAGGACAACCGGCAAACGGCGGACTCGTCGACCGGAGTACCATCTGGGCGCTCGCAGGAGGTGTCTGGCGAATCAGTCGCAGCCCCCGGACGTGTGACGGGTTCGGGACGTTTTCGCTAAGTTTAGGTTTCGGCGGCGGTCCCAGTGCTGTGAGCACGGACAGGTGCAGACAGTTTTACCTCTGTCCGACCTTTCCTTGAGGCATATCCAGTCGCTACAGTTTTGGGCGTCTTTGTTCCGGTGATCTGGCCTGCAGTTTTCGTTTTAGAGGACTGAGATTGGGAACGGACATGGAGGGACCCAAGCGTTTCCGTTACTCGGTTTGATGTGCCAGATCGGTGAGGGAGGTGTTTGACTTTAGTGGGGTCAAAAGGGTGGGGGGCGAACCGTCCGACCACTACGATTTATGCTTTAAAAGGACCGGAAGGCAGCTACTAGGACAGACTCCGTGTCATAAGGGAGGTCGGAACAGGACCCTGTTTAAATTATCGATCGGAAGTACGTTGGGACTCTGGATGTCTGCATGGAGGGACGGGTGGACGGAGACTCAACTATCGGAGGTTTTTCGTCCGATTCTTTGTCTCTACTGTGACAGAGTCGACCTTTCTCGTGTGACGGGATGCTCGCAGGACGGGGGGGGTGGACTTGCTGGGAATTCCGTTCTTGTTAGACTTGACGTACTCGTCGTTTAAAAAATTTGGACGTGTGGCCGCTGACTATTAGGGATAGAGTCCTGCTCCAACAATCCTCGGGTCTTGACCAGGGAGCATACCTGACGCGACGCCATTCAACTGCCGGGTTGGAGTCGCAGGTTGGAGGGACGTAGCATAACACATCTACCGATCGGACGTCCAGGACCCGTTCGACTCGGAGTGATTCTATCCAAGTGGTGTGTACGTTGGGGGGACGTTTTGCCGAGAAGTTTTTCGTGTAATCGGTCGGAGCGACTGAAACCCGGAACGACGTTCTATTGGGAGTTTTTAGTACGTTTTGTTGTTGCTATGCATGAACCCAGTCGAAAACTGCTGTTGTCGTCGGATGGCTGTACGCCGCGTTTGTCGTTACGAAGAGTGATGCAGAGTGTGGACGCTTTTCAGGGTATACGGACGGATGGTGCCACGAGGACCTGGGGCACGTTTTTAATTGGTGGTGGCTGACTTGTGATAGACTAGGGGCCTTCGTGTTGATGATCTGTTCGTCTGATGGATCTGTTGTGAGGGACGATGTGATATGGGAATCCAGACGATTGGACACTTGGTACACTACGGGTACGCGACTGTTTTACGTGGTTTTCTTTCAGATTGGGACCGGGAGAACGGGGACGTTTGACTTCGTAGGGAGCTAGGGACTGGACTGCTGCTTGGGACGTTGGAAAGGGGGTCGTTTTGAGTTGGGCCGGTGCACTGGAGACTAGTGACTTTGGGACGAATGAGGGTGGCGGTGTACGTTTTGAAGGGAACTTCGTGTATCCGGTTGGGTTCGTGACCGACATTTTGGGACGTCTTGGAGGGAGTGGTGTTGGACGGTGCTTTTGACGTAGGGAGGGGACGGGTGTCGTTGGACCAGACGTTTTGTTGGTTACTCTGTGTCGTTTGACACTGGGGGGTGTAGCGTCCTCCGTAGTGACGCTTCTACATGTCTTGGGGGGGGGGGTCGGACCGCTAGATGAGCTCTTGTGCCTTGTATTTGGGGTTAATAGGGACGTTTTAAATTATTGACGTGACTTTGACATGTTGTCTGTGGGAGTGAACGGTTTCGCGTGTAAGGACGACAACCTAGTGGCGTTGGAGGCACTGTTTCAGGGAATCTGTTCGACGACGGGCTCTACGGCGTTTTAAATTATAATGTGAAACGGAATGCTTTAGGTGTGTTTGAACGGGAAAGATCCCTTCTCTTGTTTCCATGTTCTCATTTTGTTATGTGTTCTCCTGTTATTACCCTTGAACACTATATTTTGTCCTTTGTGATGGAGAAATAATTTCTACTGTCATTGTATATCGTCATGATGTGTCATCTTGTGTGTCTGTGTTGGTTGCTTATTGTACAGAACAAACTTTTGTTATAAGTTATCACACTTCTATGTCAATCATTCTTGTTGATGGATTGTTGACATTAATAAACATGCCATTTACCACAATCATTATGTTTCAATTATTCACAAAGCAATTGTTTACTAGCATAAAATTTTATACTCGCAATGATGTTATTGGTTACAAAGCTGATCTTATAGATTTGATGGAGGATATTGTTCACATTTACTATTGTTTGTGATGATGTTGACTTAGAAACTCTTAATGAGGTCATTGACCAATGCCCTTACGGAGTACTAAGATTTTGGCTCGATGAAAGTGTTCAAACCGCTGGAGTTTGAAGGAAGCTATCAAGTGTCTCGTTGCTAGTGTGGAAATGAGAACACGGAAATTGAAGACTTGTTGCATGCGAATAATGAATTTGTCATATTGAGGAAAATGGTGGCAAATTTGGTTGGAAATGTTTGACGGACCCCGTCGATGGTCTGTAAACGTGGCTAGTTGCAGATGTAGTGGGAATATAATCAACTTCGGGCATTTACTTTGCTAAACCTTTTAAAAGTCTTTTCGCTCAAACCATGCTGTTCATGCTGTCTCTATCAAGGATTTAATGTGGTGATATAGAACAGGCTTATAACTGCAACGACTCGGACCTGTGTGATGTTGATGACTGCGACTACCATCTGTTACGTTTGACTTTGTTGTATGGAAAAAAGCAAAATGTTATTTTCATAAATTGCTTTGTTTTATCCATAATAAAGATGACTGCAAAAAGAAAGGCATCTATTTCTCGGAAGAATGGTTCTTTTTGACCTTCAAGTCAGTTTAAGAAGGCGTTGCGAAGTTAACTGCATGCGAAAAACAATAATGTTGTGCAATTAATTCAAAACTCAAGTGATGATTTCATGTGACTTGGTTTTGCAATACCAAATGTCCAATATTCAAGCTTTACTTGAGTACTGATTCTTTGAACAACAATTAAAAAAAATCCTTCAAATCCAAGAAGCAGTTGATTCGAAAAAGGCGGAACTTAGTTCAGCGTTGGAGGTGGTGGGTTTTTGAATATGTTGAATGATATTGGAAACAGCATTTTAACAATGTACTCAACAGTACACTAGGGAACAGTGTGTAGTCAGGTGCGAGTTGTTGCTGAGAGGCGAATCAGGATTGACAGGTCATCATTGATTGACTTGATATGTGAAATGATGTAATGTATATAAGATAGAACGCCGATTGTATCTTTAATCACTTCCAAGTTTACATTCATAGACGTGGTTGAAACGCTCCGGAAAAAACATAATAAGGACATTAACAAAAACTTCTAATTAAAAAATTAACAAATATATATTAAAATTAAAATAAAAAAGTAAAATGAAAAAAAGATGAATTAAAATGCAATAAAAAAAGTCGAAATAAATCAACAACAAATAAAAAAGTTAAAATAAAAATATAATGAATAAAATAAACAATGAAAAAGTTATTATAAGAATAATAAAATATTAAACTATATAAAATATTTAAAGAAAAATTACAAAAGAAAATTAGTAAAAATATAAAAAGAAATAAGTAGAGTATAAAGAACAGGTGCAAAAACAAAAACTAAATTTAGAGAAATTAAAATTAATATAAATAACATAATATAATAAAAATAAGGGATAAAAAAAAAAAATAAAAATATAGAAAAGAATTACGTTTCATGTGAAGAAAATGGATGCTTAGATAGAAAAAAACAAAGAAATATAATTGACAAAATAGATTAAATAATAAAAGTAAAGATTTTGAATAAGATTTATATCAAAAAACAAATAAGAATATAGAAAAAAAAAATCAGTTTAAAAGAAAGCAAAAATGCAAAAAAAAGACAAAAAAAAATGAAAAAGGAGAAAAAAAGGATAAAAAAAGTCACTAAATATAAAATAAAAAAGATTAACATAAAACTTGAATATAAAATTAATAAAGACTAATAATAGGATTTGAATCTTTTTAGTCCAAATAACTAAACGGTACAAAAGAAAAATTATATGAAATAAAAAAAAAAATTAATTAAGTAAAAATAAAGTATATAAACAGGAAAAAAAATTTAAAAAGACAAAAAATTTTATCAGAAATGTGAGGATAAAGAGGAAAAATCAAATCAAGAAATAAATTTAAATGTCGAAAAGGATATAAAAAACAACAAATTTAGAAATAAATGTTTTATAAAACTACGGGAATTTAATGAAGAAGATAGTAGTAGAATGAATTAATGATAATAAATAGTAAAAAATAATAGACAAAACAGAATATTACTAAAAGATAAGATTAGAAAATGGTTGAGAGGGTAAAATTAGAAAAAAATAAGTAGAAAAAAATTATTTTTAATAGAGAAAGATATTGCTATAACAAGTAATTAGAAATAAATAATAATTATGGAGAAGAAGGATAAAATAGATAAATGAGACAAAAAAAATGAAAAAAATAAACATAGAAAAAAGTAATAAAATATAAAAAGATTTAGTCGCGAAAATCGAATAAAAAATGATATTATTAAAAATTAATGAACACAAATAAGAGTTAAGTGTTAGAAGATAAACTGATTATAAGGGTTATTAAATAGTGAAAAGGAATAGATGTGCAAAAAATAAAAATCAGCGAAGATAATCAATTACAACTAATTAATATAAAAATAAAAAAAAAACAAAAAAAGAAGGAAGATGAGAAAAAATAAAATTAGTTAAAAGAAATTAAAATAAAAAAGAATCTCAAGTAAGGAGAAAAGAAAAATATATAACAAAGCTTTAAAAAAATAAGAAAAACTTAAGCTCAATGACAAATGAGAATTGGAAAAAGCCGAAATAGGAATTTTTTTAAAAAAAAAGTACTATAAATAAATAATAAGTATTTCATGAAATGAAAACAATAAAATAGCAATTAAAAAAGATGAATAGTAAAAAAATGATATACTAAAAAAAAGAAATATATAAAAAAAAATGTTTTATATATATAGTGTTATGTAAAACAAAAAACAATACATAATCATAAGGAATTCTAATAATAATACATTTTTATATAATTAATAAAAAAAGATGTGAAAAGCAAAATAAAAAATATAGAAAATACATGAAATAGGTTAATAAAATATGCTCAGATTAAGGAAATAAGATAAAAGTAAAAAAGAGAACTTTTTAAAAAAAACCCAAAACTTAGTAATGTAAATAAAGTACTAAAGCCTTAAAGAATAATTAAAATGAATAAGTAACATTTAAGTTAACTATATAAAAAAAAATGAAAGAATTGCTAATTAAAAATCAAAAGCAAAAAATAAAAGAAATTATTATACAAAAAACATCTATGCTTCAAAAAAAAGAAATACTCTTATAACCAAACAAAGAAAAACGTAAAAACATAGTAAAAAAAGAAACAATAGAAATTAAAAAAAATTGTGAATAAAACCACCAATAAAATATGAAAAGAATTAAATAACAATTCATTTACAATAAAAATGAAATCTATCAAAAAGATATCCAAATAAATTTAAATTGATAGAAAATATAGAAAGGAAAGTGAAAATACATAAGAAGAAGATTAATTTAATAAAAAAAGAATAATGTAAATGACTAATTATAATAAAAAGACAAGTAAAAAATAATGCATAACAAAATCACCTGTATCAAAAAATATCAAATAAACATAAATTAAAAAAATATAATTAAAAATCATTAATAAAGAAACTAAAAAATGAATATTTATCAAAAAATAATAAAAAGAGAGAAAAATGAAAGTTATTAAAAAATATGTAGGTAAAATTAGGTATATATAAAAAATAGACTTATAAATAAAACAAAGATAAACCCAAAAAAAGTTCGGGGGGGTTTGAAAAAATGGCGATTTACAAGTACGTCGCTGGATGATCGTTAATACACGGGGGGGGGGGTGTAACCACTGCATGTCTCGGTGTACAAGTTTTTCTATGGCTCTGGGGTCTGATGCTCATAAAAGAAAGAGCCACAAGCAATTCGCGGGCTTTACTCACGGAAGGTGGAAATACATACTATTTGCGTCAAGAAAGCGGCTATTTTTCTCACACTCTCGTTGTGTTATGCATAACTCTTGTGTTTTTATTTTAAGGGGAATGATATTTCTGCCAAAAAAAACAAGAAATAATGTATATTTTTCTTCATTAATGTGTCTAGAAAGTGGTCGACTTATCTATTTTTGTGGACTGTGGAATCTTGGTCTTGTTAATGGAATGTAGTGCTGCACAGGTAGCCTATTTAATGGCTGTTGTTCTCCTAGAAGTATATAAGATATATAGTAGGCAATAGTAGTCCCTGATGGAATTCAAAAAGTGATGCAGTTTAGATGATAGAAGAAGTACACTAGATTGCTTCATGTTAATTGATCTGGTAAAAATTTGTGTCAATCAGTTCTTCAATATACTCTCTATGGATGATGATTCTCTTTAAACCGCTGGAGCTTTCTATATTGATTCATTGTGCCATTTTGCAAGAACATTACGAGGTTGTCGTTTAAGAATGTGAACATTGCGTGTTCATCATGCGCACCCAATTTTGAATTGATCTTGAAGCTAATACACAGTCCGCAACTGAAATATTATGTGTTGGCATCTCAAGCTAAGTGCATCTCAGTTGACTTTTCTGCACTTCAAACAAGATGCGAAAATTATAGTGGCGAGTATACAAGGAAAAAAAGATCTTCAACG
The DNA here is from genome assembly GCA_907163375.1 of Prostheceraeus crozeri. Taxonomy (NCBI): domain Eukaryota; kingdom Metazoa; phylum Platyhelminthes; order Polycladida; family Euryleptidae; genus Prostheceraeus; species Prostheceraeus crozeri. The sequence continues at coordinate 33,612 of CAJQUW010010984.1, forward strand.
AACTTATCTTTTTGGGTATGATGATTTGAAGCATTGGGTCATAGTTTGATTTTGCATGAGAAGTGCGACATACGAAGCTGGTGTAGTCATGAAATTGTGCTTTTCATGGATTAAAGCAGCGGAAGTTGAGGGTGCATGAGTGGGGCAGTTGAGAGTCATGAATTCTTCTAGTTTATGTACAAAAACTGGTGGGTTTAGTCAAGAAGCTCGGCGAGAACATTTTGTCGATTGTCTGACCGTACATTGAACATTACTACGTAGTGCGTGAAACTCAGATGTTTCAATAGAGAAGTGAACACAGTTTTTTGAAAATTTTTGCTAACTGATGAAAAATGAAGTCCGATCGTTCAAAAGCAAATGATGCGAAAATCCACGTTTCTGCGTAGGAAAAATCCTTAAGGCAAATCCTTGTCGTCAATACGAAAACTCAGCCAAAATCGGCAAAGGTTAGATAAGTGGACGTAAGCATGTGTTTAGTAGCAGCGATTCGAATATCGGTATTGAACAGCCAGCATCTTCAGATAGAGAATTAATGAAAATGTTTTGTTTGGACTTTAGATTGTTAGCACAGCGTGAATAAAGCAATAATGAATCATTTACCATTATCAAAAAGTTCATTCCGCATCTCCAAATAATCCTTGAAAAATGACACCAGAGGCATATATCGCTCTCTCAGGATCCAGCAGATTGGAATGGATTCGTTAATCTGGCGTCATGATGAAATTTGACACAGGATGTAGTACAGATATTTATCACTTTTGTACTGGGGATTTGTTGATGGATGAGCTGTATGTCGACTTTGTACCACAAGACAAGGGTTTTTCCATTGTACCTGGGACTCATCGTCGGTCGAGGATGATCGCCAAGAAGTGCAAATATGCAGCTCATCATCTACGTTCAAGTTATATTAAAGAGTGTTTAGGACCACAGGTGAAAGACCGTTAGCAGCCATCGCAAACACGAAACAGTGCAGCGGAACACTGGAAGCGAAAATCATTGAAGCATACTCGTACAAGAGTTCTTTCACATAAAAACTTGCAATCAGCGGATCGCAGCTGAGTTTAAAATTGTGGAAACGAACGTAATGTCTCTAGATGTTGAGTGTGCCTTACTAAATACCCTTTTGGATGATCGGTTGAAAGTAGTCGTGCACAGCAGGTTTGCAGTCTAGGAAACTGCAGAATTGGGAGGATTAAGTCGCTAGAAGTACAGATCCAGGGCGTGGGGAGGATAAAACAGATGTTGAACAACTTAAACCATAAAAATTGGTGCTTTTCTTTGATCCTTTTTTTAATTGTTTGGGATTCTTTGAATATTTGGATGATTCTTCATCTCGTTATTTGCTTTTTTTTTTTT
>CAJQUW010010985.1:0-202500 GCA_907163375.1 Prostheceraeus crozeri
CGGAGATTGTATTACCAGCAATCAATGGATAATTTTACACTGACCAACCTGCGTTTTTATACGCCAAGTAATCATTCCTCACAGTGAGTTACAAGTTCATGTAAAGTGATTCAGATAAACACAAAATAAGTAACTTAAAAACATCATGTGTCCATACAATTATAATCACTTATATTGCATAATATTTAATTATGAAAGTTAACTTCAACTACAAAAAAGTCATGAACTTTTTTGAGAATTGCAAAGTCAGTTTCACTTCGCTCCGGCGCATGCTGCAGGTCGGTTGGTAAGAGCTGGTCCGCTGTCACAACTCCTCCCCGTTTACTCGAGGAACCTTCTCGACGTCTTCTGATCCTGGAGCTCCTCCGCAAAGACGATGTTGGTGATGGACTCCCTTGCATCGGCTCACTCGAAGATCCCCTTCTCTCGTTGACTCCTGTGGCTTGAGAAGCTGTCTTATGTTCACCCATCGGATTGTCCGCAGTTGAGGATACACTCGAAGAATCAAGAGTCGAAGACAGTTGAGCCTCCATCGAAGGCTGAGGAACCACAGCAGCTGGTAGCGTCCCGGATGATCCATTGCTTGATCGATGGTTGGTAGCAGTTGCGGCTGGGGTTCACCATCGCCCTGAGGTGCATGTAGATGTGAAGAATGTATGCGCTCCAAATGGAAGATCGGAAGAAGGTTGAGTTTGTTGTGAAGCAGATGTGTGAATGTGTATTTGATTACGATGTCTTCTATGCACCGTACCGTCTTCAACATCAAGAATATTGAACATTAGAGACCCTACTTTGCCCGAAACAATGCCTTTCGACAGCCTGTTATCGCTTCCCCGAAAAAACTGGACTTCAGTTGAATCCAAATTGTTAGGCATACGTAGCAGACGACCCTTGAATAGCATGGCTGGTGCTTTGCCTGTGGTACAATGGGTAGCATTACGATAATGCAGCAGGAAAGTATCGATTACCTTGTGCAGCTCGACTGAAGTTGAAGGCTTTGAAGCATTGATTGCAGTTTTCAGCGACCTCACGAAGTTCTCCGCTTGACCATTGGATTGCGGGTTTCGGGTGCAGTAAAGACCTGGTTGCATCCTATTGACCGTAACCATTGTGTTAAATGAGCGGCGGTGAAATGCGTTCCATTGTCCGAAATCAATACCTGTGGAATCCCCTCACGCGCAAATAACTTTTGTAATGCCGATCTCGTAAAATCCGCTGTTGCCGATGTCGTCACGAAAACTTCGGGAAATTTGCTGAAGCATCCTCTACCACAAGTGCATAATACTTCTGTAAAAAGGGTCCGCAATAATCACATGCAAACGTTGCATTGGCTTGTATGGTATGGGCCAAGGCGACCACTCTTTCCTTCTAGCTTGAGGCTTTCTTGCACAGCGTTGACATTGGCGAACGTAGTTGATGATATCGGAGTTCACACTTGGCCACCAACAGATCAATCGAGCCAACGAAACCATCTTGTCTCTTCCCAAATGACTAGCATGCAAGTGGTTCAGCATAGCGATCGACATGGTGGTGGAATGAGAGGTCGGTCTTGGAATAATATGACACCATCAGAGTCCCAGGCGCAGATACTCTCATTTGCTATGTAAGACTGGAAATCTTCTTTTGGCTGTAGTTGACCATCCGTGACGTAGTCCAGCGATGACAGGCCCATATACTGTTTTTGTCTCAGTGATCAAAACGTTTCGCGAAATAGGTAGCGATTCGTGATGAAAGTTTCGACTTCTTCAGGTTCTTCATGAAAAGCATAGCGAGAAAGGTAGTCAGCCTGAGGATTTCCTTGCCTGGTCGATGTCGGATTGAATATGTATAACCGGAGAGTTCGAGTGCCCATCGCTGAATCATAGCTGATGTAGCCTTGCCGACCGAAGTACTAGGATCAAGAATTTATTTGAGGGCTTGATGGTCCGTAATAATTGTGAAGTTGCTTCCATACAAGTACTTGTGCAGACGCTTAACAGCCCAGTATATGGCGAGGGCTTCCTTTTGTGTCTGACTATAATTCTTCTCTGATGTTGACAACTTCCTTGAAATGCAAATAATAGGTTGGTCTTGTTGTTGTAGCACTGCTCCTAAGGCATACTCGGAGGCATCAACGATAAGTTCAGCAGGTAGCCCAAGTTGGAAACTCTTCAAAGTTCGACTTTGGAGAAGACCGCTTAACAGTTTGTCATAAGCTGTACTGAGAGCGGAAGTCCAACGGAAGTCTACATCCTTTTATAAGGCATCGTATAGTGGTTGGGCCAAATCCGAGTAATAAGGCACGAATTTCGCGTAAAATTGTGCAAAACCCAAGAATGAACGTAACTTGGTCGCAGTGTCAGGTAAGGGGCATCACGAACTGCCTTCAAGCGATTTTTATCAGCTGACATTCCGCTGCCGTTTAGAATGTATCCCAGATAGTGGAGTTGTCGCACACCAAACTCTGACTTCTTGGCGTTGATTTGAACGTTGTATCGATTCAATGCCTGCAAGAGCTGCAGCAGATTTTGATTGTGTTCAGCCAATGTCTGACCGCTGACAATGATATCATCTTGATAGGCTCTGACGTTGGACAATCCATTGATGATCTGGTTGATGACGCGTTGAAAAATGCCGGGTGACACACTTAGACCGAACGGTAGCCTTTGAAATTGGAAAAGACCCCAGGGAGTATTTATTGTTGTAGTCTTCTTAGCTTCATCGTCGAGTGGAATCTGTAGAAAGGCGTTGAATAAGTCAACCTTGCTGAAAACTGTATGTCCTCTTAATCCCTCAAACATGTCGTCAATTGCCCTGGTTGTCATGGAAGTCTGACGCAGTTGCCGGTTTACAGTGACGCGATAGTCTCCGCACACGCGTGGTTGTCCGTTGCTTTTCAAGGGCGTTACTATGGGAGTAGCCCAAGCTGAAGACGTCACTGGCTTAATGATACCTTCTTTAACCATATTCTGGATGTTGGTTTCAACTGCAGGACGTAAACCGAAAGGCAAAGGCCGGGTTCGACAAAATTTTGGAGGACCTTCAAGTTCCAAAGAGACTGGATCAATTGCTATTCCACCATTGTTGTTGCTGCATTTGACTATCAACTGGCTAATGGCATGTTTAAAAGGCGCATTGTCGTTCAAGTCGGACTTCAGAACGATGTTTATTTGCAACTTGCGTAAACCATCCAAGCCAAGAATGTTGGGGCCATTGGTAGTTATCAGCATTGGCACACGCAGGCAGATGTCATCTCGTTTGATTGATGCCTTAATTCGACCGATGACTGGGACTTGATGACCAGAAATTCCTCTGATAGTCGAACTAGTAGCAGTCATGCCCTCAAGACCGAGTCGATTGTATTCTTGAATGGGTAGTAATGTCACTGGGCTGCCGGTATCCACAATGAATTCAGCTTGTTGACCATTGGCGAAGTCGAGATTGTGTAACAAATGACCTTTAGGACGATGAACGGTGAAGACAGTGATTTCTTCGTCGGATTCAGACGTTGGATTGTCAACCGTCATTGTCTTTACAAACTTCTCGCTTTTCTGTTTGGATCGACAAACCTTGGCGATGTGTCCTGTTTTATGGCAGGCATGACACTCAGCTTTCCGAAACTTGCAACTTGATCGTGAATGGTTGCCGCCACACGAATCGCATTTACCCGTGATTGAGGAACCTTTAATATTTGTAGGACGCTCTCTGACCTTGAAGTTGGGCTTCGCTTGTTGTTTGGAGGTTTTCCTTTCATCCATAGAACCTCAGTGTTGTGGTGGGTAACCGCAGAATTTAGATCATCCCAGTCTTCCAAAATTCGTTTTTGCACGTTGAAATGTCAATCCTGGTTCACGAAGAAGCTTGCGTTTTACCTCTTGATCCACTACCCCAGCGACAACTCGATCTCGCAGTTGTATCTGAAGGTTGGTAACGAAGTTGCATTTAGCCGACTGCCTTTGCACTCGTAGGATAAAGGATCGGTAGGATTCGTCGGACTTCTTCTTCATGTTGTGAAATTTTTCACGTTCCGCAACCTCAAAGTTGACTGGTTGCAAGTAGTCTACCAGAAGTTGTCGTAGGTCGTTTACAGTCAACCTCGTGACCGTATCTGGATACGCCAGATCCTTCAGAAGTCTATAGGCTTGTTTGCCAATGAAGGTAATGTAGTAAGCAGTCTTCTTATCATCGGTTATCTTGTCGTTGGTCAAGACATGCTGGCCAAATCTCTCGTGCCAGTCAGTAATGCCATTGATGTCGGTCACGTCTAACGGTTCCAACGTTTGATGGTCCATCTTCACCAGTTTGATTTAGCAATCTGACCTATACCTATGACTTAAGACTAGATCCTTACCTTAAGGGCCTTAGCTAGAAGTTAATAAAGCTCCTATAGTGCAACTGGAGGTCCGTCTAGCTCAACTAACGTGTTTTTGTGTGTGTTTCGAAGTGCTGTATGTGTGGGGGTCTGGTGAACCCTGTAATGCGTCAGCATGAGCTACACACCAAGAGAGGCTTCGCTCTGCCCATCAATTAAAGCGCGCTAGCGCTAGGTCCAGTAGATCGGACTTGAAGTAGAATTAGCCGCAGCAGAACTCGTAGAGTATTCTTGTAGAGTAGCAGGTTCGCACCAACCGCGACGCCAATTGTTCTCGTAGAATAATAGAAAACTTGTAATACTCGGAGATTGTATTACCAGCAAGCAATGGATAATTTTACACTGACCAACCTGCGTTTTTATACGCCAAGTAATCATTCCTCACAGTGAGTTACAAGTTCATGTAAAGTGATTCAGATAAACACAAAATAAGTAACTTAAAAACATCATGTGTCCATACAATTATAATCACTTATATTGCATAATATTTAATTATGAAAGTTAACTTCAACTACAAAAAAGTCATGAACTTTTTTGAGAATTGCAAAGTCAGTTTCACTTCGCTCCGGCGCATGCTGCAGGTCGGTTGGTAAGAGCTGGTCCGCTGTCACAGCTTCTTTCCAAAAGCTTTCATATTTCCGAAGACAATCTTCTAACAATGATAAATTCGATTTCAAAAAACGTAAGGGTACATTTAGTCTACAAATCTTTGGAAAAATAGATGCCATCTTACCTAATTTAATTGCAAATGCAATTTCAGTCCTTGAATAAGAAATGTTATTAGTTTGCAATAAATGTTGAAAGTATGTCTTATCCTTTTCACACAGATCTAGTAAATAATTCGCGTGTTTTCCCAGGTAGATTTTCATCATTATGTTAATAACGTTATTTTTCTTCTCCATCACATAAAGAGTATTTAAATTTGCAATGGCTTTAGCAGTATCACCTGAAGGCTCAACAAAGTCTTCTAAGGAATCCACAAATTCATATCGGGTAGATAAAGACGTCGATAATTGATGATGAAGGTCGTCAATCTTTCCGCCCCTTTCTCTTTCTTTCTTTTCTTTCACGAGTAACCGTTTTGCTTTTCTTCTCCGTTTTCTCTCCTTATCAAAAAATGTAGGGTCAAAAATAATAGGAAATTTCTCTATTTGTTCAATGATAAAAGTGTTATATTCTTCCTTCTTATCATTGGAAATATATCGTTTTGAAATTTCTGTAAATAACTCCGGAAACGTAGCAATAATGTTTAGCTGCTCTTCGATAACTTCTTGTGTCATGACTGATCACAGCACAGCACACGATACAATGACAGGCGAGAGAGAGAAATGAAAACAGTACAGCTGGCAGATGTCTTGACGTCATGCGGGTGTGCTGACGCACTGGCAAGAATTAAAACAACTTGGCTAACGTACAATTAAAATCTCATTGTTTCACAGAGTAGTAGCAACTACTTGAATTGTAAGAACGCCAGATGATATCACAATTGTAAATACTCCTAAACTTATTGTTAAGAATATGCCAATTCCTTGTGTTACATTCTTAACTTTAGTCTATCTCTTTCTTAATTTTTTATAATATTCTAATCTTCATAATAATTGCGTTTCCTTATCTTTCATATAACGTACTCTATCCTTGTGTTTTTATTTGTTCATTTCATATCATAACGAAGGACATATTCTTGCGGTTTCTTCCATTTTCGTCGTCGCCGTCCCCGTTGAAGTTTCTTCCATTTCTGAGGTTTCCATTTTTAGAGAAATATTTTGAATAAATATTTTGAATACAATCTTCTGGTATATTGAGACTACGTGATATTTTGAGACAACTTAAATTTTCGATTACGTGATATTTTGAGACAACTTAAATTTTCGATTACGTGATATTTTGAGACAACTTAAATTTTCGAAATTTGGAGTCTACCTAGATTTTTGAAATTTGGTTTTTCGAAAATTTGTCACTACCTAAATTTTTGAAATTTGGAGACTACCTAAATTTTGAAAAATCTCGCAAGGTGTGATATCCGGCGCGAGCGAAGCGAAGCGACGCGCCGGATATCATACCCTATACTACTACTAGAGAGAGAGAGAGAGAGAGAGAGAGAGAGAGAGAGTGAGTGAGAAGAAAGCTGAGGATAGTCCACAGCAGCTTCCACGCACACCGTCCCGTCTGGTTAGAAAAGGAGGAAAAACGATGTTTGTCGGAGGACCGGTTTCGATAATATATCTTTATCAACTCCGTTAAGTCACAAAAGGCAGCACATGAAAGGTCGCTACATAGCTTTAAATATCACGACAGAGTAGGTCTGAGCATTGATCTAACGTTCTTTGCGGTTGTGTACGATCCTCTAGTCCGCATATCAGGTGCGTGATTTTGACACAGGTTGACAATTCTCTTGCTGCATTCGCTGTATGGCACTACCAAGTTGAGTGGCTGATCAATTCTTGATACAATGTTCAATCCGTTGGGTGCTATTGTTTTCAGTCTTTTCATCCATACAATTTCCTTATTCAGTCTCTTGTGCTGGTCAATACAATGTTCGATGCCTGTGTTACGAGATTCAGTTTCCCTAGGTTTTAGTTTCCGATCAGAAAATAAAACCATGGTTTTAGCTTCCTAGTAGGAAAATGATACCAGGTTTTATTTTCCTATTAGGAAACTAGAAGCCGCAACACCAGGGGAAAACCAGTGGGAAACTAAAACACACTTAAAAATGTTGGGTTTAATTTTCCTATCGGAATATTAAACCATGGTTTTAGTTTCCGGTAGGAAACTGAGACAGAGGGAGAGAGAGAACTATAACACCGGTAAAAGAAAAATCGGCCAGAGAACAATCACTGTTGAAATGCTTGGAGACACTGGTATCAATACGGTAGATGACGTCATTAACATGTTCAGAGATACGGACTTGAAGATTCCTGCTTGTCTGTCCAATATAACACTTTTTACACTTTTTACATTTGATCAAATAAATAATAAAAGGAGTTGCACAATTCAAACGATGTAAAATAGGATATACAATGCCGTCACTATGTACAGAATGACTATTTACACCAAAAGTACAAATACAAGTAAAATCATTTGTACAGGGAAAGAAACCAGCTTCCCAATTAGTCGGTGAAAGACAGGTAAGTTTGAATACTTTCCTTACAGCGTTTCGAGTTTGACTGCGAGTATAGCCTTGTCGGCGCCAATGTGGGAATACAGTGCGCGCAGTCCCTTGAAAATCATGGTAAGTGGAACTACGTGTCATCCATCTAAAGACTTGACCAGACAAAATACTTTTAAAAACATGAGGTGGATGGAATGAGCTAGACTGTACAATACTGAATGAGTCCGTCGGCTTGAAGCCCATGCGATTTAGGATTCTATCCTGTAATATATACAATTCTAAATCAAGAAAATTAATACTGCTATGTGAGAGGTTTAAAGTTACTGATATGGATGGGTGAAAGTCATCTATGAGGTTAGTGAAAACACGAAGATCATTCACACCAAAACTCCAAACTCCAAAAATGTCCATCTATGTATCGCAGCCATAGGAGAGGACGCTTGTCCAGAGTCATGAAGTTGCTCTCCCAGTCACTCAGAAAGATATTGGCGAAGGAAGAACCAAAAGGACTTCCAATCGACACACCCTGCTTCTGCAAAAATTGCTCACTCCTATACATGAAGTCATTTGCACTTAGAAGTAGCCGGAGGATGGAGAGGATGGTAAGATCGGGCCTTCTGTTGTCCTTGAACTTCAAGAAGGCTTTACTAACAGCTTCTATACCGTCATTAATAGGGATGTTGGTGTATAGAGATTTAATGTCGAGGGTAAATAAAATAGCACCAGGAGGAACACGAAAATCTTTCAGTATCGAAATGAGGTGTAAAGAATCACGCACATAACTTGGAGCTTGTTTTACGATCGGAGAAAGAAAAAATTCCACCATGGATGCGCATTGCCTCGAAACACTGCCGACATCAGACACGATGGGTCTACCAGGAGGCATATCCGGCCGAGGCCACTCAGACTTGTGCACTTTCGGTAATATATAAAAGCGTCGGGGCATTGGATCCACCGGAGGCGCAAGAGCCAGTACTTCCCGCTTGCTCAGAAAATTAGTACTGTACAAGTAGTTTAGGTACATCTGAAGCCTGCTACGCGTCTGTGAAGTAAGGTCCACATCAACCGGTTCATAAAAGTTCTGGTCCGCGAGTTGGCGATACACTTCGGAGTCATAATTTACTGTAGTAGTGATGACCCATTTGCCACCTTTGTCGACCGTGAGACAACAATTGAGCTATCATTTGAAAGTCTATTAAGTTCACTACGCTCAGAAGGAGTTAAATTGTCCGCAGGATAACATTGTCGACACTGACCTAAAACACGGCGTACAGAATTTAAAATAAAATCACATTTACGCTTAACAGAAGCGGATACACTATGAGGATGAGGCTCCTTGCCAGTGACAATAGTAAAGCGCCTGTCCGAAAAATTGCCACTACCAAGAATTGATCTCCATTTATATTTGCGGAGCCAATCCTTAACCCCTAAAATAATTTTACGATGGCAACAATCAACAGGGGTCGGAATAAACTTATAACCCTTGCTCAAGAGCTCAAAGGTATTAACATTCGGTGTGAAATTATCTGCTAAAATACACAAGTTAGTATTCAAAGCTTCTTCGGCTCTAGTGTTAGAAAACGGAACAAAACTGTTGCTGAAACTTTGCCTAGCAATATCTATAAAAAAGACTTCAAATGATCGTAAGCTAGTGACCTGTTTTCCTCGGTCCAAATAACTGTGGAGGCACAAAACTCATCAGGTAAGTTAATAACCTTACAACCAGCCGGACTGCGAGAAATTATTAATTGATTCAAATCATCAATGTTTTTTCTTTCAGCTGTAGTGCAGTCAAGGCTACATTTCCAAAGGAAAACAAACAAATTTGACAAAGGGAACACTCTCTTGGCAGTAAAAAGAATATTTTTGAGACAATTGAAATTAGTGTTGGACTGGTTCCCTTTGTCTAATAGACAAGGCAGATCACGAATGACTTAACATTCGAAAAAACAGATTCACCCCATGAAGAGGCGACCTGTTTAAAGAAGTAGAGCCGACCGGAATGGTCGGAAAGGACACTAACATCAGCATCTTGAAAATCTTTGAAATTAGCATCACCCAGAATGATTGAAGATTTAGAGAAATCGATGCTGTCGCTGGCTCTGGACACTTTCGATTGATTTTGAGACTTTTCAGGAACAATGGATCCAAAGAGGTCAGATTGGAAAGTAATTTTTGTTGCTGGCTTGGATCGTCCTTGGTTTGTATGCTGGTAGAGACAGAAGAAGGCTTGGAGAGTGAAGTTGAAGAGCACTCGTTTGACACCAGGTCCTCTGTAGACTCGTCTAAATCCACTGTCTGTCTGGGCGCCGTAGTAACAGAATCACACTTGATACCCGCGGAAGATGGCTCAGTATCGGCATGCCCTGGTCTTTCAAGAGCTCCAACGGAAATTGAAGTGCGAGAAACGGATTGGTCGATGGCGATGATAGAGTCACCAGTTTCCAGTTGAGGAGTATGTTCAACAGATGTAGAAGTTTGAGTTCCTTGATCCTTGAGCAAGGTGAGACCAACGGAGGCAGGAGCGGTCTCAAACCTGGGTGTTTCAGCATGCGTGAAATCTTCGATCTTCTGGTGTGCACGTATGATGGATATAGCCTCATCCAACTCCTTGTCTGATAGCTTCTCACGGAGCTGTTTCCTGGCCCATCTAATGATGAATTGAATAGAGGTTTCCAGCTGCTGCCTTGGCAAGGGTGTACTTGAGATCAACTCTATGGAGTCCAACAGAACCCTATCATAATGTTTCTTGAGCACCTCGAGCGTTGAGTCACACCATGCCCTTGAGATGAGGTCCATCTCGGCCTTGAGGTAGTCGTTCTTGAAAGCTGGACTTACGGAATCGCAAACGATGGCTGCCTTTTTCTTGAGAGATGGTGGAAGACCTAGTCTCAATACATTGCGATGGTGGATTGACTTGATTATAGCAAACTGCTCCTTAGTAACTCCAAAATATTCAGGTGGAATAGCAAAAGAGCGAGGCCTGCTGTCAAGTCCATCATGAGAAATCAAAGGTCGGCTGGAATGTCGGTTTGAATGCGCATCAGCATTTCTGTGGTTTCTCCACGTTGGTCTTGTATAAGGTGCATTTCTTAGATTATCGCGACGGTTAAAGTTCCGCGAAAAGATAGATAGAGAGAGAGAGAGAGAGAGTGATTGAGTCATGTCGGGTTTGATAAGAGGAGTGTTGCTACTGTTGCCGCTTTCATCATCTCTGTATCTGCATTCACCTCACCATCCATGTACTTAGCACCTCCATATCCATCATCGATACAATGTAAAATTATGCATGTAACCATCCACAATTCATGTTTGTACCAAATTGGTCAATAAACTTTCTTGAGTTCTTGAGAGAGAGAGAAAGAGTGAGAAAGAAAAAGAGAAAGAGAGAGAGCTTACTGAATATAACTTATTGCCACTTGACCAGTATAGTATGATAGGAAACAACTAGTAAAAACAAAAATAATTGTGGCCGACAAATCAAAGGAATAAACTTATACCATAAAACTGAGAACACTGTAATTAAAGACAAAATATCTGAAAGTGGTGATATAATAATAGTAGAAATGAAAAATAAACAATGGAAAGAAGTGGAAAAAATACACATGATTATCTGTTATAGAGAAAGCAGAGAATCTAAATATGCTGACAAAAATTATTTTGACAAAATAGAAGAATACGTAGAAAAGTTTAAAATGAAACATATTATCATGTTGGGCGACCTAAATAGCAGAATAGGCAAAATGAATGATAACAAGCACTTGAATCTCCCGAAAAGAAATTCTGAAGATTCAATTGTTAATAAACAAGGACGAGAGCTGATAAAATTTTGCAATGAAACTTCACTTATAATAGCAAATGGAAGATATGAAAAAAGTCAGCATACATTTTGTAGGCTTCAAAATGAGAAATGTTATAAATCAGTCATAGACTATTTGTTATTAACAAACTCAATGGTGAAATATTCAAAAGCTTTCAAAATAATGGAGCCCAAGTTATATACTGATCATCGACCACTGAAAATTGATTTTAAAATAGCTCTAAAATCTAAAATGCTTAAAACAGTAAATATTATAAGCAGATCACAAAGGAATGACAACGGTAAACGAGTAATTCCCTTCAAATGGAAAACGAAATGTAATTCTGATAAATATCGCCAAACGATTACAGACAAAAGTTCAAAGCTTCTAGAAGAAGTTAAGGATAAGCAATTAAGTAAGTCAGAAATCTAGTATAGATTGGTTGAAGTCAATAAGGAATCAATAAAAGCTACGGTGGCATCAACCACTGAGATAATATATTCTGATGATACAAGATGCTTAAGAAGAAAATATAAACAAAATGTTGATGCGTACAAGACTGATCAAAGCGAACTAAACTTAAGCTTACTATTACAATCAAAAAGGGAACTTGGCAAAAATATTAAAAGAGAAAAGAGAAACCTACAGAGAATAAAGCTAAATGAACTACAAATAGCAAAAGCGAATAAAGACGTGAAAAGGTATTGGGAATTACTTAATAAAAATAAGCTGAAGAAAAATTCCAAACAAAAAACTGCTTTAAATGCTGAAATATTTAAAGAAAATATGAAGAAAAGAGATAATGAAATTAAAATAGTAAACGACAAACGAATAACAAGCGACATTGTAAATCAAATTATTCCAAATAGAAATGACGATGAGTTAAACAAAAATTTCACGATGGCTGAAGTTGAAAATGCAATCAAATATTCAAAGAACTCTAAATCTAGTGGCCCAGATGAAATGGTATACGAAATGTTGAAGAATGACCAGAACCAAACACAAATTCTATATGCTCTATTCAATCAAATAATGAGTGAGGGCAATGTTCCTTGGCACTCTAGTTGGATCACCCCCATTTTCAAGAAGGGTGATAAAAATGATTCAAACTCTTACAGATGTATTAATCTATCTTCCTGTATTGAAAAGCTGTTGACAAGAATGTTAAATGATAGACTAAACGATTGGATTGATAAGTTTGAAATATTGCACGAATCACAAACTGGATTTAGAAAAGGACATTCAACGATTGACAATATCTGGGTGCTAAAAGAAATTATTCAAATATATAAGAATGATAATAAGACACTATACACATGTTTTGTCTATCTCTCGAAAGCATTTGACACTGTTCAAAAAAGTAGATTAATAAATAAGCTGAGGTATATCATACCTAACGGTAATTTTTTGTTATTAATAGAAAATATTATAAACAACAAAAGATATAAAATTCTTTTTAATGGAGAAGAAAGTGAAGAACTCCAACTAAATTATGGCATTCCACAAGGAGATAGCTTATCGCCAACCTTATTTTGCATATATATGAACGACTTTCTAATTGAACTTAATAAAAATATTAGCGCATTCGATCCAGCAAAAATAACGAATATAAATTTAGCTGCTCTTATATATGCCGATGATATATTGTTACTCAGCGAATCACAAGTTGGTATTGTCGAACAGATTAAATTTCTCCATAAATTTTGTGAAAACAACAGCTTAAAAGTAAATTATAATAAAACTAAAATAATGATATTTAATGGAAAAAATGAATATGAAAAGCTAATTTTAGATGATGGGAATATGTCCCCAATTGATGCGGTAGATGTATATAGATATTTAGGTGTTTCGATTGCAAGAACTGATAGAATGCATATCGAAGAATTAACGAAAAGAGGAAGAGCATCTTCATATGTAACTGCCAAAACTTTGAAAGAATTTAACACAGATGATGGTAGAATTTTAACGGAAGCACTAGAAATGCTAACTATTTCGAGAATGAGATACGGCAGTGAAATTTTTTTTGATAGAAATATAAACGACTTAAATCGTGTGATTATGCAATTTTACAAAAGATATTACCACTTACGCATAACAACACCTGATTACTGTATTATCGGTGAGTTTGGTGTTAAACCAATAGAATATTATTTTTATAAATCAGCTTTGAATTACTTTCTTAAACTAAATATGAGCGATGATAAGAGATTAATCACACGATTATTCAGAACCATCAATAAAAATACAGACAAAAAATCATTTCGTAATACATGGTGTAGCAGAATAGATAAGTTAGTTCATAAAATTGACCTAAAAATATACAGAGCTTGGAATACAGTGGAAAGTCCAAAAAGATAATTGACAATGCATTGATTGAATATTTCAGAAGAGAGTGGATCGACAGCGCTAAGCATAGTGTTAAAGGATTAAGATATCTAGAGTTATGCAGATTTCAATGTCAATTAAAACCATATTTAGCAATTAGTAACAGCAGAAATAAAATCTGTAGCGTCATCAAATTAAGAACTGGTAATCACACTCTTGCAGCAGAAGTTGGAACATATCAAAATTGTAGTACTTATAAAGACTGTATTTGTAAATTCTGTGACTTGAATAAGATTGAAGATATCTTCCATTTCATTGTTGAATGTCCATGCTATAACGATGAAAGAGATGCACTGATTCCGGACTTGAGAGACATAACACGATCAGATTTCTATGTCTACATGGATGCATTAACAATAGGAAAAATCAGACCAGTAGACGAATATATTGACAGAGCAATGGACGTCAGAAATCATAGATAGCGGAGTGTAAAATAATTGACATCTACAAATGGACTATCATGTTAATGTCTGAAACAATAGCAACGAAAAGATGGCAATATAATTGTATAGATATCTGTGCTGATTCAAACCAAGAGTAGACCAAATAAATCAATAACTTAGTGATCAGAAAAGGAACAGATATCAGAAATCTGCTATAGATAAAAGCATTGAAAAGCTGCATTATCACAAAATGTTGAGAAATATTCACTGACCCAATCAAAAGAATGGAAGGCATGCATTACCTTTCACTCGCTAAAATCTCATATCGGAGGACGGACGTTACAAGTGGTTGATTATTTAGCTGAATTATATTTCAAATCGTTTCAGGTATGTACTAACTATATACTAACTATTGTTGATTGGAATCACTGTTTCAAATTATGTTAATTTGTAATTAATCGGTTCCTCCGATCAAATAATAGGAATTATTAATCTGCTGCGGAGTGTGATGTGCAAATAAAATCATTAAGTTAAATACAATGGAAGCTAAAATGCGATGTGAACATAATTAATAATAACATGTAATGATGCATGCTTCGTCTCCTCTCCTCCACATATGTGCCACATTCGTACCACCCATGCAGTTTTTTCGTCATTGTGCTCTATAACATTGTGCTCAGTCATTTCAGACATTCATCTCATCGATCTCATCGAAGACAGTCATCATGGTGCAGTGTGATTTTATCTATCATTTCATTCTCATCCCTTGTCATCTTTTCATTCATCCGTACGCCGCTTAATATGTACATATTTACCTTATGTAAACTCAGCCATGTTTGACCCACAAGATGGGCAATAAACCATTTTGAATTTTGAATTTTGAATTTTTGAATTTTGAGAGAGAGAGAGAGGTCACGCTGCTCCGTAAAAGTTTTAATTGAGTTGTCCAACCAAACAATGTCATGGCATGATATACATATTATATAATACGGATCAACAAAGGCAATGAATAGACATCAGATCACTCAGTCAATTAGCCGCATCACGAGAACAATTGTCAAGTGCGATTGTCAGTTATGTCGATGAGTAAGAGGAAAAAGAGATCTCATCACAAACAATTCCAATTCCTTGTGTTACATTCTTAACTTTAGACCATCTCTTTCTTGATTTATCATAATGTTCTAATCTTAATAATAATTGAGATTCCTTATCTTTCATATACCTAACTCTATCTTTGTCCTTTTCTTTATTCATTTTTTCAATGTCCATTTCACTTGTTTTTAATTGTGATAACGAAGGATATATTCTCGAGGTTTCTTCTATTTTTGAGGTTTCCATTTTTTAATAAATATTTTGAAATTTTTGATATTTTTTGTCTATGTGAAAAGACTACGTAAATTTTTGGACTACGTGAAATTTTGAGACTACTTAAAATTTTGAAACCTTTTTTCAGTATATGAAAAAATCCCAACGAGCTTAAAACTGTTTTTTGATTTTATCCTTAAAATTATTTTTATTTATAAAACTCTTTTTCAGTGTATGAAATATTTCCTATACTCACTCTCAGTATATGAAAAATCCCAACGAGCTTAAAACTGTTTTTTGATTTTATCCTTAAAATTATTTTTGTTTATAAAACTCTTTTTTTGGTACCTTATTTTTTCATTTTTTTGGTTGACCTAGAGCGGTCATATATTCATTTTTTCTCTTTAGTTGTCCTGAATCGGTCATATATTCATTTTTTTTGCATTTTTGGGGTACCTTTTTTTTCATTTTTTTGCTTGTCCTGGACCGGTCATATATACATTACTGACATTTCCAATTTCAATTGTGACAAACTGAAGATTTCAGCTAAAATCAAATATCCCAAAAGAAACAAACTATGTATCGAGTAACATTGCAAGCTACAGACTAGATAAATTTACCTTAAGTTATCTAGCTCAGAATGACAGTTTCGACACATACAATTAACACCTGATGAAATGAAGCCACGAGCTCTTTTTATGCGATTGCATAAAAGATGGAGTGATTCATTTTTATTTTGTATTAGCAGATGTAGTCAATTTGTATTTATACACGTAGCATAGGCTACATGCAGGCACTGGACAATCATTTGGAAACAGCTTTAAAGGCATCGGCTTCTGACAATATAATTTGAATCAAATGTCCATTCCTTTTGCTATTGTTGTGACAGCAAGTAGATAAGCAATTGATAAGTAGACAAATTGACAATTAAGTGTCACAGCGTGTGGTAATTCTTGATTTTGATAGTGAATCTGGTGAATTGGAATACTTATTCTTAGATCGTGTGAAGTGGAATCTTGTGATTTGGAAACAGCGCTAAACGGATCTGACGAAATGGAATCCTGTCAAATGGATGTCACCGCGTAGAGGTTTAGTAAAAGAGATAAGATGCATGAGATTCATTTTCGCCTCCATAGTTGTTGAAGTGAGTTATGTCAACGGCTATTCATCAAACATCAGCTGTGCTAACTTCTCATGAATCGGAATAGTGTTGCGATCATTCATATAATTGGGAAACTCAATATTTGAACAACTCAAGGCTGTTGCGACCGTAATGATCACGGTCGTAGCAGATATTCAAGCGCTGATTGTATACTCGTATATCTTTACATACTGAGCGTCATAAAATTTGCAACAAATGAAAATCTATTTAATTTGATAAGATTCAACTTATATTTGTAGCATTCAGGATGCTGATTATGCTTGTCGTTACTGCAGTCCAGCACAACTTTATAAGAAGAACATCTGGCCTCTGTGCATGCTATCGACCCACAGTTGCAAGTCCGGCGATCATTTAAGGACACAGTCTTGCAGTCTGTTTCATCCGCAGTCATGAGTCGTCCCGAGATCAGGATTTTTGACGTAGCCTGGGTTAACTTACAGGCTTGCCGTGGGAATGGGAATTCCCATGAGATGGGAATCTTCCTTCAGGTCATGGGAATCCCATGGGAATTAAATGAAAATTTTGATCACCAAAATAAGATAAATTCAAATCTTATTTGAAAGTATCAACTCTTTTTTGGTTTGCAAGGGTTGTGAGAAAGCGAGAATGCAGGCTGTAGTTGCACTCATCTTACTGGATGACTAGGCGAAGCCGCTCATGAATGACGCACAGATTGAAGTGAAAATACAACATTTATACATGTACATTGTACAGGTGTGTCTACAGTAAACAGGCTGTCCTTGTCTGAAAAAAGCATGATTCTGTCAGAGTGACGAAACACGGGTCGGTAACCATCATCATAACAATTCTTGGCTTATCAATCTTATTAGAAGACTAATATCGGTCTTGATTGAGAGAGAGAGAGAACCTGGATTATGTAATTATCTGCTGAGGCTGTCTGTCAATTCGTATCGTCAACCGACGGGAGGAGAATCAGTATCCATGTCAGTGACCGACCGATTCTCTCGCCCCGTGCGCTGCATGATCAATTTCACTTACGCAACTTTTGACAATTCAAGTGAGGGAATGTGAGCTCGCAAAACATTCTTTTCCCCTGATTGACGCTTGGCGACGATTCATTAGGCTGCAGACCGAAGAGGAACCGAGCTATATGATGTAATTATAATCGTCTGCAACATCAGTTACCACTCTGAGGCAGGTCGTCGCTGCGATGTCTTCGAACAAGTTCTTCGAAGTAGACAAAAAAACTCTGCAGCAGCACATTTCTTCTGCTCGTGTATCTTTTGTTCCGCCACCGAAGTCATTAACCAGTTGGTAGTGCCAATCTTGATTCGAGGATAAAGGCCGTGCAAGTGGACATATCACCAGTTGCCGAGAGCTCAGGAGACGACAAGAAACCATTGTTGGCCCCTTTCCTTTATTGTGATGCCTGTAAGAAATTGTTTCTTTGGTTTAAGAAGACAAGAGGACAGTGGGTCAACCAGAGTGGGGTCAGTGCAATAAAGCGCCATCTCGAGAAAAACTGCGCACCGGCGACGTCGACGTACAATCAATTCACCATTCACCGAAGTTTTCAGTGTGCTCCATCAACAAGCAAGCCTCCTCTTCCGAAAGAAGCAAAAGAACAATGGCAGCAGCATGTAGTGAAGCTTGTTTGTGCCCATCCGACTGTGTCCATCAACGCCATGACTCAAATTGCATCTTCTTGCGCAAACTTCGCTTCTTCGGTAACGTACAGAAACAACAAGATCAATGACTATTCCATCGGACGAACTTACATTTCATCGGGGTTAATGACTGAGGGAGAGCAATCCCATGCGAAGTTGCAACAACATTTTAGAAACAGTCTCAACGATCCGGATGCTGGTGTATCATGCATGATTGATTTTTGGTCTGGAAGACATGAATATCGACTTTCTTATTTTGCTATTGTTGCTTGTGGACTCGATAAAGATTGGCGTTGGTTCAGTTATCCACTTAAGATTTGTGATTTGGATGATGTACCACACGACGCTTCGTTCACTTTCAAAATTCTCGATGGATGCATTAAGTCACCGGATGATGAAAAACAGGGTGAGCCCTTTCAACCCATCTTTTTAGTTAGTGACAACGAACCGAAAATGGTCGCAGCGTTCGACGGCCGTTATCCAACGACGCTGAACTTGGGTGGTAGAATTGGTTGTACCGAACATGCCTTGTCGACTTGTGTCAAAGACGTTTTCGAGAAGTCTCCACCAGAATTACTAAGTGGCATGCTGTCTAATCTGACTTCTGTGGAATCTTTCTATAATGTACGCGATCAAAATGCGAAGCGACTGAAGCGTGCTATTCCTGATAAAAGCACGACTCGCCCATGGCGCTTTCAACATTCTCGACTTCGATCTGCGGTGGACAACTACACTGTATTTCTGTCAGAAGAAGACTGTCATGTATCTGACAATTTGCCACCTTTACCTTCACTGAAATCTCTGTTGGATATTATGGAAGCCGTCAAGTGCTTCTTTGACAGAGTTGAGGTTGATGAGCCAACTTCTCATCTATCTTACCTGAACTATCTTTCTTTGGATATTCACTTGTTCCAAATGCAGATTAGTGAAGAAGTGCCTGCCATCGCTCGGGAGACTTGCTGCCTTCTACGAAACCAGATGAGAAAGAAGATGTGGATATATTGTCGTTCATCATTTGCAAAAGCGGCTTGTTATTTGTCAGGCATTGATGTCTGCAACACGGCTTTGGATATGGTGAAAACTCTTAGATATTCCAGCAAAAAGACCCGAGAATTGCAGGTGTTCATGAATGAATGGGAGCAGGAGATGCAAGGATTCAAATCGAGTGTTGTGAACTATTTGAATCAGCTGCTTGATTCAATGCATATATCTGATATCCCACGGACAAAGTCAGTGATAACCAGGAACGTGAGCCCTCGACATCCAGCGATCCGTTTGAGACATTGTTTGCTCCACGCCCAAAGCGCATGAAGACTTCGCTTCATGAACAACTTGTAACAGAAATGTTGCTTTTTGAGACCATTCGTGTGGCCTCCAGACATCCGACCAAGGATTTTTGGAAAGAGAATGGACCACAAATGAGACTTTTGTCAAAGTGTGCAAAAATTCTTTTTTACACCCCAGTGTCATCGGCTTCTGTAGAAAGACTATTCAGCGAGGCGGGGATTCTCTTATCAAAGCTTCGAAAAGGCTCAAGACTGACAAGCTCAGCGCTATGATTTATACAAAATATGCTTGTAAGTTAGAGACTGTATTATAATTCAGTTCCTAGGTTTGCATGAACATTTGCTGTTCATTTGATATATTTCATAACAACGTTTGTTAATCCATTGATATTTTTCTAGAGCATCAGCTATTCTCTTGATAGCCTTCATTGCCGCATGGTAGCGTTTTGCGTCTGTTAATCCATTGATATTTTACTTCAGTATCTGCTATTCTCATGATTGTTTTTATACCCGCATTTTGTTTGTTAATCCATTGATATTTTCTTGAGTATTTGCTTTTGCCTTGATGGTTTTCAAAGTGACGCTTGTTAATCCATCGATGGTCTTCAATCGGCATCACGCGGGTCTCAAAGTAACGGTTGTTAGTCCATTGATAATTTATTGAAGATCTGCTATTCTTAGATTGTAGTACTGTTATTCGTAGGCCTTTATCCATAATAGGGCCTACATTGAAGAGTTTTATAATATGTAGCTTTCATCAATCCATTGATATTTTTTAATGTTTGATGCCTTTTAAGCAGCAACGTTTGCCAATCCTTGGACAAATTTTCAATGAAAGTTTGTTTCTCGAATATAAATTGGTCTTTTTGCATTTGTGGCTTTATCATCAAAGTTAGATAGAATTGGAATTACACCGTACCTAAATACATGGGATGCGAGCGAGCGTATTATCACATATTCATAAATCAGTAGTTGTTTTCTGTTGATAAGTCATAGAAATATATGCGTAGGCGAAGTATTGACTTCATTGCTTGCATACAGGCACTGTACTTGTATTGTAAACTTAAATATGATATTTTCGATGAGCTAGAAGTTTGCCATGTTCATCACAAGTACGGCACCGCATGAAGTGAATCAGAGTGAATAGACATGCGAATATGTTTATGTATAGGCCTATATGTAATCGAAGACTATTTCGATGAAGTCATCTTTATTGATTGACTAATCCCTGAAACAAAATGATAGATATTTTTGATAATTAGTAAAAACTTGCAATTTTTGGAAATTACAAAATAAGATAGATTGATATGCCAATACTTTTTCATCCAAAAGATAAGTCAACTAAAAGGGCTTAATCTCATCAGTTCAATTACGAAAATCCGTTAATCGACTTGTAGTCCGAAAGAAGAGAACCATAAACCGTATATAGGAAGAGTAATGAGCCATGGGAATTCTGATGGGAAATACTAAAAAATCCCGTGGGAATGGGAATTCCCATGGGATTCCCATCAAAAATCCCGTGGGAATGGGATGGGAATTCAAAATCAATTCCCACGGCAAGCCTGGTTAACTATCATTTCCATCAGCCAAAAAAGAACCAAATGTTCAGAAATTGCAAAATCCACCCAAGGAGTTTGACGGATCATCCAAAAATTTCTAATTTCAACTTTTCATATCCTCGGTTGCTATCAAAACGAAAACATTGCACTTTTCCACATCAACTTATTCTATAAAATTAACACCAAATGGGAAAAATTGACATATTTGAACCTATTATCTGTAAGAGGAAGACATATTGTACAAGTTGTAATGGCATTTTTGTTTTTGTAACGGCTGTGATATATTCATTTACAGTGAACAATTTTCTTAATTAGGAATGCATGTCTGTTGGATTGCCGCATTTTGTAATGAATCCAACTTTAAAATAACTTGGATAGCATTGAAGAAAATTATGATTTTTCATCATTAGAGCTATTTATAATATTTTTTACGTCTATGAAACTGAAGGACCCCATGGAAGAATGCATCGCAAAAACACACAGTGCAAAAAATGAACCTGCATGGAGTGTAAGTGTCAGATGCATTAAGTAACTTAAGTTCAAAGTCTTAAGATGTTGGAACAATTGTTGGTGTTAATGCCTGGAAATGATAAAGAAACAAAACAAACAACTAGCAACAAACTCAAAAACATGTAAAATTACTATTAGCAACAAGATTTCGTAAAAGGGTCATGAATTAAATCTATTTAATACGTGAGTTTTCAGTAGTTGACGGAGGCCTATTAATGACCGCTAGACTTACTAAAATTTTGCATACAACCAGGTGAAGGAGAATTTTAACACCTTTTTAAAGTTGAGTATTGCATTCTTGCTACTGATAGTACTCGTATTAAGGGTAGCATGATATTTCAATAATTGCAACAACTTAGAATCAATTTTTCATTGAAATTCTCGCTATATTAACAAATAGAGAAATGCATTTAAGAATGAAACTTTCTTCGCTCCGCATGTTAATAAACTTTTGAAAACAGCTAATTTGTCCTTTCCGAAGATGTCGGGAATTTGGCAAGCCTTCTAATATTTTGCTAGTATTTAATCATAGACCTGTCAATCACAGCATGCAACATAACTTAAGAAGATCAGGAAAGTTAGCATAAGGAAAAATCGTGGAAAAAGGGCTAAAAACCTTGAATATGAAAAAGACACTAAAAAGCTCAAAAGTCAATCCCTCCAATTACCAGCTCTCTCTTCTCCCAATTGAGATTTCGCACCTGCAATTTACAGCACGGGCGTTTGCTCTCATCAGCTTCACACTCAGGCGAGTATAGATGGCGTTGCGTGCTTCCCATGGTGTAGTTCCTTTCTGTACGGACAGTCTGTTGGCAAGCTTATCAAAAAAATCTTCTGCTTCAATGCACCATTCCCCATATGTTGATACGACCATCGGCACACAGATCCAATTCAAAGATGAGCATCCCCTAACCTTTTTTCATGCTTAACTTCAGCCGCCGCTGCCACTGCTGATCCGGCTGTCACACTCGCTTGAAAAATTGATTGCTGATTTAGCGGATGCGTGACAGTAACATCTAGGGCCGCGTCTCGTCCTAACGACCAATTGGGTACCAGAATATCAGCTGGTCGGGAATTGTCGTGATCATATTTTGCTCCTTTTTCTAATTGAGGGTTTAAAAGTGCTTGTCGAGCATAATCAGCGATGGTATCTCGAAGGATGTTATGTCGAGTCCAGAGATCGGGTCCCCTTCTACACGTTAAGGCATGGTGTCCAAAAACGTCTGGAACAGTTTCAGGACATCTCGCACAAGGCTTGTTTGTTGGCATGACCGGTAAACCAACCCACAATTTCAATATGACGCACATTTCGTCAGGATCAACGCTAAGACCAAGACTTGATGAGAGCATCGCGTGCAACCATGCGGAACTATAAGGGGCGGAAACTGACTTCAGTCTAGCTTGATTCGCTACCGAAGATCGTGCCAATAGATTGGAGAATGTTTCTTCATCAAGTTTTTGTGATAGTGCCTTCTGCGATATTTTTCTGTTATCTGGCTGGTCGAGACAAAATTGAGCGCCAACCATGTCATTATACCGAGCGATTGCTTCATCTATATGATTGTTGCCTTCCATGTTTGTCGTGCAAAAGGAAGCAATGTAAGCAGCGGCTGCGTGTCTCGAAACGGAACGTAATCCAAGGCCACCTATAGTCCGGGAGCTAGCATGAAGTTGTGCAGGGAACGAGGTAGTACATAAAACTTTCACATAGCATAGTACACCTCTAACCTACTGCAAAACTTCGCGTCTGCCGGATCAGATCATTTGCTTTTCAGAAATAGAGAGGATAACACAATCCTATGTATTTCCAGTGGTAAAATTGTGACATTTAAGGTATTGACTCCATTTTTTCGAATTTTTGCTCATAAAAGTTACACAAATTGGTATTTTGTTGAACTGGTTATTATAGAAATCATCTACAGATCATGATCTTTCAAATGAGTTATCATTCAGTGACAGAGGATGAAGTAAAGTGTACAAACAGACACTTTTCGTTAAAGTATATCAACAATTTTCCTGAAATTTCTATGTTAAAATTTGCAGTTACACCAACGAAAAGTGTCTGTTTGTACACTTTACTTCATCCTCTGTCACTGAATGATAACTCATTTGAAAGATCATGATCTGTAGATGATTTCTATAATAACCAGTTCAACAAAATACCAATTTGTGTAACTTTTATGAGCAAAAATTCGAAAAAATGGAGTCAATACCTTAAATGTCACAATTTTACCACTGGAAATACATAGGATTGTGTTATCCTCTCTATTTCTGAAAAGCAAATGATCTGATCCGGCAGACGCGAAGTTTTGCAGTAGGTTAGAGGTGTACTATGCTATGTGAAAGTTTTATGTGCTACCTCGTTCCCTGCACAACTTCACGCTAGCTCCCGGACTACTAATCTTAGAGACAGAGTCGATTGAAGCCAAGCAGAATCATTACATTGTAATAAGGCAAGATCCTCGAAACATTGACGGACATCATTATCAAAATTTGTGAATCCGTTGCCCGCAAGAGTTGGTGGAACAGTTCGGGAAAGATGAGACAGTTTTGAATGACCAGCACATTGCCGTAACAGAATTAGAGAGATTTGAGGATTGTCAAGGATCGGTAGCTCTCGTAGAAGTACCCAGGCATTTTTCCTTTTCGATTCTATGTAATCAGAACAAAAACCGACATCACCAATTGGAGCTCCCAAGATTTCAAAGTTTGGTTTCGAGAATGTAGGGATGAATGGCAGAAAACCTTCAAGATTATTTTTGGCATGCAGTTCACACTTTTCTAGTTTGATATCTAGACCAGTAGTAATCTTGGAACTTTGTAAAGATCGCAACACTCCATGAATTACGTCTCTGGAACCACAAAATATACCATCATCTAAATACCAGGCCTGATAAATCAGTCGATTTTGAGGGTCAAGAGATGGAATTACTGTATTCAAAACAAGACTGAACAGAAGAGGCCCGAGAGGGTCACCTTGTTGAACTCCTGTTTGAGAGAGTACATGACCCATACAATGCCATAAATGAGGATGTTGACCATAACATGTTTGTACCCATGGCAATAATTCAGGAATAAGTTTATGACACGAATTAACGACAGCTTGTCTGGATACGCTGTTGAAAGCATTAGCCATGTCTACTTTAAACACGACAAAGTCATCATCATTCCAATGTTGTTCGACGATGTTTCGCACGTTATGTACAACAACTTCTCTACCATTAGGATAAGAAACACCAAACTGCCAAGGTTTAAAAATATTTGCTGATTTACTCTTGAGAATGCTACATGTTGCTTTGCTTGCCAATCGTCTGAATATTTCACCTGCAGCAATAGGACGGATATCACTTTCATTCTTCTTGAGGGCCGTGATATTGGCACCTGCGAAATACGGAGAAATATTTGTGGGTATATCGCCTCTTAGCATGAGGTTAATGAAAGATCGCAATGTCGAGTTCAAAGGGCTTGGCAAAGTAGCTTCACAGGATTCAATAAGGTGTGAGGCCCGTAAACCAGATGGTCCGCATGCTGCATCTTTCGGAAAAGTGGCGAGAATTTTACGGACATCAAAATTACTTCCAAGTTGAAGAGCCTTTGTTACTTCAGCTGGTAAAATTGGGGGATCAGCTGAGGGGTGCTTGTCCTTGATGCGACTAAATGTATTGCTACTGTTTGGAGCGATGTCGGAGGAAGTTAGGACTCTACAAGCTTTAGCATAGAGTCCGTCTTCTGCAGAACTTATTGCTGCATTTTGTTTAGCTTTGCGCACGGCTGATTGCGAGCGAATTTTGCTGCCTTTCTTTTTTGACTTTTCAAATACTAAAGACGTTCGACCAGTTTCATTCCACAGACCATTTATGTCTCCCTGTGCCCAGCACCTACTGCAAAACTGGACAACGTCAGGTTGTTTGTGATGTTTCCCTGCCCGCTTTGCAGAAGGTAATACACATTGCTAGTATTACTTTGTTTTATTTCTCTCCGTGTTGCTATACCTGCTACTATTTGACTGTAAAGCGAATTATTTCCCGTGCTGGAGATAATATTTACTCCAATGCACTGGAAGGAGCATGGGTTTCCAATAGAAATTATAAGCCATAAGCTGCTGATGATAGATAGTCCTTTATTACAAATATATATTCGTATGAGCAAATACAGGATGGTAACGTGACATTAGACGGGCAAAATCAATCAATACGGCATGTGAAAACCAATTAAAAAGATTAAGTTAACAAAGGATTTTAATTGAATATCTTTAATAAGTAGGAAACACCGTTGTACTCAGCACTGCGATCAATTTTTGGATGTCTATCTTTGATTTTAAGCATATAGGATTTTTTATAAATAAAAAGCGCACAGAATGCTTTCGAAGTCATAATAAAGTTTATTGAAATTAGGAAGAAAAATGTAAACCTGACATGTTTCGACTGGTCTTGTCAAAGGTAACCCAGCATGTGAAATTACATTGAGAGATAGACATTCTACAAGAAGGAGAAAGTTGAGATACAGGTCAACACGCGATAGCAGCGGCAGACTGTGAGTCACCCGATTACCATGGCAAGCGAAGATTAATCACATGGTCCTTTTGCTTGCACAGGTTGGGATTATCACGTCTTATTAGCAATGCCTCGAGGATACGTAAAATGCGGTCATTGTAAGCGTGGCATACATTATTATGACTTCGAAAGCATTCTGTGCGCTTTTTATTCATAAAATTACAAACAGGCACAATTGTTTCAATTACATATAGCATTTTTCTTTGATTTATTCATTTCAACATTGTTGAGGCTCTTAAAATCAAAGATAGACATCCAAAAATTGATCGCAGTGCTGAGTACAACGGTGTTTCCTACTTATTAAAGATATTCAATTAAAGTCCTTTGTTAACTTAATCTTTTTAATTGGTTTTCACATGCTGTATTGATTGATTTTGCCCGTCTAAATACAGGATGAGTCAATTAATGGGTTAAAAATGAATGTCAGCATTCAACAACCAAAAACGAAATATCTCGTCTACTGTGACCATACCACTTTGCAGTCCGAACCACTCGCATTGTAGGAAGTGGGCTGCCACCTGTTCTTGAACAAACATGCAGGTGTTGGATTGTACAAGACTGATTGGGAACATGAGGGCACGAAATCCTCAATATCCAGAGCGCAGACGACTGAATTGCACCCATCTAGATCTTTGGAGATCGAAGCCAGGAGAGTAGTATAGGGTATGACATCCGGCGCATCGCTTCGCTCGCACCGGATGTCACACCTTGCGAGATTTCAAAAATTTACGTAGTCTATAAATTTCAAAAATTTAGGTAGTCTCCAAATTTCAAAAATTTAGGTAGTGACAAATTTTCGAAAAATAAAATTTTCAAAAATTTAAGTAGTCTCAAAATTTAGGCAGTTTAAAAAATATCAAAATTTCACGTATTCGAAAATTTAGGTAGTCCAAAAATTTATGTAGTCTTTTCACATAGTCTAAAAATGTTAGAAAATTGTATTCAAAATATTTATTAAAAAATGGAAACCTCAAAAGTGGAAGAAACCTCGAGAATGGAAGGAACTTCGAGAATATATCCTTCGTTATCACAATTAAAAACAAGTGAAATGAATAAAGAAAAACACAAAGATAGAGTGCGTTATATGAAAGATAAGGAATCTCAATTATTATTAAGATTAGAGCATTATGATCAATTAAGAAAGATATGGTCTAAAGTTAGGAATGTAACACAAGGTATTGGAATATTTTTAACAATAAGTTTAGGTGCTTTAACAATTGTTATATCTTCAGGTGTTTTAGTAATTCCAGTAGTTGCTACAGCTTTAATAGGTACGGGTGTTTTTGCAACTTCACTTGTTACAATGTTAGATAGGTCTTTAATTACTAAGAAACGAAAATCATTAAAAAATAAACATTCTCACGTTAAAGAAGTTTATGATAAACTGCATTATTACTTTCAAAGAGTATGTGATGATAATGTTATTACGTTAGATGAGATTGAAAAATTTGATCAAATAGCTAATGAAGTAAATCAAATATCATTTAATGATAAGAATAAACAGCTTGACAAAATTTCTAATGATGGTAAAATTTCTATTGAGGAAACTGATGAAGTTTTTTTAGAAGAACTAAAAACTTTAAGCGAAACTTTCAGCAAAACTTTATTAAACAAAACTTTAGACGCCAAAGCAATAAAAAAATAATTTGTTCAGTAAAATGTTTTTGTTGTATTCCAATGTTGCCACAAAATTCAAATATCATATTTTAAAAATGGATAAAATTAAAGCTGATAATTTTAAAAGAATTAAACAATTAGAAGAGTTAATAAAAGAAAAAAATATTATGAAAGAAAATTATACTCAGCATAGAATGACAAAAACTGGTGTTCAATCTGATATGTTTGAAAAAATGCAGCAAACCGAGCAAGAAAAACTGATTTTGAAAAAACTATTGAACAATTTAAAAAGCTTGAAAAAGAACTTATAAATAATGATAAACAAATTAATATAGCAGATCCAGCACACAAAACTATATTAGATGACTATGGATTACTAGAATCAAACATTAATAAGAAATTAGCAAAATCTATGCCATTTGAACATTCTATTTCATTTATAGATGGAAAAACAATACCTAGATTTTATCTCGGACAAAAAGAAATATTTCCACAACCTTTTCGAGGTTTAATTTTTTCACCAGATAAATCTCCTTTTAGTTTAGATAGAAATTTTGTTGATCTTTTAAGAGAAGCAGATTTAAATAATTATGCTGTAGAAGATCTCATAAAATATAAAGCTATGTTAGATAGAGTTGGTGCAGTAAAAACTCTTAAACGTTATAGAGAATTAGAAAATTTATTATCAACGGGAGCTAAAGTAGGAAAAGGTTTTAAAACAGAAACAACTGTATTCTTACCAGATGATCCACAAGAATTACTAAATAGATTAAATATTTTAATATCTGCAATAAAAGAAGGACATAATTCTAGTTTCAATGAAATTCATGCTATATTGAAAAGACTGTTAGAAAAGAAGATTCTAAATGAAGAGGATTATAAAAGTATATCTTAAATATGTTGTTTTTAATTTTTTTTTATAGAAAAAAGCATTTAATAAAAATTTTTTTATGAAAAATGTCTTCGAGAGAATTATCATCAGCAGGTTTAGACAAAATTAATAATCATTTAGAAAATCTAACAGAGATTTTGGGTTCATCAAAATTTAGTACGACGTTAAAAATTATAACAACTACTTCATCACTTGTAATTTAGAACCTATTCTATATTTGGAACAAGATAAAAATTATCAAATTGCATTGACTAGTTTCTCCACATTTAACACTATTCAAAACGTTATCAAAGATGTGAATGATCAATTTAGATATTCTACTGATAAAGGCAAAACGTGGAAAGTACTAACTTTTCTTCCTGGTTCTTACGAAGCTGAATCAATATCAAATGAAATTAAGAGACATTTAGGTATACCATTTAAAGATAAGAAACAATTACATTTCGCAGTTGAACCAGCAGTAAATAAATTTTCTCTTACTTTAGACGAAAATCATCAAGTTGATTTTAATCATGATAGATCATTGTCAAAACTATTGGGATTTAATAAACAAACCTATAGTCAAGGTTATCATTTAGGTGAGAAGATTCCTAAAATAACTGAAATAAATTCAGTTGTTGTTCATTGTGACATTATTGAAGGAGGATATATAAATGGTAAATTGTCAAATTTAATATTCAGTTTTCCAGCTTTTACTGTACCCATTGGTTATAGATTAAATGTAATTCCACAAACATTAATATATTTCCCTATTACAAGAAAAACTATTAACAGTATTAACATTAGAATAACAGATGAGAAAGGACAAGAAATAAATTTTGGAGGTGAAGAGATTATAATAGATCTTTTGGTCAGAGAAGTTAAATTTTCTTCATCCTTAAAAATAAAAATAAATTTTTTTTATTAAAAAATGAGTGAAGTACTACCATTAAATAAAAATACTCAAATTTAATCATCATCCAAATTTATCTAATAAAGTTTTGTCAGTTATTTGTGGAAGATCAGGATGTGGAAAGACATATTTATTATTTAAAATTTTAACGACTCCAAATTTTTTGGATTATAAAAAATCTTATAATTTATAGAACAACAGCAGAACAACCCGTCTATCAATTTTTAAAATATGGATTTGAAAATAATCTTAAAAAACAACAATTGCTTCATTATTCAAAGAATATGAAAAATCTGAATATGAAGAAGAAATAAGTTCCTGGTGTGAAGAAGCAGCAAAAAATAGTCAGTTAGTAGAATCCAATAAAAATAACCATATAAAGATACAATTAATAGATGATAGTGATAATATGCAAGATCCTAGTAAACTAGATAAAACAATGAAACATTGTGTTGTGTTTGATGATTGTGTTAATGATAGAAATCAGTCAGTTCGGAGAAATTATTTCACAAGAGGTAGACATAATAACTGTAGTGTTTTTTATTTAACACAAAGTATGTATTCATTAGATGGAAGTATTATTGGAAAGAATGCAAATATGCTATTTGAAATGAATGCAAGAAACTTAAGTGATTTGTTAAGAGATTTATGTGTAAGAAATAAAGATGAATTTAAACAATCGTGTAATAATGCTTGGTCAAATGATTATGGCTTCATTACAATTAATATTGATAAAAAAATACATGATGGAGTTATCGAACAATTGTTCTCTGACTGAAAGTCAATAGAAAACATTTTCGCGGAGTGATCGAATAATTTTTTCTTGTAAATTTTTTATTAATAAAAATAAAAAATATATGTTGAATGCGTACAAGGTAGAATATGTACCAGTTTTAAAAGATTATCGTCATCCTACAAATCCTGTAAATTCGAAGAAAGAAGTTAAATTTTATTACCATCGCAGATATATGCATTTTGTCAAAGATCATAAAATAAAACACGGAATAAAAAGTACAACAAGTATAATAAGAACAAGGAATTTTCCACTTTGTTTAAGAAGTTTTAGAGTATTTTTAGCTACAGTGACTTATGGTGGTTAATTAATAAAGAACATTTAACAGTTTATGATTTAAAAGCATTACGACAATTGAATATACCTTTATTTATTTCAGATTTTAAAATAAGATCTTCTTTTTGAATAAAAAATCATAATTTCTTTTTGAATAAAAAAAATCATGATTTTTTTTAAAAAATATGAATTGTAAGATGAATAAAGGTGCGAAACCTATTATTGATGAATTAATAAAAAACAAATTGTAGAATTTGATGAAGAAATTGCTTCATTAAAGAAACAGAAATGGATTAAAGAAAAACAGAAACGCACACAAAAACAGAAACGTAGTATTAAACGTAGCATTAAACGTAGTATTAAACGTAGTATAAAAAAAACAGAATCGTAGAACAAAGGAAACATTAGAAACATTAGAAACATTAGAAACTGATGTATTCTCTAGTGATAGACTTGGTGACGATCTATTGAATCTGTTTAATCCGAACGAAATTGCGTATGGAAATGAACTTTTTACTAATGTAGTAAATGATATGCGGAAACTTTTAGCAAATGGTAAAATTATTGATTGACTTGGAAAAGTTATTAAAGATCAGGAGAATATAATTCAAAATTTTTACGTAACCTTGTATAATAAAAATCATTTGAAACATGGTTTTCCAATCTGGATGAGAAATGAGATAGTCATGAATGGATTTTTACAGGTAATATTAGATATGAAGATTTTGGAATGAAGCTAGTACAAAGATCACATAGAGGTGCAGGTATTAATATGAAATATGGAATCAAAGAATCTTTCAGTGAATATTGTTATATTCCTTCTGAAGATTTTTGTTTTATTAAATGTTATAATGTTTTACGAGGTTTTAATGAAGAACAAGGAGAAATGATGAAAGAAATGTTTAATAATTTTTTATATAAAGAGAAAGCCACATCTAGAACAGGAGTAATGTCAAACTGCAAATTTTCTCAGTTCAATAAATATTTTGGAGAATGTGTTCAATATTACAGTCCTTCGAATCGTCATTTAAATCCTAGAGGAATTGAAACGTTTCATAATTATGTTTATTACAATTATTTTCACGAAGGTTCAACAATTGGACACTATTGTTTAATTGATAAATCTCATAAATTAAAAGCTATTAGAGAAATTGAAAATAATTTCAAACCCATATATAAAACAGTTACTGATGAAAATCTAACAACACGTCCATATAAAATCATAACAAAGAAAAAAATTGACTATAGTTCAACATATATTTGGGATCTCGAAACATTTCCTGATCCTAGCTGTTCAACAGCTCATCCTATTCCTTATGCTGTAGGAGCTATTAATTTTAATAAATTTATATGTTGCTTACCGAAACAAAGATTGAAAGAATTAGAAACACGTTTGTTAAGTGATATGATTCAAATTAAACGATCAAAAGATGAAGATAAAATTAAAAAACTTAAAAAACAAATCAATGAGTATAATAATTTAACTGAATTAGAATTTAATAAACTTTAAAATTGTGTGAAAATATTTACGAAAACTGAGGATGATGAATGTCCGATACATCAATTTCTTAAAACTCTTGGAAAATTTAATTATTCGAAAGAAACTTTAATAGCTCACAATTCATCAGGTTTTGATTCCTATTTCCGATAAAAGCTAATTTTAAATTATCTAAACCGCCTCTTAAAACTTCAAGAGGAATATTAACTGCTTCATTACAAAATCCTTATACAACTGAATGTGTTAGTAGATATATTCAAAAATCTTTTAGATTTAAAAACAGTATGAAAAAAAATTCACCTCCAGGTAAATTAGCACTTCAAACTATTATAATGAAATGTAGTTATCAACATGTAAAAACAAGTCTTTCTGAATGGTGTGAGAATTTTAAAATTCCTACCAATGTGTGTAAATTAAATTATGAAATTGGAGACATAACACATGAAAATTATAAAGAAAAAGAAAATGAATGGAGATGAATGTATGGAACGATATTCTTTCTTTAGCTTTTTGTATCTACAAATATAATAATGTCATGCGAGATTTAGTTGGTGAAGATATAACTACTAATTTAAAATCCTCCGCTTTAACATTTAACGGTTGGATGAAGAGTGCGCAAAATGACAATATAAATATTCATTCTCATACAGATTTATGGGCTAGAAATTATATTAGAAAATCTGTTAAAGGTGGAAGAGTTTCAGCAAATATAAGAAAATACATATCGCCATTTTGTAACATCTTGTTACCAATATTAAAACAGTATTTACCTGGAAGAAATTTGATAGATTTAATGAAACGGTATCGAGATTTAGGAGATAAAACTGAAACTGATTCAAACAAGCTGAGAAAATAGTCTCAAGACATTCTTCTTTAATAATGCACCGCTGAATTTCCAAGCTACATGTGTCCAAAACGTCTGAGTGGATTGAAAGCAATTTATGCGAGAAGTTTTGAAAATATTCTAATTTTGTGAACAGCACCTGTATATATACTAAGCAACAAATTTGAAAAATTATTGGTAACAAGGATCAAATGTCTGATCAAATTTCAAAATTTCTGGGTAATTTTGAGTCGCAGATTTCGTATCTGGATTCAGAATTCTCCCATTTTTTGATACAGATTAAGACTGTTTTCGGGTCGAGGATTCCATTGTAGTATGAAATTTGTTTATTTATTGAACGAGACAGATGTAAGTGACATCATTGTTCGAACGGACTTCAAGGGCACTTCACAAGTTGAGCTTCATTAGACAGATTAATATGGTTAAGAATATCTACAGTAAAACTGTCAGGAATTGTCAGGATAGGCCCTTCGTAGAAGTTCAGCTTTTAGGCCTACGTGCATGTTATACATGCATGTAGTCATGTCATCATAGAAAAGCATGCGATGCGACATTCTATCTTATGAAATTGTCATTATGAGTTTTCCAAAAAGTGGGAGTTTGAATGGAAGTCTCTGAAAAAATATGAAATAGATTCACGAAGTAGTGAAGAGCGGATGGAGTCACGATGGAGAAAGCAACAAAAATCGGCAAAAATTGCATAGGTGTTTGCCATAATGCCGATGTTCTGTTATTGAGAAATCCTTATAAAATTAGTTACCGTGCTCATCACACATGAAACCGACATGTAGCAGAAGCTGATCAAGATCTGAATATAAATAGTGCAGCTTCAGTGACATTTTGTCTCTCATCTGTTGGTGTTTGTGTAGCTGTTCCTCCAATCTGTAATGCGCAGATCTTTTATCACCAAGGAAGCGAATTCACCACATTTTCAAAGACTGACAGACTGCCTATTCAACAATAGAAAATTTGTCAACTAAAGTAGCGTCTTCTTTTACAGTGGCATTTCTATACGTCTCATGAAGTGGTCTGTCAAAATTCACATTCAAAATTCACTTTTTGCAGGTGTGTGATGGAACATCGATTGTAGAATGCTCCATTGTTTCTCTATCATTATTCAATCCTCTAAATGCAAATTCACAATTTCAATTTAGCATACATGTGCATTGCAAATGGAAAAATTAAATATTTAGTCTCACCCTCATTTGAAAAATGGAAAAAAGACCTGAATTGTTGCTATTTCATCCAATATCAAGAATCATCAGCAGGCCTAGTTTACATCTCTCAACATCGACACAACTCCCTATTTAAAGTTGCATCCATGCCCGGGTCAATTTGAGATTTGTAATTAACAAGTTAGCATTCATTAAACATTACCTTAAGCCAGGCCTGCATATGATTCCTGATGGTAGATGAAATAGCAGCTATTCAGGTCTGTTTCCATTTTCAACTGAGAATGCGTTTCAATATTTAGTTATTCTATTAACATTGTGTTTGCAAAAATTAGCATTTATTAATTACTGCAAGTGCAAACTAACTTAGACGATTTGCCAGTAGTGTGTTTAAAGAATTCTGTTTAATGAATGCCCGTCGAAATTTCACTGACTTGCTAATTGCAGATCTTACATGCACATTGATGAGAGTAGATTGCCGACAGCTAGTGGAATGTATGCATCTTTGACATCATTCTCATATGGTGCAAGAGAATTCCCAGGTTACTAATTTTTTTTACTTTTGGATATAATGTTCAAATTTGATTCGACTTTGATTTCATTGTCAAATTAAGCAAGTACATTTCTCACATACCCAGCTTGCGAACCCATGACGATGACAAGAACATTCAGGTCAGCACATAGCTTCTGTTTGTTATCATCATTGTGGGATCAATCATGGACTCCTAGATTGATCATAACGAGCAGTCATACATGTAAGCAATAAGCCATCAAAGATAACCAAAACAGCAACACAAATTAGCAACAGCGGCGATATTGCTAGAGAGTAACTCTCTAGAGAGTTACTAGAGAGATACTCTAGCATCAATTGTAAAAGTAATTGAACTATTTTTACAGATAAGTATTTCAGTTATTTTCACTTTTTTCAATTATTTTCACACTTTCATAGTAACGTTATGAAATTAAAGAAATTTATTTCTTTATGTCCTATGAAAGAAAAACTAATATGATGCAAGATATCTTAAATGCCCGAACTCGTGGGGTGAGGTATATAACACCTGGACTGTCAGCCAATAATCTAGGGTCAATAAAGAGGGTTAATAATCTATTGTGCATTGTCTTACAAAAAATTAGAGTTTTTTAATTGACAAGGTCATGATAAGTAGAATTTACATAATGGCAACCATTCTATATCATGAATACATTTCTTCACTTTGTACTGCTTATTTATTAAATATTCGAGGATAGATATAATAAAGCAGGTCTATTCATTTCAAATACTTTTAAGTGATTCATTTTGAAATCACTTTGATAAAAGGAAATTAAATTGATTTATCTTTCGACGCACTGACTATTTGTTTTTACTTCGTAAGTACACATTGCTAGAAATTTTGAAATCGTTCTTTTGAAATTAACTGTCTATATTGCATTTGGTATTCAGTCAGATGTTTAGCCATGTAGTTCTCACAGCACCTAAATTTGGCGCTTGTAGGCTTAGAAAAATAAGCCGACGTAGGCTAACGTACCAAGAAAAATTGAAAGGTATGAAATGTGTTGTTTTCCAGAGATTCTGCATTACATGTTAGCTGGTTAATTTGTCACACAAGATTATCTATAAATCACTGACTCACAGGCTTGTCGTTGGGATGATTTTCCAGCCCAATCCCAACCAAACCCCGATGAGAATTTCCATTGGGATCCCAATAGAAATCCCAATAGCCAGCTTTAGATTTCGATGAGCTGAAAAAATTGAAATTTTGAAAAACTTTTGAAAAAAAATCGTAAAGTGTAACGTCTGCTGTTAGATGATATCAAATACATATAAGAAAAATGTTTTTTGAAGCAATAGAAAAAATTTAATAGGATTCGTTCATGAGTACGGATAATTATACTCACTGTGTGAAATCTTAAATTTTGTTTTAATGCGCATGAATTTCCGTCTCCGCAGATTTGCGCATGAACTTACGACTCCGATATGATGACTGAGTGCCAGATAAAATTTAGGAATTCTTGGAAGAAATTTGAGAGTTAGTTTCAGTTTCCAAGAGCTACAGTCCCTAGTTATACAAGTATATTGCTAGCTCTATGTGATTCTTTTAAGATGAAGAGTAAATCTATATACGCCTATGCTCATCTTGATTTATGAGCTTAGATTCAGATGAGCTGAAATGACTGAAACTGAAAAAATTTAAGGCAAAAATCGTAAGATATAACGTCATTTGGTTTGAAATGTCAAATACATTCAAGAAAAATGTTTTTTGAAGCAAAAGAAATGATTCAATGTGATGTTTTCCTCAGTACGGACATTTAAGCCCAGTGTGTGAAATATCTATTTATTCTAATGAGACATGTTTGCGCATGAATTTCCGTCTCTGCAGAAGCGTTTTGATTGTTAATGGTGAAGTTTGAGAATTTGTTTCAGTTTCCACACATTCGATGAGCAAGTCAGACTCTGATTGAAAACAATTTCAATGATTGATTGGAAACAGATTTCAATGATTACAAATGATTTCAATGATTTCAAAGATTACAGAGTCTACAGACTCTGTAGAAAAGCAAAGGAAAATGCCCTTCAGGCATTTAAAAAAAATGTGAGTAAAATTTCTATTTTCTGTGTTGTTTTATACATTTTTTCTTTGTGTCTACATTTGGTTGAATAACAATACTCCTGTCACGCATTCTGTCAGCCACGCATAATGACGTTAGCAGGTGACGGTCATGCGCAGCCAGCGGTCGTGCATGTGTGTATTGTTCATGCGGTTTGTCTTATCGATGCCGAATAAAGATCACAATAAAGTTGTCTCTTGAACGAAGCGGTTCTGCTCGCTCGTCGGTCACGCACAGTAGATCGAACTCACCAACATGGCGCCCAACGTGCATGTGCATGTCATTTAGCACTGCGCACGTCTGTTCTATCTCCTTGGACACCAACTTTTCCTCAACAAGGCAATTCGGACTCCTCAATTTTTCTGAAACGACGTGGTCGTCAATCAATTCCGAAGATGACGGAGAAGGATACTCTGGTGCGGCAGCGAGGATATGTGCGGACGACGGTGACCAAGTGCATGGAGCGAGTAAGCCATGACTGTTCGTTTGATAAACTGAAAGCTCTTGAGAGTAGTCTTGTTGATGATTTGACTAAGCTAGAAGACTTAGATACTTTGATCTTCGGCTTGTGTGATTACGATGAGTTCGATTTAGAAATGGACAAGAGTCTAGATTACAAATTGAAAATTCGTACGACTTTGTCTAAGATTTCCACTATGCTTGGTTCTGGAGCTAAAGACTCTTCAGTCAAAGTTTCTGAATCGACCTCTGTCAGGCTCCCGAAACTCACTTTGCCTACGTTTTCTGGAATGGCAGTCATTCTATGATGTATTTGGAGCCACTATAATTGAAAATGATTCTTTGTCTAACGTACAGAAATTTGTGTACTTAGTCATGTTTGAAAGGTGCAGCCAAAACTGCCATCGGGGGTTCGAACCTAGCATCTAGAAATTTTGATGTGGCGATTGAGATTCTACGAGAGCGGTACGGCTCTTCGCGGAATATCATAAATGACCATTTGCGTACAATTCAAGAATTAACATGCAGATCAGACTCTGTGTCGCATTTGCGTGAATTTTTTGATAACGTGAAGTTGCATGTCCGTTGTTTGGATAGATTGGGAGTAGAGGCTAAGTCGCATGAAATGGTTGTACTTCCTACTATCGTATCAATGTTACCCCAAGAAGTCAAGCTAGCTGCATGCGAGAAGTCACGTGTAATCAATTCCATTGAGGGCTTCCTATATATATATATATAGGAAGAACAAATATTGATTTGCGAAATGATTGATGAGAATTATTCTCAAACCAAACACGTGCTGAAAGAAAATACATGTAATGCTGAAACAAAGAGGTCAGGATCAGTGATAGCCTTGACAACGGTCGATCATCCAAGTACTACGGGTATCAAACAACATGTGCATGTGGACCATCAGGCAAATAAGATTCGCTGTACTTTCTGTAGTGGACCGCATAAGTCATCATGGTGCGAGACTATGCCATTCTTGGAGGATAGATTGAATTTCTTGAAGACTGAGAAGCGATGTTTCTTATGCCTCAGGCAGAACCATATTGTACAGGCGTGCAAATCGAAGAACAAATGTAGAAAATGTACTACTCGAACTCTACATCATGTGGCCATTTG
Source organism: Prostheceraeus crozeri (assembly GCA_907163375.1). Classification (NCBI taxonomy): domain Eukaryota; kingdom Metazoa; phylum Platyhelminthes; order Polycladida; family Euryleptidae; genus Prostheceraeus; species Prostheceraeus crozeri. The sequence goes on from CAJQUW010010985.1 coordinate 38,207, forward strand.
CCCAAAGGTGATAAAGCAAAAGGTTACTGGTACAAATTCTGAAAACAAAGATGAAGCGAATGCTTCGACTGTTCAAATTGTACATACAAATCCTGATAGTCATAATGAAGCATCAGTACTGACAGCCAGCAGCAGTAAGCATTGGCAAGTCCTGCTTCCAATTGCGAAAGTGACGTTCAAATCCCCAGATTCTGACAAGCAACTTACCGTGAAAGCAATGCTGGATACCTGTAGCACTAGGACGTATGTACGTCGCGATTTGTGTGAATATCTCAACATCTCGTTAGGTCCAGAAGAGGGATGGTCAGTGAATACTTTCGGTACTTATTCTCGAGTTTCACATGTCTCGTCACCAGTCGACATTCAAATCAGCAAGTTGAATTCTGATAGCTCAATCATGCTTAGGGCTCATACTATCGATGCTATTTGTAACCCGCAACCGTCCATCAATGTCACGGATTTTCCACATTTACGCAATCTGGACTTAGCTGACAAGTATGACGCCCGGGATGTTGCCCTTGAAATTGGTATATTGATTGGTCTCGATTAATACTACGATGTCGTATTCGGAGACAACATCGTACGTGTACCAGGAGAGAGGCTTGTCGCGGTGGATAATAAACTGGGTTGGATTATTCAGGGTCCCGCACTTCCTAAGTTAAGCACACAGTCGCCCCCTCCTCGTGATTTGACGGCAACTGCCATGCTTTGCAAACCAGACGACTGTATTGTCCAGCTTCACAAGTTTTGGTGCTTAAAGCATATCGGTATTCTACCGAAAGAAGTTGAAGAATCTTCATTTCTATCTGATGTAACTTATTCAGGGAATCGCTATTCAGTTGCTTTGCCATGGAAGCATGAGAAGACGGACATTCCATTGCCATCGAATTAATCAGTTCTCTCAAAAGACTAGAGAGGACGGTTCGGGATGTCAGAGCCAATCCTAGTCTCTATCAAGAATACGGGAAAATCCTTGAAGATCAAGTGAAGATGCAGATGATTGAACAAGTTGACAATTCTGTCGAGCCTTAACGTCCGGTTCACTACTTACCTCATAGACCAGTTATCAGAGAGAATGCAGAATCTACCAAAATACGGATCGTGTTTGATGCCTCATCCAAGCAGAATAAGAAGACGCCTTCGCTGAACGATTGCTTAATGCAAGGTTCCTGCAGCCTTCCAGATATCCCTTTCCTCACAACAGGATTCCGTAAGCACGCGATTGGAATAACGGCAGACATAGAGAAAGCTTTTCTGCAAATCCAGATTCATCCAGATGACCGAGATGCGTTGCGCTTCCTGTGGATAGGCGAAGAAGATCAGCTTGTCACTTACCGACATCGTTCTGTTGTATTCGGTCTAACTTGTAGTCCGGCAATCCTAGAACGCATCATTCAAGAACATTTGCACAAGTTCAGTACTGAATTTCCTGATGAAATGCAGAAGATTCGAAACAGCATGTATGTTGACAATTTGATAACCGGATCCTCAACCTATGAAGAAGCGTTGAATCTGCATTCTGTTTCCAGACAAGTCTTCTCTGTCGCGGGATTCAACTTGAGGCACTGGTATACCAATTCAGCCGACCTTCGAGAGGCGATATCTGATACTGGCAGCAACAATGACATCGGATCCGGATGAGGACGACTCTTCATACTCAGAATCTACGCTCAACCAACTAAACCAACCTTCGACAAAGAAGAAAATTGTCTCAATTCTCGGTTTGGCATGGCGCTATGAAGAAGATTCATTCCATTTCGATTATCGACATTTGGGGAGTACGCAAAGACTGGTGTGTCGAAACGTGTGATTCTACAAGAAACGTCTCGCTTCAATGATCCCATGGGTTATTTGTCACCAACTCTCATCATTCCGAAGCTGTTGTTTCAAAGTCTTTGCAAGGATAAGCAGGACTGGGATTCGAACGTGAGCGAAGAAATATCAACCAGGTAGATTGGATGGAAATCTGAAATGGAGAAATTGGTGCTTGCTCTACCTCGACCTTTCTTCGATCCCAACAGCAAGGCATCGGGTGTCCAATTGCATGAATTTTGTGATGCGTCTACGTCAGCATATGCTAGCGTTGTATACATTAGGATTGAATACGAAGGTGGTGCTGTAACTTGCAACATAGTGATGGCCAAAGCAAAGGTGGCTCCATTGAATCCATTATCAATTCCACGTCCAGAGTTACTTGGATGTTTGCTGCTCTCTAGACTTGTGAACTACTTGAGACCATTATTCTCTGAAGTTCCCATCTTCTGTTGGACTGACAGCAAGACAGCTTTAAGCTGGATCACCAATCAGAGCAAGATATGGCCAATCTTCATTCAAAACAGGATATTGGAAATTCGCCGCAATGTGCCAGGATGTCAATGGAGATATGTTCCATCAGTGATGAATCCTGCTGATCTCCCTTCAAGAGGAATCGAACCTTCATCCTTGAAATCTAGTGATGTTTGGTGGCACGGTCCGAAGTTCCTGCATTACGGATCCGATCATTGGCCTGAAGAAGAGAAGCACACTCCTCTACCTGAAGCAGAAACATTGATAAATGCAGATGTCAATTCTTCTCCGATTTTGTCAACTTCCCTCTGCAGCATTATTGAATTGAAACGATTCTCATCGTACCAAAAGTTGCTACGAGTCACTGCAACTGTCCTAAAGTTCGTCAAACTACTGAAGAAAGAAGCAGACGATCCAACAATCACGGCGTCCAATATTATCAGTGCTCAGACGATCTGGATTAAAGAAATGCAAGAAAGAGAATGTCGATGAAGTGAATCATTTACGAAACGGTGGTGCGAGTACCAAACTTTGCAGAAATCTCTGTCTGTATATGGACATGGATGGCATCATACGTTCCAGAGGGCGGTGCTCAATGCTATTGCCTCAAGAAACTAATAATCCCATTCTCCTGCCCAGATGTCGTGAGTTTGTTGATCCCGTCGTGTGGGACGCTCATCAAGAAACATATCATTGTGGTACTCCTGCTACTTTGGCAAAGGTGAGAGAGACATTTTGGATTATCAGAGGTCGTCAAATCGTGAAATCGCTAATTCGACTTTGCCATTGGTGTCAAAGAATCCAAGGCTTGAACTACGTTCAAAAAAGGGTCCCTGATCTGCCATACTTTCGACTAAGTCAAATCCGAACATTTTCCACGGTAGGTGTGGATTATAGTGGGCCACTCTACTTCCACAATAATGGGGAGGACTCAGATAGAAAATGCTACATTTGCCTGTTTGTATGCGCTTCGACCAGAGCTCTGCATCTTGAATTCGTGCCTGATCTTACTGCGGTTGGATTTTGCAGAGCGCTAAAGCGATTCGTAGCTAGACGAGAAATACCTCACTTGGTGTCGGACAATGCAAAGAACTTTAAGGCTGCATTCAATCTTCTGCAGGCAGTCTCTGAGGATGGATTGGTCTCCAGATATACAAGTTCGAAGCAAATCATCTGGAACTTTATAGTTGAGCGGGCCGCTTGGATGGGCGGTTTCTACGAGCGCCTCGTGAAAGAGATCAAGCTTGCCTTGAAGAAGACTGTCAGGAAATCTCTATTGAAGTACGAAGAATTGGAAACAACTGTCATTGAAATAGAAGGGATCCTCAATTCCAGGCCGCTAACGTACGTCGGGGAGGAGAACGACGGAATGAACCTGACTACAAGCCACGTCCGTATCTTGCAACGCCTCACCAAACTTCCTGATCACTTCAGCGATGGATTGGTTGAACTCAACATTCAAGACAAAGTTCGCTACAGAAAGAACCTTCTGAATTTCTTTTGGGACACCTGGACGAAGACGTACATTCTGTCTCTGCGAGAGAAAGGTTGGCGCACTACAAGAGGTGCTACGAAGGAGCCAAAGGTTGGAGACGTTGTCGTTCTGGTAGACGAGAAGGTTCCTAGGTTGAGTTGGAGAGTTGGCAGTATTCGCGAGGTCTGCGAGGTCGAGATGATTTTATAAGATCAGCTGTGGTTGTTGTGAGAAGCGGTGAGAAGCTTGTGCGTTTGAGGAGGCCTATCCGCCTTCTAGTGCCTGTCGAAAGTAGCTCAGATTGAGACTTTAAAATGCTTGGTTCATTCCCCTCTCTGCCCGACTTACTATGAAGTCACTCCTCTTTTGATACCGCTCATGTTGTACCACATGATAAAGTTACATGTACGTGTAACTTACAAAAATAATGTACCGCTGTACTGATAGTGTTGCCATTCTTTATTATTGTGAAAGATTTTTTTGATCATGACGTTTATGATTCTCTACGTACTGTATCGTATGTGATTCATGTGTTTTACTTTTTGTCATTCGTATAATGTGTGTTTATCTGTGGACAATCAAAATGACTCACACTTTTCTCTTCGTTCATGATGCATTCATATGGCGTTGGCTTTTGCTGGTAAATTCATGTAAATACGTCCAAGTAAAGGTTGCTGGCTCATGTATCTTTTGTGTGTTTTTTATCCACATAGGAAAAAAACAGGGGAATGTAACGCATTCTGTCAGCCACGCATAATGACGTTAGCAAGTGACGGTCATGCGCAGCCAGCGGTCGCGCATGTGTGTATTGCTCATGCGGTTTGTCTTATCGATGCTGGATAAAGATCACAATAAAGTTGTCTCTTGAACGAAGTGGTTCTGCTCGCTCGTCGGTCACGCACAGTAGATCGAACTCACCAACAACTAATCTTCAGATCCAAAGTAAAAAAAGGAATAAGGTAAGAGAGTCAGTTACGACTTTCAACGTTTTCAGACCTGTTTCTGATTTTTAATGTTCGAAAAATGATGTTGTTCACAAATTAGTATTGTTTGATATATTTCTGCTGGGTAGCAAGAAAGTAAATTCGATAGGGAAGTTTTCAGCGATTTATATGTAGTTTCAAGGGCGGTGAATCCTACACCTGCTTGTGGCTAGACCCATAGCAGAAACCAGGCAATCAATTGATGATACGATGTTCATTACGCCTAAACAGTTCGTATAGGACTAAATCAGTAATCTTAAACACTCGCAAGTTACTTGGGTAAGCTTGTGCATATAGGCCTACGTACATGGACCTATATACCACTATGAACACGTGTATATTAAATTATGATTTTTTAGCAAACATTATCGAACTATGCCCCTTGTAGAATTATTTTAGGATTAATAAGAATACCTGGCGCAGGAGTAATGTGTTTGTTCGTGATGTTCACATGTTTTTACAAGCCCCACATTATGTGCAGATTTCACAATATTACCATGAACGATTCAAAAACAATTATTTTTGAATTAGATAATTTGGCACATGTCAGAATATAGCCTTACACAAATATCATACATAATTCGAATATTGCAAAGAAGAAAGACAAATATTCTCAACAGATTGGCCAAGAAGTACAGAGTAAAATATTCTTCTGGGAATAATAAAAAATAAAATCCGTCACATACCTCCTAAGAGGATGCAATGACCCCACTGTGGAAAAAAACATAATGCTTCTAAACATGATTGCCATCATTTTGAAGAAAATTGGTAATCCGAACGATACATTTGACTAATAATTCTATGCATAGACTTCCATGAAAATGTGTAAATTGGAATACCTGTAAATTAACAATCATCTTTCGCTTTCTCTCTCTCTTTCTCTAAGCATTGAATATCCGCTCCGTTTTCCGGCTTGCTCTCAATTAAATCTAAATGGATCTGATTTGAAATTAGAATACGATTGTTTTTTTATAACACACTCTGCTCTGGTAATACTTTAGCTAAAACAACGTAAGAAATAATATTATTACATGATATGATAGCACCTGTTTGTTTCTATTGGTTATAAGCTATTTAATTTCGCTTTTATGATTTCCAGGAAAGTTAATCTGAGGATAAATCGCCAAAACCTGATAATCCAATTGATGAGCCTACTCAATGTCAAGCTGACCACGAATCGCTAAAGGAATCTGACAATGACACAGACATACACTCTTAAAAAATTGGTTTCCTGGAAAACCAATTTTGGTTTTTCAGCCTGTCCCGGGGGTGAAACCAAATATGGTTTTCCAGAGAACCAAATGATATTGGTTCTCTGGGAAACCAAAAGTCATCGGTTTTCTGGGAAACCAAAATTGGTTTTTCAGCTTTCATATCTTGGTTTTCTGGAGAACCAATATTGGTTTCACGAGTGACCGGGTATTGGCTTTCTATGAAATTTAATATATATACTAAATAAAAGGCCTAATATAATAATAGCATAAAATAATATTATTAATTCATTTTTTATAATATAATTCAGATATGATCTAACATATTTACTTCATTCATACTAATATTATTTTAAAACAGCATGCACAAAATGTTGGCCCAGCATAAAATAAGCTCAATAAGGTGTGCAAAAGAATGATTGTGAAAATGTGTCAAAAATGCGTGAATACTCAAATGAGGTCTTTTGAAGTTTACAATTTATCTAAAACCATACTAGATTTCCCAGAACAGTCCCCGAAACGTCAAGAAGTCATTGTTTCTTATTTTTCACGTTTTTTCAAGTCAAGCTTACATAAAATAATACAAGAAAGACGAGGGACGATGTCTTTAGTCACAAAATTTCCCATGAAGTTGAGACATTCACTAGTCTTCTCCAAGATTGTAGATAAAATCACAGATAGGCCTCCCGCAGGATGCACGCCCAACTAATCCGGTGCAGCGCAAAAAAACACGTCGAATTTTTCAATGCCAATACTCGTTGCCACTGAACTGGAACTCGCTACTGAAAAAAGGAAAAAATAATCTCTGAAGGATATCCTCAATATTAGGACTGTGTAGAAGAAGCATTTAGAGAATTACCGCAAAATAGTACGATGTTACTGAAAACGTGTGTGGAATAAAACTCAACTATGAAATCAAGGTTTGTTGATGCGAAAATAATGTCATATAGGCCTCTACTGTCATAAATAATGTCATATACAGTCGAAGCTCGTTAATTCGAACACGGATAATTAAGATTTCGTTTAATTAAGATCACACGGCATTTTTTGTATCTTTTGCATATATAAGCTCATGTCTAATTAAGACTTTTGATAATTGAGAGATTGAAAATCTGGAATGTATGGTTTAATTAACGAGCTTTCACTGTAGTGTAATCAGAAATAATGATAGGCAATACATTTTTTCAGACAAAATTTTGTACACCATTAGCGGCATGCACATATAAAACGACGCCATGTGAACCAAGCACCACAAGAAGAGCTTTTCTGTACAACAAGCGGCATGCAAAGTAAATTCGGCTGTTAACAACAAAAGAGGGTTACGCATTATACTATGCAAAATATACTCCTCTACACAGGAAGTGGCATGTTGGGCTTGCACAAGACACGGCGAAATCAAGACTATGTAGGCCTAATAAGCATGCAAAATCAGCACGAATTAAACGGCAACAATTGCTTACTGCAGCTACTGTAATCTGGCGATGATATATACATGTACATTATATGACAATTGTTCTTAATTGAAAGTACGAATTTAATAAGTAAATAAATAAATAAATAATAATGCTAATAATTTGAATAAATAATTAATAATTAATAAATAAATAATTAAATTTTATTTATTTATTTCTTACATTCGCACTTTCAGTTTTGAACAAGTGTCATTGGTATAACTAGGTTTCAAGAATTCATTTATTCATGATTTCCCATGTATGAGGCAAATTGGAAATTCATCAAGGCTAAAATTAAACTTGTATAAAGCTACAATGTTCAGCAGACTATAGGACTTCATATATATTCCACAAGGCTATAAGGCTGATATAACACATCACAGTAGTTAGATATAGGGATTTTTAAAAGCATTGAAAAATGGTCGAACATGAATATGAAATCAGTCGTATACATGTATTGTAAGCGATCTCTACATACATGTAGGCTACAACCTGAATAGTCACGGTAGTCATGAGATTTAACGACAAAATTGCTAGATGCCCGAATAATTTATAAGGGAATACTTACATGAATGCTCATATTCATTCATAATTAAATAAAGTAATTTAAGATTGAATTGCAAAGACTATTTAGTCATGTCAGCTATACAGTACATGAAGGACTGTTGGAAACAACTGTTAAAATCTTCTAATATACTCACGTTTTGTGTGGATCATATGTAATTCCATACATAGTGCAATGAGGGATAAACGTTGAAAACCAAAACAAATTTCACAGTGCCACAAGAAATAAGATGACAGCACGTTTAAGTCACTGCACATGACACGGTCTCACTAGAACAAATGCGTCAATGAAGGAAGAAAATCAGACTCACCTCATTCTTGACGTCATGGCAACGACACAAATGTAGATCCTCGAAACCAATTGTTTTTCGTAAAGAAAGACTTTGCCATCAGTAAATCATTGGCAATTTTATTAATGATTTATTAGTTTGTACATACATCTGTAAAAACTTATCAAAGAAGCACGCTTTCTGTTAAAAGCAAAGTGTCACGTAATATCTTCCCTTTGGCGAGATTCCGCTCGCTAAATTTAGGCCAAGTCATCGCAGCGAGATAAGAGAGTAAGGGGGATCACAATATGTGCAGCAGTGAATGAAAGAGAGTTAACCTTCAGTAGATGATAAAGAAGACACCGGAGTGAGAAAGAGAATGACAAAATTCCATAACTGCCCAACATTCAATTCTAAAGTAGAGTTTTGTGCTTAATGATTACATGAAATTTAAATTTCTGGTGTGAAATGAGAATGTGAAATACAAATAGGCTGGGAATAGGTCCTAATCAGCACAACTTTTAACACTTCAAATCATCCTCAATTAAAATCCATCATTGATATCACTAACATGAATGTCCGTCTACAACTCTACATAAACGAGGATCTGCCAATATATCTCCTTCGACATGCTATAGTATGTAGAAAATCAAATTTGATTTCACTACACTAAATACCAGGATTCATCAATAATCAATTACATTTTCATTAATTGAAAATTATGAAATAATTAATCAATCATTTGATTGCTACTGTCAAACGTTGCAATTTTCATTGATTGCCTCTTGCATCAAAAGTGATCTGCTGGTTGACTCAACATAATTGCAAAACAAACTGGTTTTCTGGACAACCGTTCGGTTTTCCAGAGAACCATTTGGTTTCCCAGAAATCCTTTTGGTTTTCTGGAGAACCAGTTTGGTTTTCCAGAGAACCGCTTGGTTTTCTGGAAATCCGTGTGGTTTTCTGGAAAACCAATTAAAAACCAAAATTTTTTAGAGTGTACTGATGCAGGCAAGTTCTGAGACTTGAGAAGAAATAATACAACAGATCACCTTCTGCGAAACATACATAAGTACTATCACTCTGAGCGTAGATCTCCCTTGAGGTGTGTGAAGTGAAAAGAAATATATCAATCTTCTCTCTCAATTCAATGACTCTGATTCGAAGTTAGAATAAGAGTATCTATAACTGCTTTAATGCCTATATTGATAGTTATGTTCCCATTTGAAGCTTTCTACTAACAAGAGCATCGGTAATCCTTCACCTACAATTGACTTATTGAGCCCGCCCTATTTAAGATCTGATTTTATGATCAATATTTGCTTGAGTATACTCATGCCTTATGGCTTTCAGATAGCAGAAAAATAGATCAAAAAGTGCATCATCATGCATCGTACATGCATTAAGCTCACATAATTCTCGTCAAAGAAACTCTTATCCAATGTTATCTGTCGCAATTTACGTCATGTATTATATTAGTTATGCACGTAGGTAACGTTACATGTTTATCTGTATGAATTAATGTTTTCTTATTTCAGGTGAGAAACGAGACTATCACTTTTTGGAGGAATAGGTGTTAGCGATCCAGGAGATAGTGGAGTAAACCTGGAGACTGGACCTTGGAATGATTATAGTGACTGGAAATATAGTGAAATAAACATGGGAGATTACTTGTTTCTTATACTCTGGAGATTTTCATCAATACAGATCATCTGTATTTCATTCGATGCAGCCTTTCATCAATTAATCATTACATTGTGTTACAGGATTGTACGCTGTCTAATGATGATAATGTTTAAATTTTATTCATACTTTCATAGAGTATATGGATGAGGCCGATCAAACTGAAATGAATCTTGAAACAAAGCTTGGTTATTTTCATCACCATATCCAAAAACTGCAAGTTCTTATGTACGGCCTAATTAATGAATTTTGCACAATAAACGTAGGGAATCACATAAGGACTTAATGTTCACCCGAATTTCGAGTAATTTCATAACACGAAATGACATCTTAATTGCTCGATGACTAGATGCGAATTCGTTGAATATCACAATTCATTGATAATGACAAAATTTTTTTGGCTAAACTACCACTTAATTCTCTCTGGTTTCTTAGTAGGGGGTATGTCCACTGATAATCTTCACCTGAAACTCGACACATCTTCGGTCATTATGTAGTCCAACTATAGTTTTGCAACGACAAATATGCTGACAAAACATCATTTAGACCTGACTTATTCAATTTACTGTAATCAAGAGCTTATTGTGAAACGACAATTAACTGAAACGTCTTAAAGATATATGTTCATTATGTACGATCATCATAAGAATATTATTAACAAACAAAGTATTCATAAATTATATTATTCAGCAACAGCCATAGGCATCCAAGCAATCTTCGATTTCATTCATTTCAGGCACTCGATTATGTACGCAATACCTAGGTATAGCTCACACTAGCGCAGATCATCTAACTGGAACTAGGCCTAAAATGTTCTCCAATTTTAGAAAAATTTAAATTATTCAACTTTTAACTGAAATGATAAATCACCATATCTTCTAAATATAAGTAACCGCATAAATTATCTTAGTTTTTTGGAGGAGCTACTGAGGAGAGCTTGTAATTCACATATACAACCTTAAAAATCCAACATGTAGACCTACATATATATATATATATATATATATATATATATATATATATATATATATATATATATATATATACAGGGTGAGTAAAAAAAACGATTTATTTTTAAATGTATATAAAACATGTTTGTTTAATGATAGAAATTCGTTACAAGTTCAGATATTAAGCATATGTCTTCAATTTGACGAAGGAATCGTTCAAATTATGTATTGCTTAGGTAGATCTCAAAAATTATTATTATTTTATCCTGCATGTAAATATTTACCCGAAATCAATCCAAAGAAGACCGAAATATTCCCATTGATAGAGTTGCCCATAGTTATAAGACAAAAACGAAAGTTATTAAATATCACTCTAAACATGAAACTGAACTGTCAGAATGCATAAGAAAGGTATTTCATAATAAACGAATTGAATGTTAACCTTCAACTTGACCACCGTCCAACTGAATGCACTCATTGCATCGCTCAACGAAAGACTCGTACGATGACTGAAACATTGTTGGGTTGAAAGTCCCCAGCTCATCTTCGATTCTTGTTCTCAATTGTTCCACGGTTCTTGGAGCCTGTTTGTAAACTTTATCTCGCAGAGCTCCCCATAAAAAGAAATCACAAACAGTGAGGTCCGGTGATCTTGGTGGCCATCGAACTGCTCACTGTCTCCCGATCCACTTGTTTGGAAGATGCTCATCCAACAAAGACCGAGCGGTGAGACTGAAATGAGGCGGAGCTCCATCTTGTTGATAAAGTTTGTTGCGATTCGATCTTCTTCGACAGTAAGGGATCACCTTTTCGCGAAGTACTGTGCAGTAGCGGTCACTATTCATAGTCTCAGAGCTGATGTCGTAAGCCAAGACGCCGGACGGACCAACCATGCACCATACCGTGACCGAGTGTCGGTCTTGCAGTTTTTCAATCTGCATGTGTGGGTTTTCAGTTGCCCAGAAGTGGAGATTATGAAGATTCACTATGCCGTTGACGTGAAGAACAGCTTCGTCGAAAAATATGATGTTCTTATAAAAGTCACTGTCACTCTCTTGATTACGACGTAACCATTGGCAAAATTCTAATCTTCTTCCACAGTCACCTTTGGATAAAGCTTGCACTTTTGTTGCCTTAAATGGATGAAGTCCATTTTTATGAAGACAGCGGACAACACTTGACTGAGAGTTACCAGTTTCCGTAGCAATCTGTCTAGTCGATGCTGTCGGTTTATCTTCCAATCGTTGATTGATTTCCTGGAAACTGTCATCACCACTCGCGGTAACGGGTCTACCACTACTGCCTTCTCTCCTTTTATTGATGTCACCATATTCAAGGAAACGAGAAACCCATCGACGTATTGTGGATTCAGGAGGAGCCTCTTCATCATATTCTTTCGCGTATCGTCTTCTGGCTTTTCTGGTGTTTTCATAAGTGATAGCCCATGCAACAATCTTTGCTTTGCGTTCCATATTGATGAATGCAAATCGAGAAATGAAATATCATGTGATGAATGCAATATCATGCGTCGATAAACAACTTACTTACTTAAATTTAGAAATGTATTATGTTGATTGATAGACAGTAAAATCATCTGTCTAATATTAGAAGTTAGCACAGATATCTAACATCTTTAGAAATTTTTAACAAATCTAGTTAGTACATAATTCAATTGAAGACAAATGCTTAATATCTGAACACAGATATCTAACATAATTTGAAATTTTTGACAAATCTAGTTAATACATAATTGAATTGAAGAATTATGCTTAATATCTGAACTTGTAACGAATTTCTATCACTAAAACAAACATGTTTTATATCCACTTAAAAATAAATCGTTTTTTTTACTCACCCTGTATATGGTGTATAACCTTACTTTGAGCATAAGGTTTATCTATAATGTATGGATTAAACTGTACAACCATTCTAAAAAAATTGTTACGAGCGTAAATATTTCGTCTATTGTTTAGAAATATGAAATGCATTCAGAAAACAAATTTTTTGAAGCAAAAGAAATGATTCAATGCGATATTTTCCTCAGTACGGACATCTATGCTCAGTATGTGAAAAAATCCATTTATTCTAATGGACATATTCCGTCATAATTTCGCGAATAAATTTCTGAGCTGTACAGTAGAACCGTTTTTTATTAGCTATGGTGACTCAGTGTAAGCACAAATTTGCAAAAGTAACTATATCTAGCTCAATAACAGCGCACAAAAATTCTAAGCATAGATTTTCTTATCTCAGAAACGTAGCAAGTGTGAACTTTTTCAAATACGCGCCATCATAGCAGCATAGACGCACGGATATTGAAAATGTATATTATATCTAAAATGCAGTGTGTAAATGTGAATTTGATTGGTATAATTTGATAAAAAATGTGGTATGATATCCTTCAGTACTTATTTAGCTGAAACATCTTAATTAAGACATTACACCATTGGAGAATCAATCTCATGTTTTGCGAAAATTGAGCATCAACGTACGCTTCATACGTCCCTGTGTGTGCGTGTGTGTATAGTCAAGTCAGAACAAGTGAAGCTTATTATCAATGACTCTGAAGCTGCTTGTGTTTTATATAATATATATATATATATAAGAAATAAATGCCCATAGTATTTTTGGAGAATTGAGAACAATTCGAGTTTAGAGCGCACGACATGTTTCGGTCATTTTCACAATGCCATCTTCAGGTGAACAACAGTATGTACAGCATAAAATTCTCTTAAGTATAAAATCCACAGTTAATTCGAATGATATGATCACATTTCAAAGCTAAAATCAATCGCTAAAATGAATGGATTGGTCATTCACAGCAGTCACAGTAGAAGATACTCGTAGAATCATGAAATAAAAACAATGCTATTTACAACTACAAGTTTAGGCATAGATTCATGGAGCTTCCCCATTTATTCATCAGGTTATTGTCCGATTTCTATCATAGAATATATCTTGGGTACCTCGTCTGAGAAACGACCTTGAAATTATCTTTGTGAGGAGAGTGAACATGCAAGCTAGTTTCAGTATAGGCATTGGGTAGCCTTTCAAGTGTTCATTCATCCTAGTGATGAAATGCCTGACCGAGCTACCGATGTAGCACTTGTCACAGTGCTTACAAGAATACTTATATACAATTTTTGACTTGAGCTCGGCAGGCACTTTGTCTTTGTTAGCAAAGAATAGGTGTGTAGAATTGTGTCAATCTTCCGTCTTTATCTTCAAAGTCTAACTTAGCTTTAGCAATCTCTTTCTTTAGAGCAGCTGTCTGAGATTTTAGAATTAAAGACCTACAATCTCTCAGGTTTGCAGGCACAGAGAATTGGAGGAACTTTGGAATGACCTCAGCGTCAATACATGAGTGCAGAAAATCGATTCTGCGTGATGCTCGAAGATGTTTTTTCCCCAACGTGTTGAGATTCTCCAACCTCTTGTGATTGATTGATTCGAATGACTTCACCTAGCTGCCAGTATGCAATACTACTAAGTGAGACGGACTATTTCTGTGATCATGAACCAAAGTAACCATTTGCGAACCATGCTTCTTGTCTCTTGAAACAACATGATTTCACTGGGCTGTGCGTTCTATAATATAAGAAATAATGCCCACAGTAGCCCATATATCATAGAAAAGGTCCGTCCTCACTTAGCAGTATTGTTGGGTTCTTTATAAAGCGATTATGAATCACCATCTGAGAAAATTAGACAAAAATATTCACAATATCCATTTTAAAAAGTTGACAACTTTGATCTCCTTGAAGAACAAAGCTGATTTTGATCAAGATTCCGAGGACAAAGCCGCGTCCTTCTCCTCTGTTATTAATCTGACTGACGATCAATTTACCAAAGAAGAGATGGAAATTCTTAGTCTTGGCTTTTCGATGGCTTGGCCAAGGGAAAAAATCTTAGGATAAAGAGAAAGCTGAAGCTATGTTCAGTCAAATTCCTCTTTCTTCTCTTGATAAAGAAAGGATTAGTAATCTGAAACACAAGTTTCGCTGTACTTTCAAATCCTACTTTTCGCGTCATAAGATTTACAAGTACTGGCGTTCTAAAATAAAAGTCCTTCAGACTGTGTCCTCTCGTAAACATCTGTATGTTAGCAAATTTGACAAGGGAAGCGTCGTTGTAATTGACAAACGCACTTCCTATGTGTCAAAGATGGAAAATCTTCTTCAAGATCAATTCAAATTCAAAAAAATTCTTCCTGCACTCGCTCAAGAAAGAACCCATTCATTCTCGAAAAGGATAGATTTGTACGAAAACTCACTCAAATGAAAACTAAAGGCCTGATTTCCGATCCGATTTTCAAAATCATTAAACCAGTCGGTTCCCAACCAGCGAGACTCTACGGTCTCCCTAAAATTCATAAGGATCGGAGTGACCCTCCTTACCGTCCTATTTCAAGTATGATCGATGCTTATCTGTCTAATCTAGCCAAATGGTTGGATAGCATTCTGAAGCCTCTTCTTCCCAAAGAGTTTGTGGTGAAGGACAACTTCGATTTCGTTGATCTCATCAAAGATGAAGTTTCCAAAAATCGTAAAATGGTCAGTTTTGACGTGGAAAGTCTATTCACCAGTATATCTGTCGATGATACCATCGAGCATATTGTGTCTATCATTTCGGAAGATGAAATCCCGATCGGAAAACAGGCCTTACGAGAGCTACTGAAGTTAGCATCTACCAACATCCTCTTCTCTTTCGATGAAGAATTGTACGTTCAAGTGGATGGGATGTCTGTGGGTTCATGTCTCGCCCCAACGACGGCTGCATTTCCCATGGACATGCCTGAGAAGCAACTGAAAAATTTTGTCGGTTCTGGCCCTGTGTTCTACAAACGGTATGTGGACGATATATTTTGCATATTTGAGATAAATGCTGATACTTCTGGTTTTCATACTTCTGGTGGTCTGAATTGCATCCTCAGATCGACTTCACCTACGAAGAGGAAGTCGATGGTGGTCATACTTTCCTGGATACCTTAGTTTCGAAAAATGATGAAACCTTCGACACTACCTGGTACTTGAAAGAAACTAACGCCGGTATTTACCGTATACCCTTTATTCGACATATTCTCCAAAGCGATATCGGTTGGCTGCCATGAGATCACATTTCAGCCGCGCTTTGAAAATAAATTCTTATGTCAGCAATTATCACAAATCTGCCACTACAATCACTACTGTTTTTCAAAAAAATGGTTTCACGAATAATGAGATAACTCTTATTCGCAAAGAAGTTGAGGCGAGACATGAAAACCGGACTCCCGACCACAGTGAGCTTGACAAAAGTGGTGCCCTTATCATTAATTGGAGCTTCTCCTTCATTGCTGAAGGAGAAAATACTTTACGAAAACATGTAGAAGATATCAACAAAATTATTTCTCCTAATGTCAAAATTCGCCCTGTCTTCCAGACTCTTAAGACCAGCATGTTCTTTGCTAACAAAGACAAAGTGCCTGCCGAGCTCAAGTCAAAAATTGTATATAAGTATTCTTGTGAGCACTGTGACAAGTGCTACATCGGTAGCTCGGTCGTATGACGTAAATCCTATAAATCTTATAACTTGTAAATCTTATGACGCGAAAAGTAGGATTTGAAAGTACAGCGAAACTTGTGTTTCAGATTACTAATCCTTTCTTTATCAAGAGAAGAAAGAGGAATTTGACTGAACATAGCTTCAGCTTTCTCTTTATCCTAAGATTTTTTCCCTTGGCCAAGCCATCGAAAAGCCAAGACTAAGAATTTCCATCTCTTCTTTGGTAAATTGATCGTCAGTCAGATTAATAACAGAGGAGAAGGACGCGGCTTTGTCCTCGGAATCTTGATCAAAATCAGCTTTGTTCTTCAAGGAGATCAAAGTTGTCAACTTTTTAAAATGGATATTGTGAATATTTTTGTCTAATTTTCTCAGATGGTGATTCATAATCGCTTTATAAAGAACCCAACAATACTGCTAAGTGAGGACGGACCTTTTCTATGATATATGGGCTACTGTGGGCATTATTTCTTATATTATAGAACGCACAGCCCAGTGAAATCATGTTGTTTCAAGAGACAAGAAGCATGGTTCGCAAATGGTTACTTTGGTTCATGATCACAGAAATAGTCCGTCTCACTTAGCAGTATTGCATACTGGCAGCTAGGTGAAGTCATTCGAATCAATCAATCACAAGAGGTTGGAGAATCTCAATACGTTGGGGAAAAAACATCTTCGAGCATCACGCAGAATCGATTTTCTGCACTCATGTATTGACGCTGAGGTCATTCCAAAGTTCCTCCAATTCTCTGTGCCTGCAAACCTGAGAGATTGTAGGTCTTTAATTCTAAAATCTCAGACAGCTGCTCTAAAGAAAGAGATTGCTAAAGCTAAGTTAGACTTTGAAGATAAAGACGGAAGATTGACACAATTCTACACACCTATTCTTTGCTAACAAAGACAAAGTGCCTGCCGAGCTCAAGTCAAAAATTGTATATAAGTATTCTTGTAAGCACTGTGACAAGTGCTACATCGGTAGCTCGGTCAGGCATTTCATCACTAGGATGAATGAACACTTGAAAGGCTACCCAACGCCTATACTGAAACTAGCTTGCATGTTCACTATCCTCACAAAGATAATTTCAAGGTCGTTTCTCAGACGAGGTACCCAAGATATATTCTATGATAGAAATCGGACAATAACCTGATGAATGAATGGGGAAGCTCCATGAATCTATGCCTAAACTTGTAGTTGTAAATAGCATTGTTTTTATTTCATGATTCTACGAGTATCTTCTACTGTGACTGCTGTGAATGACCAATCCATTCATTTTAGCGATTGATTTTAGCTTTGAAATGTGATTATATCATTCGAATTAACTGTGGATTTTATACTTAAGAGAATTTTATGCTGTACATACTGTTGTTCACCTGAAGATGGCATTGTGAAAATGACCGAAACATGTCGTGCGCTCTAAACTCGAATTGTTCTCAATTCTCCAAAAATACTATGGGCATTTATTTTTTGTATACTCGTGTCGGGTATATTTGCTACTATCATTTTCAGTTTACTACTATCAAGTAAGTTTAAATACATATCAGCGTAAAATGTATGAACCGATATCCATCATTTATGACGCACAAAACTACGGTGCTATGTACAAATGGAAAATGACGTCATGTGAATTCACAGATTCAAGTGCAAGGGCACTGAGCCATTCCTTTCATTCGACAACATATCGATATTTTCTTTCAGAAGAATAGACTCTAAGATAAGAGCATAGGCTGATGCACCGATGATAGAGAAATTTTCAGCTCTAGGATAATGCTCTTGTAAAGAAATTTCAGTAGCTACGGGATAGGCTTTCAAATGCTCACTAATTCGAGTGGCTAAGTGGCGCTAGTAGCACCAATGTATCGCATTGGACAGCGATCACAAGTATACAGATATGTAACATTCGATTTCAAGCCAAACGAAATGCGATCTTTGTTATTGAAGTGGTTCAAAACTTCATTGGTTTTGAAAGCCAAATAAATTTTCACATTCTGCAATTTCTCATTCAACTCGTTTATACGTATTTTTAGTTGCTTATGTTTGTTATCTATGAAAGGGATGGACCAGTATACCTTACCCACTTCAATAGTGGTTGAGGCATTATGCAAATTTTCAGATTTGGTTACCACATTTCTTTTCATTTTGTCAATAAAATACGAATCATAGCCGTTTTTCAGAAACATTGATTTGATGCGTTCACACGCTATTCTAAAATTCTCTTTATTGAAACAAATTCTATACGCTCTAGAAAATAGGGAACGCATAGCTGCGACTTTATAAGAAGACGGAGAACACGAAGAGGCAGGTATGTACAGTAGATACCTATATTGGTTTCTTTGATGTGATGGCCAATATCAAATGCACCATCAAGAATGCTGACAACAGTGTCAAGAAAGATGAGACTATCATTCTGGCCTAACTCCATCGTAAATTTTAAATTTTCATCGACCGAATTGAGATACTCGAAAAGACATTTGCGGTCTTTTTCAGAGCGAAAGACCGCAAAACAGTCATCTACATATCTAGTGTAGAAAAGGGGATAGTGAGTAAGTTCTGAAAACCGGCTTTCTACAAGATTCATGGTAAACGCAGTCATGGTAGGAGCTAGCTTCGAGCCCATTGGCATGTCATCTATTTGGTAAAACAGCTTCTCATTAAAAGAGAATAAAATGTTTGTACATGCTATTTCTAATAAGCTTTTCAAAGCTGGCTTAGAGACAGATCAGTGCTCAAAGTCAATTAACGACAGAATGTGATCAATCGTCTTGTTGACGGGAATCGACGTGAAAAGATTCGATACATCAATAGAGAGAAAAAAACCAAGTTTCAACGGATACAAAAAAGAAGAGATATTATTTACGACGTTTCGCCTTGCAGGCTTGGTCACGTATGAAAGTACGGAAAGACACATGAGAGATGAAGTAATACGCAATGATATAAGTTCACACGTATTTACAGTAAAAACAAGTGTTCCATACCTCAGTAAGATATGGAATAATTAAATTACTACTACCTAAAATAAAAATAGCATGCGAAAACCGAAAATAGGACCTAAAGAAGAAATTACATGCACATAGACCTTAACTTTCATAAACAATACTGCGACCAGTACAACCATTCATCAAAGTATAAGGTTCTTCTTTGGAGATGTACATACCTTCAAGTGTCTTTCTTCTATTGAAATGGCTTAGGCCAGTATGTAAAATCTCTCAATTAATGTTAAATGCCGGTTGTAGACCACAATGTTCTTCATCGAAGTGAGCTTGTACTGCTGAGTAGGATTTCTTGTAAAGATGCTCTTTTATCCTTGCTCCAATCGAACGCCCCGTTTTTTTTTAATTTATATCTATCGATATAATACCGGATACGTGAAGTCGCTTCTCCGTATTTTCATTATCAATACATCAAAGCTAACTAATTTGCAATTTTTCAAATCTTTTCAACAAACTGAAAAGTATCAGTAACACTATATGGCTTAGGGATGAGAGGCTTCAGCAAATTATCCAACCACCCCGATAAATTGGAGAGATAAGAATTTCTCATACTGAGGATGGAACGATAAGGAGGATTGTCAATATTTTTGTGGACTTTCAGGAGTCCGTACAACCTCGCGGGTTGAGAATCAACAGATTTGATTTTATCAATGACATCATCAGGCCAACCCTTGGCCTGCAATTTCAAGCTCAGGTGAAGATTGCAACAAAGATTGGTGACAAAGTAACCAGAGCAGAACTACGAGTGAAATTTCTCAAAGACTGTCATGAAAGTGGTGTGATACCAAAGTTCCTGTTCCTTTGAAATCCTCGAAGCAGCTGATCCGAAAGACGTTGCAAAAGGAACTGCGTAAGGAGATTGGTAAGGCTCACTAGATCTTAAGGCCAAAAGTGAAAACTTTCTTCAACTTTGAATCAGTTTAATGATAATGATAAAACAGTTGCTCAATCAATAATTGACCATTCGCTGATCAAAGTCAAAAGTCATCTTTCGAAAATTCATGCCAAAAAGTTGAGTAGTTTAAAAAATCAGCAGACCCCTACTAAAATGGAATCGACGAAGAATGTGACTTCTATAGTCAATGTTTCTTCCTATAGGTTGTCGAAGGAAGAAGAGGAACTTCTTTCTCTTGGGATATCGATGATTGGGGTTGGCCTCAACAAAAATTCAACATGAATATTCAGAAAGCGAAGGCTGAGGGTCTTATTCATAAAATCAAAAAGCATGTTTCCGTTGATGATGAATTCATCTGTAAATTCAGAGGCATTTTCAAAAATTACTTCTCGAAACAAACGTTTTCGAGGAAGTGGTCGAAACATTTCAAATCTTTGCGTAAGCTTGTTCAAAATAAAAGTATTGTTGTCTGTCGCTTTGACAATGGCAATGGTGTTTTCATTGAAGATCGCTCTTCATATGTCGAAAAGATTAATAGAATTTTAGAAGACAATTCAAAATTCAAGCCTTACAAGTATGATAAGCGTTCGGAAAAAGACCCCTTCATTCTTGAAGAGGACAGATATGATCGTAAGCTCCAAAGTTTGAAGTCAAAGAAACTTTTAAACAATGATATCATTGATAAAATGAAATCTGTTGGTTCTCAACCAGCGAGGTTGTACGGACTCCTGAAAGTCCACAGTAGTAAGTAAAACTCCACTTCTGGATAGCGCAAGATGGCCGCCGTCGCTGACGTCCCCCCCCCTCTGGAACGGCAGAGTGTCGTGGTCGGCCGCCGTGGTGCTTTGAGTCTGACGTCCCCCCCTGGAACGACAGAGTGCCGTGGTGTACCGGCCAAGTGAGTCCGCAAGGTTCGCTGACGTCCCCCCCCCTGGCCCGCCGTCGTATAGCGCGCGGTGATGTGCTGTCGAGGTTGGCGTGGTGTGCCGGCCAGGTTGGGAGGGTGGACTGTTGTAGCTCACCTGAAAAAATCCTAAACGTCAGAGTGGCTGTGTATGGGTAAAATTTTGAAAATTTTCCAAAGTGTGGAATTTCGACCTGGGACCGTCACCAAAACATTTTTCATCAAATTTCACTGAGACCTGGGACCCGTCACAAAACATTTTTTTCAAAATCATCACTGACCCCCCCCCCCCCCCGGGGAGAGCTAGCTTCGATCTTGGCTTCTAGTGGACGGATTTTGTCGTTTGAAATAGCTCTGAAAGCTAAGAGAGAAAATTGCGACAAAGAAACGGCTTGTGTCTTAGTTTAGGTTCTTCTTTCGTTTATTACGCCATTAAGATTTTTAGGTCGGTTCGTCGTCAAAAAAAATCCGAAAAAGTAGAGTGGTTTGTATGGTCTTTCCAAAGTGTGGAATTTCGACCTGGGACCGTCACCAAAACATTTTTCATCAAATTTCACTGACCTTCCCCCCCCTCGAGAGAGCTAGCTTCGATCTTGGCTTCTAGTGGACGGATTTTGTCGTGCAATAGCTCGTTTGAAAGCTAAGAGTGCGACAAATTCAGTGAAAGAAACGGCTTGTTCATATCTGTCTTCGTTTAGGTATGAGACACCATTTAAGATTTTGGGAGATTGACGAAAAACGACAGAGTTAGAATTTCCCAAGAAACAGCTCCAGCGGGCGAATGAAGGCTCGGATTGGTAAACGGAGGCCAGATTTGGAATCAGCTTGATGTTATTGTCCAATGAGGATCATCATCCAATGAGAATCAAGCATTTCTATATAAATAGCGAGCCTTCCACAGTGAGAATCATTCCATCGTTGAATCGCACGAGTGACGGACGCACATTTTCTCTCTCTATAGTTCCCTATTCTATTATCCAACTAAAATGGTAAGTCGCTACTTTCCTCCCTCTCCTCCCTTGAACGTAAACTTAATACAATCTTTTCCATTTTCAGGCATCTTCTCCATCTGCTGCACTAGTAGGACAAAATGGCGGTCAAACGTTACAAGGTTCGCTACGATCAGATCATCTACAACTGAGGCCAGTGGAAGAAACAACCAAGGTACATAATCCTACACCGCTACAGCGTAAATTTAAACAAGTCTTGCGTTATGACGATCATGGCGTAGTACTCCAAACGGGAATGCTCCCTTCCACGGATGTCAAGATAATGCACAATCAGTATGGGGACTACATACTGATCCCCGTGAGTCCGAACATTCGCCACCAACTTGATATTATTGAGGAGTACGTGACGTTTAATATGGACATTCCTACTCCTCTTGCTCAAGAGTGGAAGGCGAGAGATGACAAGGATACTCCCTATAGAAAGATTTGGGATGGTAATCAAATTTGCCTACCGGTATCACATTGGTGTAGTTATTATAAAAAGGATGGAGATCAATCAATACCCATCAGATGTGATGAGCTCGGAGAAGGTACTTGGGATATCCTTTTCAAAGTGAATGGGCTATATTATGGTCGACTCAAGGATAATAAAATAGCCTCTCTCTCCATGCATATGGAATCCATCCTATATATTCCAAAACCACCCAACGTGGACGACATAATTGATCAAATCCTTAACAGCAGTGGTACGAAGCGCAAGTCGGAGAAGAATGCTGCTTCAAAACGCAAATCAAAGAAGGAGAATTACTAGTCCTTTCCTAACTCTACCCTATGACAATTCGCTTATGTGCTTTGAGTGTCGTAGACGTGGTCTTATTAGATACATTTTACTTCTTCGTTGCCATCATATCATTTGTGTATTTTGTCGTGAAAAGCATCGATGTAATTCTTCATTTTGTAATATGTTATAGGACGTTTTCTTAGATGTGTAAATTTCCGTTTTAGGCTTCTATCATCATTTTTATGGATTGTGAGGGTGAACCTGTACAGGAGCTCAGTGCTATTGCTATGAACAATTGGACATATCAGATTGTCAGTGTCTATCATCAACATGCCAACTGCAATCCCAATGTTGATCAATGGGCGAGAAAACACATTCATGGACTTAATCTGAAATATTTGCAAGACTATGGCTTTTCTTGTGAGAGTGCTCTTCTGATTGACTTTAAACGATGGTTAGCTGCTTTCAATGTTATACGCATCTTTTGTAATAATCCTGGTAAGGAGAGGAAAGTATTTCCAAATCTAATCATTGATGATATTTTGCTCCCACCTTGGGATAGTAGAGTGAATCAACATTATCATGAAGTCACGAAACGTTTTAAGGATTTGTCTGTTCCTATTTTGTCTGTTCGTTGTAGTAGCTACGTTCATAACCAATGCTTCTTTCCTCCTTACCTCAGCACTGCCAAAGTCCTGTATGGTTATCATTGCTCGCTGTATGATAGTTACCAGCTGTATCTATTTTATCTCTTTCAAACCATTGATTTATAATGCATGCTTGTTACTTACTATTATTTAATAAATGTTACTATGAGAAGAGTTGTTTTCATGCAATGGATGGGTTAGATAAAGGGCGATCATGTCTTTCTCAAACGACTGCGGAACATTACATTTTCATAGGCAAAGTTTAAAAGGAGCTGTTCGAGATTATGTGATAAAATTTCATAAAGATGAGACCGACATCGAAGCAGTGGTCGATGATGCTAGCACTCTATTTCTAGAATTAATGAATACATTCTCTGATAGCATTGTCATGGCGCGATTAGTTGTGAAAATTAAGTTTAGTCATTTTGGAAAGGAAGAGGTGGAAAGTCGCTCTTTCCATTTTGCTTCTTATTCAATGGAAGTGGTAGATCACCCCGAAGAATTTTTTAAAAGACATATGATAAAAATTGCTGAACGTCTTAACGCATTTAACCATCATGGTAGCAGTCTAGTGATTGAAGCGATTTCAGATATTCACATTCAACTTTCTATAAAGAAAAATTGAAAATGCAGTGGTACTTGATTGTAGCACAACTGGTTTTCGAGCTATGTCTGCTCACTCTCGAAGTATATTCCTTCTGTACATGCGTCTATTATTTAGAAAAGGCTAGCAAATTCATAGCTTCAAAAAGACTTGCTATAGACATCAGTAACGGCGAAACTATGTGTTGTGATGTATGTAAGCGAAAGGATGGAAATGAAAAGCGCATCTTCAAGAGATGTAAGCATGCTTTTTGTCAACGCTGTTTCATACGTAATTGCATTCAACTTTGCAAATGTAGCCACTGTGATATTGCTCATTTCGAGTGTCACTTATGTCGCAATAGTTAGTACCTATGCAAATGTGGTAAAGATAGGTTTTAGCAAAGACTAATACGGAAAATGGCGAAACGTAAAATGACGAAACGTAAAAGTCAAAAGTCTTCAAAGTTTTCTTCAGCCATTCAAGCTCTCCGACGAATGAAAGCAAATCAGCGATACAATGCTATACGACATGCCAACGATAAATTCATCCGTGAAATTATTTCTCATGTGAGAAAGTTAAGGACGAAGAAATTAGCGCCAAAACAACGAAAGTTACTTAAGCGATATGCTACAAAATTGCGTTTCATCTCCAATCCTAAAGTCACCCTTCAAAGAAAGAGGAAAACTCTAACACAAAAGGGCGGTTTCCTTTCAGCAATACTTCCAATGATAGCTCCTGCCGTGGGCAACCTATTGGGTAATATCTTTGGCTCTAGACGTTAATTATGCAAATGTTGAATCTCAAAGTAATAAAATGGATTTCAGACTTCAATGTGATAAAGTTCTGACTGTATCAGGTCCATCTCATGCAGGTAAAACTGTTTTCACGCTGAATTTATTGGATAAAAGAAGGGAGTTGTTTAAGGAACCTATCAATCGAGTGATTTGGTGTTATGGTATTTATCAACCGTCGCTATTTCAGGAATTGCAAAGTCGCAACTTTATTCGACATGAAGGAATTATTGCAGTGGATAAACTTCAGTCTAATGATGTTGTTGTATTGGATGATTTATTAAAAGAAAGTAAGAATTCCAAAGATGTTACAGATATGTTCACTCGTGCAGCACATCATAAAAGGTGTTTTATCATCTATATCACACAAAATCTGTTTCCTGATGGAAAAGAAGCTCGTACACGAAACCTGAATACACACTATTATGCTATTTTCAAGAATCCGCGAGATAAAAGTCAATTTGAAATTTTAGCGCGACAAGTTGCACCCAGAGGATCAAAAGCCTTAATTGAAATTTTTCAAGCAGCTACTGAAAAACCATACGGTTACTTATTCATTGACTTTACGCAAGAGTGTCCGGAAGAATTTAGATTTCGAAGTGATATTTTGAAAACTCCCATGATTATCTACAAACTATGAGTTCTTATTCTCGCATGATTGTTATTCCTCAGGATGAATATTTACAATTGACTGCCATGCAGCAAGTAAAGCAACCTCTTGCAAATCAAATGTATAGGAAAGAAATAGATTATCAGCAAAATGTTCACATCAAAGATCCACATCGTGCTGTATTATTACAATCGGAAACTGTTGAGCAATTGAAAAACTTGAAGAATAAGATGCGTGACTCTGTATCGACTGCTACACCTTTAGCATCTCGCGCACATGCCATATCTCTTTTCAACAGTATTGGACCCCATCTCAATGTAAATGATAGAGGAGAAATCATTACAGATGAAAATAAAGTGATTGATGCTTCACGTTATGAAGACTTGATTCAGTATGCGACACGTAGAAAGCGCCGTCAGGGCTATGTTCCACCTGGTTGGTCATACTTTCTTAAACTATTGAAAAAGTATAATGTGCCAAAATTTGCTTTGAATAATGAGACATTGAAAGAACTTGATTCAACAGTGGCTACTGCTCCAATGCTTCAGACGATGAAAATGCCAACAAATTGGTTTAAGACCTCACCTGCTACATCCCCTCCCACACTCACTAAGCAAACAAGAGGAAGAACTCGACGTAGATCTACATCACCACTAAAACTAGTAAAATTAAAACGTAAAACAGCTCCTCCTAGGAAATACATGTTCTCAGACTATTAATATGAAGCAGATGTGTTGCTTGCCATGTAATGAGCCACCAGAGGTGAATGTCGTTGTCACGTGCACTTGCTGCGCCAGCTTTCACAATGAAACCCCTAAGCAATGTGAACACGATCGCAAAACCGCTAAAGCTGAATGCTGCAGTTGTTGTAAATGTAGAAAGGCAAGAAAACAAAAAGATGAGAAGGAGAAAAAAGAGTCAGTCGTCATCGACTGAACGTTTGAAGTCAATCTATTATCATGTAAATCATCCGGCAGGATTTGCATCTATCAAGAAATTATCAAAAGCGAGTGGGCTTCCACAATCACAAGTGAAACGATGGTTAAAGGGTCAGGCTACCTATACACTCCACAAACAAGCGAAAAAGAAGTACGGCACCCGCCATTATATTGTTCATGACATCGATGAACAGTGGCAAGCAGATTTGTGTGATGTTGCCTCCATTTCAAAACATAACTCGGGCAATAATTTTATTTTAACCGTCATTGATATTTTCTCGCGTTATGCGTGGGCTCAACCTTTAAAAACTAAAGAAGGGAAAGGAGTAGCAAAAGCATTCCAAACAATTTTTCGAGAAGGCCGCATTCCAAAAAGAATTCAGAGTGATCAAGGAAAAGAGTTTGAAAATCAGCATGTGAGACGATTATTTGAGAGGCATGACATTGAGTTGTTTAGTGTAAAGAGTGCTTATAAAGCTGCACTCGTTGAACGTTTTAATCGCACATTAAAAAATCGCTTGTGGCGACATTTTACTGCCAACTTGACACAAAATTGGACAAAGGTTCTACAAGATACACTCCATGCCTACAATCACTCTATCCATCGTTCTATTGGACTCAGACCAGTAGATGTAAATGCTGACAATGTAGATAAAGTGCGCGAATCATTCCAACGTAAACGCACTCATGTGAAAAGTGATGTGAAAATTGGTGATAAAGTTCGTATCTCAAAAGTGAAAAGTGTTTTTGCTAAAGGGTACCTTCCGAATTGGACAGAGGAGGTATTTACAGTATCAAGGATTAATCAAAAAGACTCTCCGACCACCTACAAGTTGAAAGATTACGATAATGAAGAAATTGAGGGTAGCTTTTACCGCGATGAGATTGAGGTAGTCACTGAAAGTGAAACATATTTGGTAGAGAAAATCATTCGATGTAAAAAACGGCAAGGTGAAGAATGGTGTCTTGTTAAATGGACTGGTTATCCTTCAAGTATGAACTCTTGGATGCGTCGTGCCGACATCTTTCATCTAAGTGATCGACAGTGATTCATGCAAAGTTGTAACTAACAATGTTTAGGGTTTGAGCTATGAATCCAACTGCCTCATTTTATTCACGACCCTCCTATGTAAGTGGTGGAGGACAAATTTACATCGGCGCTCGCCGCCAACGTGGAGGTAGCATACTTGGTGCACTGAAATCTGTTGTAGCACCTCTCATATCCAATGTCGGTAGATCTTTAAAACGAAATGTTTTAAGTAATGCCGTTGGCTTTGCTGGTGATTGCTGGTGTTACTCAAGGAAAGAAATCACCTAAACGAATGAAAAAAGGAAGGAGGAAACATCGCGGAGCTGGTAAGGTGCGATCTTCAGTCAAAAGGCATTCACGCAAACGTCGCAGAGGCTCTAATCATTCATCAGGCGCTAAACGACGACGCTGCCATAACTTCTAATCATGGAGTGTAAAACTTCCGGTTTATGTTTGTTTGATCAACAAGCCATACAGACAGATATTCTCAGTTCAAGTATTGTAGATTATCATCCTCGAACAGCTGAGAATGCTGGCCCCATTGAATTTGTTATTCCTGGTGGTAGTGATGACTACATAGATTTGAGTTATGCGATGCTTGATTTGAGGTTTAGAATTCAGAAAGCAGATTGAACTGCTATTGACGATACACATAAAGTTGGACTGAACAATTTACCATTGACTACATTACTTCGTGATGTTTCTCTAACGATTGGAGAGCAGCAGGTGGAAGGTGGTCAAAGCGATTATCCCTATAAATCATATTTCAATCATGTATCACAGTTTCATCCAGCAGCACAAAAAAGTCATATGGAAGCCATGGGATGGTACAGAGATGAAGCAGGAAAATTTGATGTTGAAACAAACAGTGGCTTTGTAAAGCGATCTGCTATGATTAAAGATAGTAAAGTATGTCAGCTATATGGTCCGCTGAATTTAGACTTCTTTAGACAGTCAAAGTTTTTACTCTGTAATACCAGCATGCGACTCAAGCTGACATTGAATAAGCCTGAATTTGCGCTGAATGCATTTGCTAAAGTTGACAATTTTAGAATTCATGTGGAAGATATTGCACTTTACATTCGTCGAGTAGTACCGAATCCAAGTGTCATTAGAGGACATGCTGAAGGTCTTAACCGCCAAAATGCCATTTACCCCGTTCAGCATACAAAGCTTCTCACCTTTACAATTCCGAAAGATCAAAAGAGTTTCATGAAAGATGGCCTCTTTCCATCGGAAGCACCGAAGCTCCTCATGGTGGCAATGGTTGAAAATGATGCATTTAATGGTAATATAAAGAAGAATCCTTTCAATTTTAAACACAATCAGTTAAGTGAAATTGCTTTACGTGTAAATGGTGTGAGTCATCCTGGTCCACCCTACAAACCAGATTTTGCTGCGGATCAATTTATGCGCAGTTATGTTGATTTTATGGATGTCTTTGGCTTTTACAATACGGATGACACCAACGGACTTACTATGAAAGAGTTTAAGAGTAGATATACTATTTATGCATTTGATTTGACTGCTGACAGCGATATTAGTGCACCCTATCGTCAAGCGAACGTGCCTCATAATATTCGTTTGGATTTGACGTTCAAAAGAACACTATCTGAGACGATCAATGTATTAATTTATGCAGTCTTCGATTCCAATATTGAAATTACAAAGTATCGTGACGTGATTCTTCAGTATAATCGTTAATGAGTTGGTTGACTGCTGACGATATTAAGACTAAAGTGCAGCGTAATGCAGACGAAGCGACGTTGAAAGCTTTCGATAATGTCTATTCACTCGATACCTTACCACCTGCAGTAAATCACTATCCCATCTTTATTGTGCTAAACACTCATTCGCAGAATTTAGGCGGTGAGCACTGGAAAGCGATCTTTATTGGAGAAGACCGACGTGGTGAACTATTTGACTCTCTTGCTCAACCTCCAAATATACCAACACAGCAGTGGTTGAGAAAACATACGCGCCAATATCAGCGAAATGAACGCATACTACAACATCCACTTTCATCAACGTGTGGTGCTTTTGTACTGTACTTCATCTTAAAACGTTTACATGTATCTCGATTTGTATCTGTTATTCAAAACTCTTCATGTAATCCATCCTCTAATGAAAAAATGATTTGTAAGTTCTATCATGATTTGAAATAAAAACATCATGTTGGAAAAATTGTTTTTTATTTTACAATCCGCTGGGTGCGTACATACTCAATGAGATAGTCTAGGATCACACTTGCTTGTACATGAGATTTTAGTCCAGTAATGATCACTTTACTATTATGAAAGATTGCCACATGCACAGGTAACCAACAACTAATGAGAGCTGCAGGAAAAAGTTCGGGTTCATAACACAAATTGTAACTGCTGGTACGAATCTTCAAAAATGATAGACTGTCACTCAATTGAGTAGAGATCACCATATTGTCCACAGTCAGATTCGACATCACACACCTCTCCCTCTTCCATATCCGACGTAGTAGTCTTTGTAGCTCTAAGCGCATTGACTGCGCCGATGAATGAGAAAGGGCGCCGAGAATCTGTACAGTCCCATTTGGGAAGAGTTGAAGATTCCGTGAATTGTTCATCTTCACCACTAACATTTGAGGTCGGCCCGGGTAATACTTGCTGTTTGGAAGGTGTTGGTGTAATGTTGTGAGATCGATTTTGGTGTAGAGTCTGAAGCGGCGGAGAATGTTGACGATGGTGTAGCGATGGCGCTTCATGATGAAAGAATCAGTAAATTGAGCGATGTACCTTCCTTTTATACTTTTCCCAACTACCTTGATGAAATGTGAAGTTAGTATGAAGTTGGGAATGATAGAGTTGAATTCGCCGATTGTTGACGCGCAGCCAGATGCGATTTCCAATACGTGAATGTCTTTTCATATAGAAGTATTTCAAATCCTTCATGATATGATGTAGAGATTGAAAATGACGATAAGATAAAGCAAACTCTCTTCTCACATTTCCAGTTGAATCTTTGAAATAGACGTTTCGATCATGATCCGTTTCAATACGTTGTAGGGAATCTAATTTCCAACTCATGGTGTGTGGTAGTCATGTCTGATTAAGATTTGCATAGTAGGGCGATGAACTCACGACGAATAAATGTCATGATGGAGCGATGTATGTATCTTCTATACTTCTCCCAATTGTATTTGCGAAATGAGAAACAGTTTGTGGAATGAGAATGGCAGATTTGAATTTCATTTCTGTAATGTTGAAGCCAAACTTGATCACCCAAGGAGATGAATCTTAATGTTTCAAAATATTCCAAATCCCTCATGATATCATTGAGGTTGACAAATTGTCGCCATGTTAATGTAATACCTCTTGATGTATGACCATGAGAATTTTTGAAGTGTACGTTTCCATCACGATCAACTCTGATATATTGTAGAGAGTCCAAAATCCAAGTCTTCATGATGTTATGCAAAGCCGCAGATCAGCAATATAAAAATGTCGTTTTATCACATTTTGCTTAGCAATGCGGCTACAAAGAGATTTGCTAGTAATCGAGCCGCACTCTTTTCTACTCCCATTGATCATGCACAACAGCTAAATGGAAATTGGGAAGTGGGTGTCACTCAACTTGTTTATAGCAACTGTGTCTATACTTTTGATCATGAGGTGATGACTATTAATATGAGACGTACAGCTGCTTACCAATGTGAAAAGGGGTGCCGAGTATACATTCCACAGTGGCCAAAGAAAGATCTCTTATCATGTAAAAAGTTTATATATGATTTCTTGAATAAAGCGTGTAAACATATTGTCCAATTTACTCCGCACAATGATGATTATACTTATGTACATCATGTAGTTGAGAAAGATTGGATTGTTGGTTTAAGTCCAAGTTTAAGAAATGATTTAGGTTACCTCGCTAGCGCCTTAACAAGCTATGATGATTTTAACGTTAATTACCACATAAGTGGTCATAAACAGCTAATATATCGAGAGGAAGCTTATTATGTAGATCTTATTCCAAGAAATGAGAAGACGTTGGTGAAGAAGATTGTGATTAAGCCAAGAAAGACAAACATGACTCCTGAAACATTATTGAAGAAATTTAATTATCTCCTTCGAGTTGATGGTAAACAAGTGGCAACATTGACTTATATCAAATTATCTAATCATATTGCAATAAGTAAATTAAATGATGATGATCTAGTATTAGTTTGTTCAAAAGATTTTCATCAGTTCTTACGACATCGTTCTGCAGCTGTTCATGGAAAATCTGATATGCAACATTTACCATGTGAAAGGTCAAATCAATTTGATACAGAATGGACCGTATCTTTATACAGAAAGTGTGTAGAGCCTTTAGGTGGTATCTTACATGAAACAAGAGTGTTGATGCCTCGCATTATTACTTCGGTTAAATTGGTTGTAGATAATTTAAATGAAGTGATTAATGAGCAACATATTTCATTTTCTGAAAAAGAAGGTGTTTTGTCTCTCACTATAAGTGGAAAAGGTATTGAACTAATTATGGATAAAACTCTAATGGACATTTTGGGTTTTGACCAAAATATCTTTAAAAGTGGTACTGTAACCAAAGCTAGCGCAGACATGTCGCTATCGCGTCGTATTAACTATTTTCAGATATATTCCAATATTGGTGAAGATGTACGTGTGGGAGATGTTGAAGCTCCATTGCTAGCAATGATACCATACCAGCCAAAAAGCTGCAGTATTTTATCTGAGCATACTTTCAAGAAAGTGCATTATACAAAGCTGAAATCAAACTACATCCCACAAATTGATATTGCCATTTATGACGATGCTGGTGCGTTGATTCCTTTTCATAAAAATGCTGTGACAAGTATCACACTCCATTTCCGAATGAAGAGTTAATGCAAAAGTATGCTAATATATTTTTCCAATGTGAATAATATGGAAAGTGAAAATAAGGACTCGTTTCTAATCTACTTACCCAGTAATGCTTCTATGAATAAATTTCCTAATAATAAACCATCAGACTATCGAGTAGAATTAAATCGCCCACTACATCTAGAAGGTGAATGGGAGGTTGGCGTTTCTAGTATTTGCTATGATAGCAATATTCAGAATGTGAATGATTTGGAAGAAATGATATTGACTCCTCGCACCCATGATGGAATAATGATGAATAATGCATTCCAGTTCCCATACAATTTAACATCAGATGGAAAGTGGAACTATGAATGGATTCAGATGAAATCAGATTCTTATGAACCATTTGGGAATGAGAAAATTATTAAGGCATTCAACAGTGGTAATACTTCCATCATGAAGAATAAAAATCAGAAAGCTTATGAGTTTACTATCTATCATTGGAGTGGGAGACAGTTCCTCCGCTTTCATTCTTTTACTAAAGGTCTTACGCTGAGGTTGGATAATGAATTCTATCCACATCTTGGTTTTGGCCATGGACTACATCTAACGTCAATTGCTACTGCAAATGTCAAAAAAGTTTATTCAAATCGAATCAACAAATTTCATTATAGATTTAAAATATTTGATGAAGATGTTGTAGAATGTGAAGAACACATCATTTTGAAAAAGCGTGGTGTTCAACCTCTATCACTTATTGAGTTAGTAAAACGATGGAATGAGACTGTGGGTAAGAAGTATGGAGAGAAAATTATGGCGGACAAAAATAAGTTGGTTATTCAGAAATATAATGACAAACTTACAGTTTATTTCTCTCCAACCTTGCGTCATTTTGTAAGACATTATACACCTATTATTGGAAGCGGTGTGGTGTATGGTTCTTATGAATATCACACTAAAGCTGATTCAGTTAATGATGAATGGTGGGTGGACATCTATGGCGATCGCATCAAGATAATTTACCAGTCTTATGAAGAATCTAAAGTTGCTATCAATATAATGCCGCGTCTATATCATACAGTTGAAAGCTTCATTCATGTAGTAAATCCTTATATACAACAGAA
Organism: Prostheceraeus crozeri; assembly: GCA_907163375.1. Lineage (NCBI taxonomy): Eukaryota > Metazoa > Platyhelminthes > Polycladida > Euryleptidae > Prostheceraeus > Prostheceraeus crozeri. Next base: position 71,692 of record CAJQUW010010985.1, read on the forward strand.
GTTGAAGCATGTGATAAAAAGTAAATATGATGTAAAGACACACCACATTTCGTTTTCAATTGAAAATCAACGCGTTGTTCTGAAACTGGGTGATGACATTCAATGTCAATTGAGTAAAAATTTGAAAAAACTCTTTGGTTTTTCAATGCTACAAACTGTGTTTGCTGCTGCGCATACGATTGGTATAGAAACGCCAATGACACTTGATAAACATGAACAGCACCTTTACATTCAAAGTGATTTGATTCTACCTATTTCTGTTGGTGAGAAAAAAGAATACATTTTACGTGATTTCATTCATGATAAAGACGCTTCATATGAAATAGTCGAGAAGATGTTTGAATCCATTTTTCTATCATCCCGTCGTCAAACAAACTATACCCTCTATTTCTATCAAAATTACCAATGGTTTACAAGAGTGCATCCATGTGAAAGATACTAAATCCCTCGTAACTCGTAACTTTAGTGTTTCGGAAAACAAAGTGAAGTCATTGTGATATGTTTATTGAAATAAAAATATGTATATGAAAAAGTCTTTTCACAGATATAGGGGGAATGAGCTAACTGTAGGCATATATTCACAAGGAGGAAACGATCTCATGCGATACATAAAACAACCATGTATATCTACAAAAAGCAACATCAAAATACTGAGTTAAAGTTGATTATGTCAATACATCTCCTGAATGTGGTAGCGTGAGTTTTATTCTTTTGGGTGGAGGTATGTTTGTGTCAGGATGTCCATGTGGAAGAGATGTGTTATGTCCTATCCAGCACCTCTTATCTTCCCATGCTGAAAGTGCTCGTTTCTTGAACGTGTGCGTTTTCACAGTATGAACTTGAGATTTTAAGATTGTCATATTGACAAACGTTATAGTTTTATTTTTATAGGCCTTCTTATAGGACCGATGTTTCATTTTGTGAACAATGGATTTTGATATACCTTTAGCACGCTTAATACTATCTGCACATTCTTTTAATTTCATGGAATACATTTTAGGACGGAGGAGAATCATTTCATCTATTTCCTTTCCTGCTGTTTCATCCTTAAAACAACCAAGTTTGGCTTTATTCTGTATGGAATAGAGTGGATGAGTGGGATTGTAGTTAGATGTGTCGAAATATTTTTCTAATGACTTGCCTACTTCATTAAAATTTAAATCTTTTTGAGTGGTAATTCCTAAAAAGAAACTATCTGTATCACCACCCAGCAAGTGAACCTCTTTTACGAGAGGGCATGGTTTTAATATTTTATAAAAGAGTTGATACATTTCAAGCTTGGAATAATCTAAAACGGCTTGCCCAATATAGATGGGTTTGCACAACTCAACTTCTGATTTTATCATTTTAACACCTACAAGATCCTCATCGATGATGCCTCTATCAATGAAAAGAGGTGATGAGGTCAATTTGTGATATTTTTGTTCATCAACGACTAGTTTGTAGTTCATACGTTTTCTAACATCCTCCATGGTCTTTCCGAAAAGACTGTTATTCTTATATTTATAAAAATCCTTTTCAAAATTATTTTGGGCGAGTGCACGTTTTTGACTGTTACTATCTATGTAGGGTTTGAGGAAGGCTTTCTGTCTAAATTTGATAATGCGGTGAACTGACTTTAGAAGCATGCCCATTTCTAAATAGAATTTTAGTATGCAGAAGTGTACGAGATAATTTTTCTTATCATATTGGGTGAGTAAAAGTTTGCGGCATGGTTTGTACCTTGGCTGTCCACACTCTGTTAAGTTATTATGAAATTGTGACATGAATGGTGAAAACATATCTTCAGTCACTTCACCAGGTTCAGGTGCGAGTGGGAAATCAGCAGTTTTATTTTTAATGCTATTTGGATAAATCAAATCCACTTCAAAATAATATCCCCAATCACCTTCATCTGGAATCTTCAGTATGTTTGAAGTGTCTGAGTAATCGGAATGAGGTAGTGGTTTAGACAGTGAACTGCCATATAAATTATTTTGGTCATAGTACTTTAGGTGGATATGATCATCACCTACTGTTTCAGATTTTATATGATGTTTATTTACAAATGTGAGACCACCGCGTATTCCGCGCTCAAATATATTACACATCTCCGGGTCTTGTAAGAGATGAATGGTCTCACCAGTCATTTTAAAGGCTGATTTAAAGGACATGGCTGGTAGACTGACAAAGTGGACAGGATCTAATTTGTCTTCTTCTAATGCCACTCGTCGAAATTCCTGAAAGACATCAGCCAGCAAAATGACATCTAATTCTAAGTAAGCGATCATATAATCGCCAAACGTTTTACATTCAAATTTTAACCATGCCTCTTGAGCATGTTCATAATCTTCTAGTGGACAATCTTCACCCGTCAAATCGTTTTGGAATTTGTCAATGGAAGGAAGGGTTGTTTCATTTAGTTTAGACATTGAGCTAAAATACGCATAAGGAAAGACTCCTTTGCGAGTGATTATTTCATCCGTTAAGTTTGGATAGTGTTTCTTCAAAGAAACTTGAAATTACGAACGAGAGAAGCTGGTGACGCTGACATGAATTGGAATGAATCTAAAAATTTTATTTCGAAGAAGACTGTCTTATTTTCTTTAGTTTTATCTACTGGTACTTTTGCTGTCATTGCCATGAATTTTTCTCTCGTTTGTGCTATTACATTAAACTGCCACGATTTCATCTGGCTCAACCCTCCTTTTATGAGCATATGACTGTCATAGCCCTTAAAGTTATGAAAAATGACGGGTAGTACACGACGTCTCAACCTAAGTGAAAAGTTACATTTGGAGCAGAGTGCGTTTCTAAATTTACCAGTGATGTGATCATGATCACGCGCTTTCTTAATTTTATCGTCATCAAACGTTTTATGACATTTAGGACAGGATGTGCAACTTTCGAATTTTTGTTTGTCTTCATCTGACATATGTAGTGACTTACGCTGCAATTGGGAATCATATGATTGTTGAAATTTAGCAGCTTTATCGAGAAATTCTAGAAATTTTGAAATGCAATCTTCACCTTGCCAAGTATGCATTTTGTTTTGTCTATTCCTAAAGTGGTCATGCCATACTTCATAGCAGGATATGGCTGCTGGCTTGTGGATGATATCATCAATGTAGCATTCCATATCTGCGTAAATGACACGCAGGGGACCTAATTCGTCACCATTATCCCTATGTGAAAATATTTTATCTTTGGGCATGCGTTCCATTTGTAATTTACCTCGCTTGCACCATTCATAGTGAGTTTCAAATTTATCTTTACTCCAAAAGGAGCGGATGCAGCGGTCGCATACAAAATGTTCACCTCTTTTAGAGTGCCCCAAGTGAGTGTACAAGCGAGAGATTTTGGGAATACCACAGTAGTCCCTTTCCTCGCTATCATCTTGTTTTACTAATAAGAGGTTGACTACACGTTCATAAAAAGTTGAACGTGAATTATAGCGGGCACCCTTCAACCCCTTCTCCCACACGTGAACGACAATTTTAATCTTATTATGTTTTTCGAACGTTTCTACATCTTTGATTTTCATGTTGTTACTATCACAACCTTCAACGTCTAGTTCATCCTCCCACTGTCTATAGCTATAGGTATGATTTCGATTCGCGTTGATATCATTATAGTGAAGGATGGATAGGACTGCATATTTGAAACACTGTGATTTACAATCGACATTGATGACAGCTTTCTTATTATACAACGTTTTTGGTAGTTTAAATGTACCTCGAGCTGCATGACTTTCTAATAGTGAAATTTTGAATATGGCTGAGTCCACACCATCAAAAATGAGAGCGCTGTCGCGTTGATTGAATTTATCTACATTTGATTTTAAACATTGAATGTGAAAATTTAGCCAAGACTCGCAGTCTACAACTTCGGTTGCGGAAGAGGAAGGAACATGAAACTGTATTCTCTCCGTCACTTGACCCGTTTGAAAATCTATCTTAATATATTTTAGTTTAAGGTAGATGAGCGCCTTCATTCTAAAATTGTCTAAATTGTTGAAGAGCGCTTCGATAATGTTAGAATTTTGAAGGAGCCATTCAGGAAAATCTACTATTTGAGTATTGGACTCCATACAGTAGTCGCGTACTAAATTATTATGTGAAACATTAATGAGGGAGATGGTAGAGGTACCGTTGGTGTAGTGATCATTTGCATGCGTGTGTTGAAGTCTGTGCGAAGATCGCTGAAAGTGACTATCAAAAGAAAGAGGGCACAAATCGCAAGGAAAGGAGATGTCATCGTCAGAATCAACTTCACCTCCGGAGATTGACGCCGCTTTGCGTTGACACACACGTTGTTTGATGTGTCGAAGGAGACTGTGCTTCCTTGTAAACATATGTCCGCAGTCGGCACATTCCCACTCGTTGCCTTGTCGCGAGAGTCCTGAGCTGGAACCCACATCACCTGAAAGAGAAATCATTCTATCATCTCTGTTCAAGTCTCAGTGTATTGTTACAACCTACTTTGACTCAACAACTCTAAACTTTCCTCGAGAAGGGAGGGCGTTGGTGATGAAGTTGATGCCTGAAATTGAGGAAGATGCTATTAGCCACACGTTTGAGGGAGATGAGTGAAGAAATTTTCAACTTACCATTTCAACGAAATCGAGTTTAAGGTTCATACTTCAACAAGATAAAGACTTCACGAGAGAGCAGTTTACTTGTACGCCTCAAATATAGAATTCGTCAGAGAACACTTCACTTATATGTCACAAAGACAGAGTGAAATGACACGAATGTCACTTCACATATATACTTTCGTATTCATCATTCATTGGCTGTTCATTCTGATTGGTTGCTTGTTGATACTTAAGAATTAGAAAACATTTCAAAGTTATTATTCACAGTCAACATGAAAAGCCCTCCAACAACACCAAACACAAAATTCTCTTCTCCATCCTCAACACCAAACGCTCCAACGAAGGTAGAGAAGGTGTCATTACCAGCGGACAACGAAGAGAGTGTATGTGAGAAGGAGTGTCCCGACTTAACAGGGGTGAGGTGGAAGTATCTCCAGTACGATACTGACGATGTGATGGAGATCACCAGCACCAAGTTCCTCCACCAATTATGGGAGTGGTACACCCCTAACTCCCAGCCACGAACTATGGCGGAGTGGGAGTATATTGACAAAGTGAGTCTCGCAGTGGAAGAACGATTAAAGCAAGTGAACTGTTTTTGTTATCTATGTGAAGCCAGACTCTGGGACGATATTGACGATGAAGACCTTTTGAAATACATGCCATAATAAATTTTTATTTCGTATTATCTTTGCTTTCATACTGACTTACTTGAATGGGGCTTCAGTGGATGATTTAACCATGTATACTTTTTCATTTGGAAATAGTAGCACACTTAGTTTAACTTGCAATTCTTATAACATTTCATATGGACGATGATGATAGATGAAATAGTGTCAAATAAAATTAAGATGGCTTACACTTCTGATACAGGGATAGCAATCGACTGCGATCCATGTGTAAAGAGCTTGTTAGACTACGGATGGGCTTAAGTGGATGATTTAACCATGTATACTTTTTCATTTGGAAATAGTAGCACGCTTAGTCTAACTTGTAAATCTTAAAACATTTCATATGGGCGATGATGATAGTTGAAATAGTGTCAAATAAAATTAAGATAGCTTACACTTCTGATACAGGGATAGCAATCGACTGCGATCCATGTGTAAAGAGCTTGTTAGACTACGGATGGGCTTAAGTGGATGATTTAACCATGTATACTTTTTCATTTGGAAATAGTAGCACGCTTAGTCTAACTTGTAAATCTTAAAACTTTTTATATGGGCGATGATGATAGTTGAAATAGTGTCAAATAAAATTAAGATAGCTTACACTTCTGATACAGGGATAGCAATCGACTGCGATCCATGTGTAAAGAGCTTGTTAGACTACGGAAGAGAGAAGTGTGTTATGTTGCGTGTGGCGCGTGAGTGTCCTCCCATTTCATTCCATTCATCAATTCGTCTCATTGATAGAGACAGGTAGAACTCATGGTTCTCATAACGTATGCAATGTAAAGTTTTAGGCAACCTTCGACAGTTGGCTAAATGTCGCCCTGACGCGAATGCATACTACGTTGAGACAGAGGCAATCACTGGCAAACATGACGCAGGGAGGTTAAACAAGATTGACCATTGCCGAATGTCCCTTGCGGTATACATAGCTACGGGTTTCACCGCCGCCCTTTACAGGAACGCCCGTCGAAAGGAAGTATTACACCGAACTTCATTTGCAACGTTCAAGTTGACTGATAGCAGATTCAACTTAATGATAGTATTCGCCAGTCCGAAGACTGCCCAGGGCAAACCGCGTGGAGGTTCTATCATGTCTTGCCCCATGGTGGCCCTTAAGAGAGCCGATGGTTCGTTCTCGGGGGTGTGAATTTAAGTTGACTATTGGCTGGAATAGTCAATGGGTATGACGGTTAGGTTCTCATAGACCCTATACCGGCGAGGTCGTACTGGTGCATCTGGCACCTTTCGGATGCGAGTGGTATTCGGAGTCCACACCTCATCCGTCCAAATGATCTTCTTGATCTTCCCCTTCTTATCATCCTCTTCATCCCACTCGTCGAGGATGACGAACTCGGGAATGGCGTTGTCTTCATCGATGAAGACGGGAATGTTGTTGGTAGATGTCGCTTCCATCGTGACTTGAAATTGAATAACAAGCGCTACAATCTTCTGGCTTATATAGGGTTTTCAACAATGAATTGCTCAACAGCGAATCAGAATGCTTCAGGGATAGCAATCGACTGCATAACGTTCAAGTTGACTGATAGCAGATTCAACTTAATGATAGTATTCGCCAGTCCGAAGACTGCCCAGGGCAAACCGCGAGGAGGTTCTATCAAATCTTGCCCCATGGTGGCCCTTAAGAGAGCCGGTGGTTCGTTCTCGGGAGTAACGTCATCTTACACCCTACCAATTCTGCTGAGAGAGTCTTTGACTCTCTCTTTGGTAGCACTGTCGACTTCCACACTAACTGGTACATGGCTAAAAAGTGGAATGTAGCGCCATTCCGTTGGATTGACAGCAGTTGCTGTCATCGGATTGCCAATCCGAGCAAGATTATTATAAACTCTGTCTTGCTCCTCTAGCCAGACAAACTCCTCAAATAAATTTCGCGGCCTTAACTGCGGTCCGCGAGGAGAGCTGACTTGACTGTTCGGCGTCTGCATGATTGAAATGAAATGAAATGAGAGGCAGTGGTTTATATACCCCTCTAACGCGACGCAACGTCCAAGTTGACTGATAGCAGATTCAACTTAATGATAGTATTCGCCAGTCCGAAGACTGCCCAGGGCAAACCGCGTGGAGGTTCTATCATGTCCTGCCCTAGGTGGCCCTTAAGAGAGCCGATGGTTCGTTCTCGGGAGTGTCGTGATGGGGTGGTGAAGGCGGGCAAAGATCTGCAATGAAAATGATATGTATTAGAATAGGATATACTATCTTATTTACTTTTCACTTACCAAGTTAGCCATCCTTTGGCAGTCTCGCGCGCTTCCGAATCGAGAATTTGTGTAAGTGACCGCGCATTCTTAGGCTGGCATGCAGACATTTCTTGGTCTGATGGCCGTTGTAACAAATTATTGACTCGTCGAGATTTTGATTGACGAGTACTTCGCCGGCCAAATGATTATCCCGAATAGGGATGTGAAACTCAAACAAACGATCCTCATTCACACGTTTCCACTTATCCCTTATGCGCTCCAACTTCTCATACGCCTGCCTCTCATCACCCCGCCGAGCCACAGTCCTCTCCAACTCAACATTCCTCGCTCTCAACACACTCATCTCCTTCATCATCTCCTCAAACTTCGCTTCTGCATCTCTCATTCTTCTCTCCGCAGCACTCGCCCTCTTCTCACACTCATCATTCTTCTCTTCCAACTCTCGCGTCTTATTCTTCAAATCAGTCACACTACGCCTCATTCTAATATTCTCATCCGCTACCCCCTTCGACTTCAGTTCCTTCTTTTTCAACTCATCCAACTCCTTCACAACTTCATCCTTCACCTTCTTCAAACTCTCATACTTATTCACCAACAAATCATGCGCCATCTGCTGCGAAACATGCCTCTTCTCTTCATCCTTCAACCACCTCGCCGACTGCATTCGAATCCCACCACTCTTCACTTTTGGGGAAGATGAGCTCTTCGGGCGGTCGGTGATGACAATGTTTGACACCTCCGACGACGAAGAGCTCAACTTCCTCACACGCTTCCTCACACGCTCCCTATCTAAATCCGCATCATCCTCATCATCACTCTCAAGCACTCTCTTTCGCCCAATCTCAGTCTCCAACGACGCAACCGCTCTCGCCAACTCATCATTCTCAACAACATTCTCAACAACATTCTCAACCTTACCCTCTCGCTCGATCGCCAACATTCGCTCCCTCTCTTCCACAATCAACTGCGTGAATCTCAAGTCACTCACCAAACCTCCACTACAGTCAGCATGCACTCTGTAGAAACGCGCCTCATCCTCATCACCCTTCAGCACTCTACACTTCACACACGCAACCCTATTCAGGATAACCATGCTGCCGGTGCCCGCCTTCTTGACATGTGCCTTGGCGTCCGCACTGCGATTTATTCGACCGCACACACACATTTTGATATGATATTTTCTATTCTTGTCATTAGCCATGCCTGATTTTATCGTTAGCTGTAAGATAATGAAATTTGTATAAGTTTGGAATCATGTAGTACAGTCATATTCCTAAAGCATTACACTTAGTCAGGAATGATAGATTTGAGTGTAGTGAGTGGCACTCTATCCCGTCGACAGCCCGAAGGCCTTGTACTGATCACTAGGGAAGTGAGAGATCTTCCCCGATACCCGCTCTTTACAGCTGAAGACATCATTGTCACTGCCCCGAAGTGGTAACAGGAACGCCGAGTCAAAGGTAGTGATCAGTAGCTGGGATCTAACCCCTCAAAGCTGCCTTAGACTTAGTTAAATTTCAAATCTGATAGCAGATTTGAACTCAGGATACTTGAAAACCTTAGTCTACATGTTAAAACTTTGAAAAAACTGAAAATTAAGAATTTTTAAAAAATTCCGCATTTTACTACTCATACTACTTTTAAAAAATTTTATCAGTAGTAAAGACACTATCAAACTCTATCATACAAACTTTGAAGTAAGAAGATAGCTTGCCTACTTCAAAAGATAGAGTCCTTTGAAACACCCGATATCGGGAGCTCAGAGCAACGACCGTCGCTTACCTCGTCTTTCGATGAAGTGATCAGACTTACGTTGTCGGGGGTTTATATATGCTCGGTAGAAAACTTAAAATGGCTCTATCTCCGAAAGTATTCATCGTAGCGACATGCAGTTTGTTGCAAACGATTCGTCTCATCATTCTCTATCATATGACACCTGAACCATTCTGATATGACCACGGGAAGTTGGTCCGGCAGCACATGTCCATGTAACATGCCACAAGTGAAAAAATTCCTAAGTGTGAGAGCTCCAGTGTGGTGAAAATTTTGAAAAATTTAAAACTTCCGAATTTCGACCTGGAACCTTTACCAAACCATTTTTCATCAAATTTCACTGACCTCCCCCCCCTCGATCGGAGAAATTTGATGAAAAATGGTTTGGTGACGGTCCCAGGTCGAAATTCCACACTTTGGAAAATTTTCAAAATTTTGACCATACAAAGCCACTCTGACACTTAGGATTTTTTCAGGTGAGCTCCGAACTAAAATCTTGTAACAGCTCTAACTTTTGAACGGCTGGTCCGATTGACTCGCGGCGAAAATGTCGTCGAGCAGTTTTTTCTCCTCTTCCAAACGAGTAGCTGTAAGACAAAATCCGTCCACTAGAACCAAAGTTAGAAGATTGCTGTCGGGGGGGGGGTCAGTGAAATTTGATGAAAAATGTTTTGGTGACGGTCCCAGGTCGAAATTCCACACTTTGGAAAATTTTCAAAATTTTGACCATACAAAGCCACTCCGACACTTAGGATTTTTTCAGGTGAGCTCCGACCTAAAATCTTAAATGGCGTCTCACACCTAAACGAAGACAGATATGAACAAGCCGTTTCTTTCACTGAATTTGTCTCATTCTTAGCTTTCAAACGAGCTATTGCACGACAACATCCGTTCACTAGAACCAAAGTTAGAAGATTGCTGTCGGGGGGGGGGGGTCAGTGAAATTTGATGAAAAATGTTTTGGTGACGGTCCCAGGTCGAAATTCCACACTTTGGAAAATTTTCAAAATTTTACCCATACACAGCCACTCTGACACTTAGGATTTTTTCAGGTGAGCTACAACAGTCCACCCTCCCAACCTGGCCGGCACACCACGCCAACCTCGCCGGCACACCACGCCAACCTCGACAGCACATCACCGTGCGCTATACGAAGGCCGGCCAGGGGGGGACGTCAGCGAACCTTGCGGACTCACTTGGCCGGTACACCACGACACTCTGTCGTTCCAGGGGGGGGGACGTCAGACTCAAAGCACCACGGCGGCCGACCACGACACTCTGCCGTTCCAGAGGGGGGGGGACGTCAGCGACGGCGGCCATCTTGCGTTATCCAGAAGTGGAGTTTTACTTACTACTGTCCACAAAAATATTAACAATCCTCCTTATCGTTCCATCCTCAATATGAGAAATTCTTATCTCTCCAATTTATCGGGGTGGTTGGATAATTTGCTGAAGCCTCTCATCCCTAAGCAATATAGTGTTACTGATACTTTTCAGTTTGTTGAAAGGTTGAAGCATCCGGATTTGAAAAATTGCAAATTAGTTAGCTTTGATGTATCGAATCTTTTCACGTCGATTCCCGTCAACAAGACGATTGATCACATTCTGTCGTTAATTGACTTTGAGCACTGATCTGTCTCTAAGCCAGCTTTGAAAAGCTTATTAGAAATAGCATGTACAAACATTTTATTCTCTTTTAATGAGAAGCTGTTTTACCAAATAGATGGCATGCCAATGGGCTCGAAGCTAGCTCCTACCATGACTGCGTTTACCATGAATCTTGTAGAAAGCCGGTTTTCAGAACTTACTCACTATCCCCTTTTCTACACTAGATATGTAGATGACTGTTTTGCGGTCTTTCGCTCTGAAAAAGACCGCAAATGTCTTTTCGAGTATCTCAATTCGGTCGATGAAAATTTAAAATTTACGATGGAGTTAGGCCAGAATGATAGTCTCATCTTTCTTGACACTGTTGTCAGCATTCTTGATGGTGCATTTGATATTGGCCATCACATCAAAGAAACCAATATAGGTATCTACTGTACATACCTGCCTCTTCGTGTTCTCCGTCTTCTTATAAAGTCGCAGCTATGCGTTCCCTATTTTCTAGAGCGTATAGAATTTGTTTCAATAAAGAGAATTTTAGAATAGCGTGTGAACGCATCAAATCAATGTTTCTGAAAAACGGCTATGATTCGTATTTTATTGACAAAATTAAAAGAAATGTGGTAACTAAATCTGAAAATTTGCATAATGCCTCAACCACTAGTGAAGTGGGTAAGGTATACTGGTCCATCCCTTTCATAGATAACAAACATAAGCAACTAAAAATACGTATAAACGAGTTGAATGAGAAATTGCAGAATGTGAAAATTTATTTGGCTTTCAAAACCAATGAAGTTTTGAACCACTTCAATAACAAAGATCGCATTTCGTTTGGCTTGAAATCGAATGTTACATATCTGTATACTTGTGATCGCTGTCCAATGCGATACATTGGTGCTACTAGCGCCACTTAGCCACTCGAATTAGTGAGCATTTGAAAGCCTATCCCGTAGCTACTGAAATTTCTTTACAAGAGCACTATCCTAGAGCTGAAAATTTCTCTATCATCGGTGCATCAGCCTATGCTCTTATCTTAGAGTCTATTCTTCTGAAAGAAAATATCGATATGTTGTCGAATGAAAGGAATGGCTCAGTGCCCTTGCACTTGAATCTGTGAATTCACATGACGTCATTTTCCATTTGTACATAGCACCGTAGTTTTGTGCGTCATAAATGATGGATATCGGTTCATACATTTTACGCTGATATGTATTTAAACTTACTTGATAGTAGTAAACTGAAAATGATAGTAGCAAATATACCCGACACGAGTATACAAGAAATAAATGCCCATAGTATTTTTGGAGAATTGAGAACAATTCGAGTTTAGAGCGCACGACATGTTTCGGTCATTTTCACAATGCCATCTTCAGGTGAACAACAGTATGTACAGCATAAAATTCTCTTAAGTATAAAATCCACAGTTAATTCGAATGATATGATCACATTTCAAAGCTAAAATCAATCGCTAAAATGAATGGATTGGTCATTCACAGCAGTCACAGTAGAAGATACTCGTAGAATCATGAAATAAAAACAATGCTATTTACAACTACAAGTTTAGGCATAGATTCATGGAGCTTCCCCATTCATTCATCAGGTTATTGTCCGATTTCTATCATAGAATATATCTTGGGTACCTCGTCTGAGAAACGACTTTGAAATTATCTTTGTGAGGATAGTGAACATGCAAGCTAGTTTCAGTATAGGCGTTGGGTAGCCTTTCAAGTGTTCATTCATCCTAGTGATGAAATGCCTGACCGAGCTACCGATGTAGCACTTGTCACAGTGCTTACAAGAATACTTATATACAATTTTTGACTTGAGCTCGGCAGGCACTTTGTCTTTGTTAGCAAAGAATAGGTGTGTAGAATTGTGTCAATCTTCCGTCTTTATCTTCAAAGTCTAACTTAGCTTTAGCAATCTCTTTCTTTAGAGCAGCTGTCTGAGATTTTAGAATTAAAGACCTACAATCTCTCAGGTTTGCAGGCACAGAGAATTGGAGGAACTTTGGAATGACCTCAGCGTCAATACATGAGTGCAGAAAATCGATTCTGCGTGATGCTCGAAGATGTTTTTCCCCCAACGTATTGAGATTCTCCAACCTCTTGTGATTGATTGATTCGAATGACTTCACCTAGCTGCCAGTATGCAATACTGCTAAGTGAGACGGACTATTTCTGTGATCATGAACCAAAGTAACCATTTGCGAACCATGCTTCTTGTCTCTTGAAACAACATGATTTCACTGGGCTGTGCGTTCTATAATATAAGAAATAATGCCCACAGTAGCCCATATATCATAGAAAAGGTCCGTCCTCACTTAGCAGTATTGTTGGGTTCTTTATAAAGCGATTATGAATCACCATCTGAGAAAATTAGACAAAAATATTCACAATATCCATTTTAAAAAGTTGACAACTTTGATCTCCTTGAAGAACAAAGCTGATTTTGATCAAGATTCCGAGGACAAAGCCGCGTCCTTCTCCTCTGTTATTAATCTGACTGACGATCAATTTACCAAAGAAGAGATGGAAATTCTTAGTCTTGGCTTTTCGATGGCTTGGCCAAGGGAAAAAATCTTAGGATAAAGAGAAAGCTGAAGCTATGTTCAGTCAAATTCCTCTTTCTTCTCTTGATAAAGAAAGGATTAGTAATCTGAAACACAAGTTTCGCTGTACTTTCAAATCCTACTTTTCGCGTCATAAGATTTACAAGTTATAAGATTTATAAGATTTACGTCATACGACCGAGCTACCGATGTAGCACTTGTCACAGTGCTCACAAGAATACTTATATACAATTTTTGACTTGAGCTCGGCAGGCACTTTGTCTTTGTTAGCAAAGAACATGCTGGTCTTAAGAGTCTGGAAGACAGGGCGAATTTTGACATTAGGAGAAATAATTTTGTTGATATCTTCTACATGTTTTCGTAAAGTATTTTCTCCTTCAGCAATGAAGGGGAAGCTCCAATTAATGATAAGGGCACCACTTTTGTCAAGCTCACTGTGGTCGGGAGTCCGGTTTTCATGTCTCGCCTCAACTTCTTTGCGAATAAGAGTTATCTCATTATTCGTGAAACCATTTTTTTGAAAAACAGTAGTGATTGTAGTGGCAGATTTGTGATAATTGCTGACATAAGAATTTATTTTCAAAGCGCGGCTGAAATGTGATCTCATGGCAGCCAACCGATATCGCTTTGGAGAATATGTCGAATAAAGGGTATACGGTAAATACCGGCGTTACTTTCTTTCAAGTACCAGGTAGTGTCGAAGGTTTCATCATTTTTCGAAACTATGGTATCCAGGAAAGTATGACCACCATCGACTTCCTCTTCGTAGGTGAAGTCGATCTGAGGATGCAATTCAGACCACCAGAAGTATGAAAACCAAAAGTATCAGCATTTATCTCAAATATGCAAAATATATCATCCACATACCGTTTGTAGAGTTTACAATTCGAGTTTAGAGCGCACGACATGTTTCGGTCATTTTCACAATGCCATCTTCAGGTGAACAACAGTATGTACAGCATAAAATTGCAGGGGGTTTTGAGATGTCATGGGTGAAAAAACAACCAAAAACCAACTCATTTTTGCCGTCGCTATTTGCATCATTCACCATCTCGATAACATCATCCGATATGGAAGGACGTCCTGATCTTGATGCATCCAGAACCGAACCGGTCGACTTGAATTTTTTGATTATTCTCATAACGGTTGAAGCAGAGAAAGGTTATTGCCTTAGCTTATGCATCATTTTGTGGACTCTCACTGTTTGAGCAGCAGATATCTTATTTTCGTAAAACAATTCAACTATCGCAATACGAGTTTCGACAGCCAACTGCATCTTAAACTTGATGAATTTGCAAGTTGAATGAGCGTGCACGATAAGGTTTAGTTAAGGCTTCCCGTGCGTAAAGATGTCTATGTCTGTTGTTTCATCATCAGTCATAGGAAGCGGGTCGATTACTCATTGATTTGTATTGGTGCGGCGTTCGAACAGGAGAAATGACTCATCTTCTTTTGTCTTTCATAAATAATATAGCATTGCATTTTATGAATTTAAACTATAAAATGCAAATTAATTTTAATTGCAACAAAATAGTTATTCGGCAAAAGCAATCAATATACGACACGAATTATAAAACCCCATGGTATTCCGTATCTTTTGGTGTATTGCATCGTTGAAAATAGTAGAAAATTAAAAATTGCAAGACAATTTAAAACTTGTCTTTACAACTGAAAACTATTTATTGTACATAGCATTAAAACTGGGTCTTTGAGATTTGATGAAATTTCTCTCGCAGACTTTACGTCGATAGACATTGGCAAAAAATTTCAGTAAAATTTCTTTTTTATATAGATAGTGCATGATTTTGTAAGGCTTTCTATGTCCACAGGTTAATAAGTTCCACGAAGCAGGTAATTATTTTCCTGGTTGGAAATTATTAACCTAGTGCAGACTTCTGTGAAAAAAATCATGTATTATAACAGATAATGCATAGATTTCTTCGGTAATTATTTGTCATAATACCTCGAGCCTTCGGCTCTCGGTAATTATAGCAAATAATGACCTCAAATCTATGCATTGTCTATTACTTATAGTTAGGTTTGGAGGTCTATGCTGTTTTTTATTGACTAGCTATGGCACATAGAAGTTGATATTCTTCTATGGTATACCTATGGGTAGTATACTTTCTATGTTATTGTTAATTTCTATGCTATGGCATGATATAAACCGAGCCGTGGGCGAGGCTTATATCTACTATAGCTAGTCAATAAAAGCGGTATATACCTAAAAAGCTAGCTATAATGATAATATCAACCGACACTTGACAACAAAGTAGCTGATATTGCATAATTTGATGTCACTATCTGGATCAGTTGATATCAAACAACATCAACCGTTTGAGTTAGTGATATCAATTTTGATAGTCGATAGAGAAAGTAGAAAATACCATAGATAGAAGTACCATGTTACAGTGAATGCCATAGTATTGAAGATTATCTTTGGAATCACATAATCATACTATTTGACCAATTTCCGTACCGATATAGCAAATTATCAGAGTAATGATTTACATAGAATACTTCCCCAGGAGGTTGATAATGATGTCACAAGCTGATGGATTTAATTGATGTTTCATATGAAAATGCTGGTATAGAAAATTTATTTTGCTATTTAAATGTTCTAAAATTCGCTTCCTCATAGTGCACTGAGCTTCACCAATATAAGTCTGTTGACATTTGTTGCAAGTGATTTTATATACAACATTTTTCAAAAAAAATATTCGTGTTTAAGCTCGTTTTATGTCACCATTCAACCTATAATGATCATCTGCTACCATGGGATAGCTTCGCACCTTTACTTAGAAAGATTAATTTGATGAAAAATGAATGTTTACGAGTTCATCGAAATTGTACCACCCCTGCATTGATTGAAGAGGGTATGTATTTTTTCAAATATCGCTTTATTTCTAATGGATATCCCAAATTTTTAGTCAACAAGTATATAACAACTGTTCCATCATTTCATACTCGTACGCATACTAACCAGGGAAAGCAAGCTCATGTTGGTATTCCTTTTATCAATTAAAGTTAAGCAAGACAAATTCGCTCTGAATTAAATAAAATTCCTATTTTGAAAATAAAACCTGTGTTTGTAACTCCGCCATCGTTAGTTCGCCAAATCAAGAAGAAAGAAATTATTCCATGCAATAAGTCTTGTTTGTGTAAAAACAGCAATTATGTATGTTTATAAATAATCAAAAATTTATATGGCTCAATCCCTTTAAAGGGTCCTAACAATGTCTTTGAAATCATCGGAAGTTATTTCGAACAGCACAAAAATGTCACACCTTTATGTAACTTATCGATACAAGATTATTCTACATTAATACGTTTAACAATAGCCTCTGATGTTGTCTACTTCAATGGTAGATGTTACTTTCAAATCAATGATTTGGCAATGGGAAACAATTTGTCCCCAGTCTTAGTAATATTGCACAAGGATTTTGTGGAAATGAAGCTTCTTATCAGATTTCCAGATAAAATTAAAGTATGGCGAAGATACATCGACGATTCATTGTAAGTGCTTCTCCGCTGAGTGATACTCTTCCAGTGGCAAATGAAATTAATGAGAACATATCCTTCGCTATTGAATTACCAACCAATGATAAAATCCCTTTTCTAGGACCAATGGTGTCATTTCAAAATAACAACTTTTCTACTGGATTTTATTGTAAATTTTCTCACAGTGGCCATTTATTACCTTGGCAGAGTCATGCACCCCTATAACGGAAAATCAATCTTTTAAAATCCGCATGTTTACGTGTTCACCGCAATTGTTCCGATGATAATTCTTTGAAAACGGGTGTCACTTTTATTTGCTCACGCTTTTTGACGCATATCCTATACATCTAGTGTAAGTAGTATATAGTGTGACATCCGGCGCGACGCTTCGCTTTGCTTCGCTTCGCTTGCGCCGGATGACACACTTTTGCGGGTTTTTTCAAAATTTTCAAAAAATCAAAATTTCAAAAATTTAGGTAGATTTCAAATTTCACGTGGCCGAAGGCCGAAGGGCGAAAATTTAGGTAGTGACAAATTTTCAAAAAAAATCAAAATTTCAAAAATTTAGGCGGTCTCAAAATATCCCGTAATCGAAAATTTAGGCGGTCTCAAAATATCACGTGGACGAAAATTTAGGCGGTCTTAAAATATCACGTAATCTAAAAAATATCACGTGGCCGAAAATATCACGTAGCCGAAGGTCGAAAATGTAGGCAGATGAAAATTTAGGTAGCCCAAAAAAAATCACGTTGTCCTAATATAGCAGAAGATTGTATTCAAAATATTTATTCAAAATATTCATTTAAAAAATGGAAGAAACAAAAGTGGAAGAAACCGCAAGAATATATCTTTCGTCATCATATGAACGTAGTTCTACTTTAATGGACATTGAAAAGATTAACATTGAAAAAATGAATAAAGAAAAACACAAAGATAGAGTACGCTATATGAAAGATAAGGAATCTCAATTATTATTAAGATTAGAGCATTATAAAAAATTAAGAAAGAGATGGACTAATGTTAAGAATGTAACACAAGGAATTGGCATATTCTTAACAATAAGTTTAGGTGCTTTAACAATTGTTATATCTTCAGGTGTTTTAGTAATTCCAGTAGTTGCTACAGCTTTAACAGGTACGGGTGTTTTTGCAACTTCACTTGTTACAATGTTAGATAAATCTTTAATAACTAAGAAACGAAAATCATTAAAAACTAAGCATTTACATATTAAAGAAGTCTATGATAAACTACATTACTACTTTCAAAGAGTATGTGATGATAATGTTATTACGTTAGATGAGATTGAAAAATTTGATCAAATAGCTAATGAAGTAAATCAAATATCATTTCAATTACAGTCAGAAAAAGTTGATGATAAGAATAAACAGGATGGCAAAATTTCGAGTGATGGTAAAACTTTTAGTGATGGTAAAATTTCTAATGAAGAAAATGACAAAATTTTTTTAGAAGAGCTAAAAACTTTAAGCGAAAATTTAAGCAAAACTTTATCAAACAAAACTTAAAACGAGAAAACTTTAAACGAAAAGATGTCAGACAGCAAAGCAATAAAAAAATAATTTGTTCAGTAAAATGTTTTTGCTGTATTCCAATGTTACCACAAAATTCAAATATTATATTTTAAAAATGGATAAAATTAGAGCTGATAATTTTAAAAGAATAAAACAATTAGAAGAGTTAATAAAACAAAGAAATATTATGAAAGAAAATCATCTTCAACATAGAATGATAAAAGCTGGTATTCAATCTGATATGTTTGAAAAAATGCAGCAAACCGAGTAAGTAAAAACTGATTTTGAGAAAACTATGAAACCATTCAAAAATCTTGAAAAAGAAAGTACAAATAATGATAAACAAATCGATATAACAGATCCAGCACACAAAACTATATTAGATGACTATGGATTACTAGAATCAAACATTAATAAGAAATTACCAAAATCTATGCAATTTGAACATTCTATTTCATTTGTAGATGGAAAAACAATACCTAGATTTTATCTCGGACAAAAAGAAATATTTCCACAACCTTTTCGAGGTTTAATTTTTTCACCAGATAAATCTCCTTTTAATTTAGATAGAAATTTTGTTGATCTTTTAAGAGGAGCAGATTTAAATAATTATGCTGTACAAGATCTCATAAAATATAAAGCTATGTTAGATAGAGTTGGTGCAGTAAAATCTCTAAGACGTTATAAACAATTAGAAAATTTATTATCAACGGGAGTTAAAGTAGGAAAAGGTTTACCTGAATAACAGAAAACAGAAACAACTGTATTTTTACCAGATGATCCACAAGAATTACTAAATAGATTAAATATTTTAATATCGGCAATAAAAGAAGGACATAATTCTAGTTTCAATGAAATTCATGCTATATTAAAAAGACTGTTAGAAAAGAAGATTCTAAATGAAGATGATTATAAAAGTATAACGGGACATCTCTGATGTCTTTAAGGGCTCGCCCGTAGTTGAAATATGTTGTTGTTTTTAATTTTTGTCATAAAAAATGTTTATTTAAAATTTTAACTAAAAAATGTGTTCAGCAGATTTAGACAAAATTAATAATCATTTAGAAAATTTAACAGAGATTTTGGGTTCATCAAAATTTAGTACGACGTTAAAAATTATAACAACTACTTCATCACACACTTGTAATTTAGAACCCATTCTTCATTTAGAACAAAATAAAAATTATCAAATTGCATTGACTAGTTTCTCTACATTTAACACTATTCAAAACGTTATCAAAGATGTGAATGACCAATTTAGATATTCTACTGATAAAGGAAAAACGTGGAAAATACTAACTTTTCTTCCTGGTTCTTACGAAGTTGAATCAATATCAAATGAAATTAAGAGACATTTAGGTATACCATTTAAAGATAAGAAACAATTACATTTTGCAGTTGAACCGGCAGTTAATAAATTTTCTCTTTCTTTAGACGAAAATCATCAAGTTGATTTTAATCATCATAGATCATTGTCAAAGCTATTAGGATTTAATAAACAAACCTATAGTCAAGGTTATCATTTAGGTGAGAAGATTCCAAAAATAACTGAAATAAATTCAATTGTTGTACATTGTGACATTATTGAAGGAGGATATATAAATGGTAAATTATCAAATTTAATATTCAGTTTTCCAGCTTTTACTGTACCCCTTGGTTATAGATTAAATGTAATTCCACAAACATTAATATATTTCCCTATTACAAGAAAAACTATTGACAACATTAACATTAGAATCACTGATGAGAAAGGAAAAGAAATAAATTTTGGAGGTGAAGAGATTATGATAGATCTTTTGGTTCGAGAGGTATAAACTCCCGTTCGGGAGGTATAAACTCCCGTTCGGGAGGTATAAACTCCCGTTCGAGAGGTATAAACTCCCACGCGAAGCTAGAGAAGTTTAATTTTCTTCTTCTTCTTCTTTTAAAATAAAAATAAAATTTTTTTATTAAAAAATGAGTGAAGTGCTACCATTAAATAAAAAGAAACTTAAATTTAATCATCATCCAAATTTATCTAATAAAGTTTTGTCAGTTATTTGCGGAAGATCAGGTTGTGGAAAAACGTATCTATTATTTAAAATTTTAACGACTCCAAATTTTTTGGATTATAACAATATTATAATTTATACAACAACGGCAGAACAACCCGTCTATCAATTTTTAAAATATGGATTTGAAAATAATCTTAAAAAAACAGCAATTGCTTCATTATTCAAAGAATGTGAAAAATCTGAAGATGAAGAAGAAATAAGTTCGTGGTGTGAAGAAGCAGCAAAAAATAGTCAGTTAGTAGAATCCAATAAAAATAAGCATATAGAGATACAATTGATGGATGATAGTGGTAATATGCAAGATCCTAGTAAACTAGATAAAACAATGAAACATTGTGTAATTTTTGATGATTGTGTTAATGATAGAAATCAGTCAGTTCAGAGAAATTATTTCACAAGAGGTAGACATAATAATTGTAGTGTTTTTTATTTAACACAAAGTATGTATTCATTAGACGGAAGTGTTATTAGAAAGAATGCAAATATATTTATACTATTTGAAATAAATGCAAGAAACTTAAGTGATTTGTTAAGAGATTTATGCGTAAGAAATAAAGATGAATTTAAACAATCGTGTAACAATGCTTGGTCAAAAGATTATGGCTTCATTACAATTAATATTGATAAAAAAATTCATGATAGAGTTATCGAACAATTGTTCTCTGACTAAGCTTCGCCTCGAGGGGCTTCGCCCCGACTGAAAGTCGATAGAAAATATTTTCGCGGAGTGATCGAACGGAGTGACCGAATAATTTTTTCTTATAAATTTTTTGTTAATAAAAATAAAAAAAAATATGTTGGATGCTTATAAGATAGAGCATGTACCAGTTTTAAAAGATTATCGTCATCCTACAAATCCAGTAAATTCGAAGAAAGAAGTTAGATTTTATTATCATCATAAATACGTAGCGCTCGTTACAGATTATAAAACAAAACATGGTATTAAACCGTGTGTTAAAACAAAAGACTTTCCACTTTGTTTAAGAAGTATCCGAGTATTTTTGGCGCATAATAATTTATGGTGGTTGGTTAAGAAAGAACATTTAACAACACATGAATTAGAAACATTACATCAATTACATATTCCTGTGTATATGTAAAAACGGAACCGAGGTTCTATGTAAAAATTCATTTTTTCTTTTAAAAACTATGAATCGTGAAATGTCTCTGGGGCAAACGTCTAGGATTGATGAATTAATCAAGAAACAAACGGCTGAGTTTGATGCGCAAATTAAAGATAGTAAACGTAGTAAACGCATTAAAAAACAGAAACGTACTAGGCGTAGTATTAGACGTAATACTAAAAAACAGAAAAGTGGAACAAAAGAAATATTAGAAACTCCTATTACTGATATCTTTTTTGATGATAGAATTAAGGATGAACTTGGTGATGATTTATGTAATTTATTTAATCCAAATGAAATTAAATATGAAAATGTATCTTTTATTAATGTAGTAAATGATATGCGGAAACTTTTAGCAAATGGTAAAATTATTAATTTACTTGGAAAAGTTATTAAAGATCAGGAAAATATAATTCAAAATTTTTACGTAACCTTCTATAATAAAAATTCATTTGAAGCATGGTTTTCGAATCTGGATGAGAAATCCGATGCTAACGAATGGATTTTTACAGGTAATATTAAATATGAAGATTTTGGAATGAAGTTAGTACAAAGATCGCATAGAGGGGCAGGGATTAATATGAAATATAGAATCAAAGAATATTTCGGTGAATATTGTTATATTCCTTCTGAAGATTTTTGTTTTATTAAATGTTATAATGTTTTACGAGGTTTTAATGAAGAACAAGGAGAAATGATGAAAGAAATGTTTAATAATTTTTTATATAAAGAGAAAGCCACATCTAGAACAGGAATAATGTCAAACTGCAAATTTTCTCAGTTCAATAAATATTTTGGAGAATGTGTTCAATATTATAGTCCTGCCAATCGTCATTTAAATCCTAGAGGAATTGAAACGTTTCATAATTATGTTTATTACAATTATTTTCACGCAGGTTCAACAATTGGTCACTATTGTTTAATTGATAAATCTCATAAATTAAAAGCTATTAGAGAAATTGAAAATAATTTCAAACCCATATATAAAACAGTTACTGATGAAAATCTAACAACACGTCCATATAAAATCATAACAAAGAAAAAAATTGACTATAGTTCAACATATATTTGGGATCTCGAAACATTTCCTGATCCTAACTGTTCAACAGCTCATCCTATTCCTTATGCTGTAGGAGCTATTAATTTTAATAAATTTATATGTTGCTTACCGAAACAAAGATTGAAAGAATTAGAAACACGTTTGTTAAGTGATATGATTAAAATTAAACGATCAAAAGATGAAGATGAAATTAAAAAACTTAAAAAACAGATTAATGAGTATAATAATTTAACTGAATT
Source organism: Prostheceraeus crozeri (assembly GCA_907163375.1). Taxonomy (NCBI): domain Eukaryota; kingdom Metazoa; phylum Platyhelminthes; order Polycladida; family Euryleptidae; genus Prostheceraeus; species Prostheceraeus crozeri. The sequence goes on from CAJQUW010010985.1 coordinate 94,618, forward strand.
AGAATTTAATAAACTTCAAAATTGTGTGAAAATATTTACGAGAACTGAGGATGATGAATGTCCGATCGGGGGAAACCCAGAGGACGTATGTCCGATCCATCAATTTTTTAAAACTCTTGGAAAATTTAATTATTCGAGAGTAACTTTAATAGCTCACAATTCATCAGGTTTTGATTCCTATTTTCCGATAAAAGCTAATTTTAAATTATCTAAACCGCCTCTTAAAACTTCAAGAGGAATATTCACTGCTTCATTACAAAATCCTTATACAACTGAATGTGTTAGTAGATATATTCAAAAATCTTTTAGATTTACAAATAATAATAATACGAAAAAAAATTCACCTCCAGGTAAATTAGCACTTCAAACTATTATAATGAAATGTAGTTATCAACATGTAAAAACAAGTCTTTCTAAATGGTGTGAGAATTTTAAAATTCCTATGAATGTGTGTAAATTAAATTATGAAATTGGAGACATAACACATGAAAATTATAAAGAAAAAGAAAATGAATGGAGACCATATTTAGTTAACGATATTCTTTCTTTAGCTTTTTGTATCTACAAATATAATAATGTTATGCGAGATTTAGTTGGTGAAGATATAACTACTAATTTGACATCCTCTGCTTTAACATTTAACGGTTGGATGAAAAGCGTACAAAATAACAATATAAATATTCATTCTCATATAGATTTATGGGCTAGAAATTATATTAGAAAATCTGTTAAAGGTGGAAGAGTTTCAGCAAATATAAGAAAATACATATCGCCATTTTGTAGCATCTTGTTACCAATATTAAAACAGTATTTACCTGCTCGCTCCCCTGGGGGGACTTTGTCCCCTGGTCGCTACGCTGGTGGGGCTTTGTCCCTTGGTCGCTGCGCTGGGTGGACTTTGTCCCTTGGAAGTAATTTAATAGATTTAATGAAACAGTATCGAGATTTAGGAGATAAAACTGAAATTTGTAAGAAAATTTCAAATCAACTACTTGAACAAAAACATGAATTTCTAATGGCTTTTGATGCCACATCTTTATATCCATCAGCTATGTATGATGAAAATTCAGAATATCCTAAAGCTGAATCCGCTAGAAAATTTAGACAAGAAGAAGAGCGGGAAATAGTATATAAATTTAAAACTCAAACGTTTAGACCTAAAACTGGAATATTTACAGTTGTGTTTCAATATCCGAATGATATGTTTTTTCAACCATTTCCTATTAAAGATAAAGTTAAAAATCAAAATAATAATTCTCATGTAAAAGTAATCAGGTTTAGAAATGGTATATGTTATGATGTATTAACTTCTGTAGACATACAAGAAATTGTTAGATGTGGGGGAAAAATCTTACATATTACTGATGGTATAATTTATGAAAAAAATTATCAAGTTTCACCATTTCGAAATTATATTGAAAAACTTTTTAATTTGAGAAAAAGATATAAAGCAGAAGGAAATACTGTAGGCGATGAGTTAATTAAATTATTGATGAATTCGCTATATGGCAAAACTGTGCAAAAAGATATAACCACTAAATATCATTTATGGAATGAGAATACATTGAGAAAAAATTTCACTCAAGAAGTAAAAGATTATGAAAAATTAAATGATGAACAATATTTAGCGAAAGTAGAAATGGAAGATGATGAATTTCTCAAAACTAATATTGTAAAAGATGGGAAGACGTCATTCATGCCATCACACTTAGGTTCTTTTATTCTTTCTCACTCTAGAAGAATCATGAATAACTTTATTTTAGAAATTAATGGTTTCAACGAAAAATACATTCATTATACAGATACTGATTCAATATACATTTCTAATGAGCTCTTCAATAAATTAGATGCTGCTGGATATGTTGGGGGAGAATTGTGTCAAGGAAAAAATGATTATGGAAATGGTGGAATTATTTTTGCAATGTTTATTGCTCCTAAAATAAAATATTGTATTACTGTAGATGAACAAGGGAGACTTAGTGAAAAGAAAACATTCAAAGGATATTCACAAGATAAAGTAAAAGTAGAAGATTTTATAAAATTATATTCGGGTAAAACATTATCGACTACAGTTAATAAACCATGGAAAAGATCTTTAGAAACTGGAATTAGTATTCCTGATAAAAATAATAATACTGAAGAAAAAAAATTTTCTGGTCAAATAAATATTCTTAAACGTCAAGCACCTGATGAAAATGAAATTATGTTACCTTATAACGGAGAAGATATTCAAGCTGAAATATTTCAAACAATCGTCTGCGAGAGTAATTTAAGTGATGATGATGACACGTGGGAATAATAATTTTTTTATTACATCTAAAAATTTTATAACATCTAAAAACTTATTACATCTAAAAATTTTATTACATATGAAAATATATTTATCGAATATTTTGGTATTTTCTATTAAGTTTTATCATATAACGTTTTATCATATAACGTTTTATCAAAAGATAATTTAAATTTATTTTCACTAACTATTGATTTTTCATCATCAAGTGATTCTTCATCATCATCATCAATTGATTCATCATCATCATAAATTGATTCTTCAACATCATAAATTACACATCTTGGTATAGGATGCCATTTTCTGATAGGATACCATTCCCTGATGGGAATATCTAATTCCAAATTACATTTATTATTTGATAATAATATAATAGAGAAAAATATTGGTCTTTGATCTCTTTCGGAAAATTTAATAACACCACCATAATCTGAAACACTTTTAGTTTTTATTAAAGATGATAAAATTTTAAATTGATTAGATGTAAATCCTAATTTAAATTTTGTAGACCCGATACATAGTTGTCTAACAGTATCTTCAACTATTCCATCATTATTATTTTCAATTGTAAGAAAATGAAATTTAGATAAATTTTGATTATATGTAGTATTAATATCATGTACATCAGTATGAGATATAAATTTTTCTTCACTTAAATTTTTATAATTACTAATATTTTTATAATCTTTATTACCATTCACACCTTTTTCAGATGTTTGAGAATCATCTACATTATCATCATCTATATTGGTCATCTATATGGTCATTGTTAATGGTATAAGGTGTTGTCCACATATAAAGTTTCTCTTGTTGAGCTAAACCATTTATATAAGATTTTAATAAATTAATATTTAAATTTGAATATAATCCTATATAAGTATCATCATCATATCTTTGGGGCATTTCTAATGTTTCTTGTTTATAAATTGTATCTCTGTAATAAACTTGACATAATAATTCTTCATTATGTTTTTTACTCTCGATATGAATATTATATTGGTTTTGTTCATCAACAAATAATCTAATTTTTTCTTTCGAAAAAGATTTTAATTTTTTAACTAATTCTTTAATATTGATATAATTAATAATTTTAGTTTCTATCCAATCAGTATTACTAATTGGTAACACTGCTCTAATAAATCCATGAACATTATTATGACCTATTATAACCATATTTTCTTTATTTAATTCCACATAAGCTACATCATTATATTTACTTACTATATCCATAAATTTAATAAATGGATCACCTGGAAATAAAAAATAATTAGTTTCTATAGAAGGTAAACCTTTAGTCTGTTCTCTAAATATTTCGGCTTGTAATTGAAATAAAATATTAACATCTATACATGGATTTGTAATAGTATTATTATTATTATTATTATCAAAACATTTATTTTCAAATCCCGTTGATCTCGTCGAATAAGAAGAACAGGATGATGCGGGCGAATATAATTTTTTTAAATTTGCTTTATCCATTTTTTTATTTTTATTAGAAAAAATTTTATTTTTTTATTGTTAAAAAATGATGTTACCAAATGTTGGTGGAGGTGCATATATCCCGAATAATCGTGAATTAGAAATAGAGATAGAAAATTATATCATGAAAACTGGAGACGTTTTATCTGGTCCATTGCATCTTTCTATTCTTCCGCAACAAAATACAGAGTTGACAAATAAACAATATGTTGATGCACAAATCAATGACTTAAAAGAAAAATATATAAACGATGTTTCGGTTCCACTGATGAACGAATTAAAGTTGCTTAAACTTAATGACAAATCATTAAACGAAAAATTATTAAAACTTGATAAAAAGGATAGAGAGTTAGAAGCAGATATAGCAAAACTTTTTAAAAAGATTTCAGAACAATCAAAAATTTTAATATTACTTTCTTTAAATTTAAAATCTGCTGTAATCAAAAATAAACATCAGATAAAAATGTTAAAAGAACAATTAGACGATGAAATAGAAAAACTACCTGAAAGAATTAAAAAAAATTTAAAGCAGTTACAAACTACATTCCAAAAAAGTGTTGATGAATTAAGTTCTAAAATTACTCAACAAATGAAAAAGATGAATAGAATAATAAATGAAGTAAACTCGCTTAATCAAAAAGTTGATAAAATGAAAACTCTTAAAATCAATTTAGAAAATGAATTAAAGAAAAATTTACAAAAAAACTCTAAAGAAAATAAAGAACAGTTAGATTCTGTTAAAAGACAATTAGATGTTCTTAAAATTAAGTTAAATGCTCTTAAAACAGCGTTGAAGATTAATCAGCAGAAAATGCAAGTTAATAGAAAAGAAATTAAAGTACATCACACGCTACTTGACGCAATAGATAAAGTGCAACAATCAATTAATAAAGTTATCTCGAAGTTGTTGTCCATTCACAAACGTAAATCTTGATCGACGAAGTCTTGGGTTTCTAACCTATCGGAGCGAAGGTCCTCGAGGCTTTAGCCGATCGGACCAAAGGTCCTCAGGTTACTAACCAATCCTAAACGTAAATCTTAGCGCAAATATTAACGTAAATATTTTTTCCCAAAAGTCAAATTTAATCCTAAAAAATGCCTATCATTTATAAACACAATCTTAAACATTTTGCTTCAAATAAAAAAATTGCTCATGAACCACGTATGAATCCTGTTTATCATTATGATAATAGAGAAACAGTTCACACGGAAGGAGCTGGTATCTTCTCTGGTATTGGAAGTATCGTTAACTTAATTAAAAATAATAAAGATTTGATTACATCTGCTGCAAAAGGAGCAGCTGCTATAGGTAGTACAGGTAGTGCAATATCAAATGCTGTCAAGTCTCAAAACGAATTAAAACAACTAGAAGCTATTCGTAAACTTAGGAATGATTCCGAAGAACTAAAAAATTTAAAAAAACTTTCAGAGGAAACAAAAAATAAAATTGCTAACATAGCTGTTGGGGAAACCTTGAGGAGCGGAGCTCCGTCTGATAGTAAACATAAGAAGAAATCTGGCGTAGCCATAAAACGTTCAATTGAACCTACGGTTCGTTCAATTGAAGAAATAAGAGGAAATGGCGTGAGTAGCAACCTTCGGTTTAACCAGCAAAGCTGTAGCGGAGCTGGTCTAGCAAAATTCTAAAATTATGTTTTTTAGTAAAATTTTTTTTTTAGTGAAATTTTTTTAGCAAAATTTTCTTAGCAAAATTTTTTTAGTAAAATTATTTTAGTAAAATTATCTTAGCAGAATTTTTCTGTGTGTGAGAAAAACAAAAAGTATAAAATTATAAAAATGTCTTCGCTTATCGAAAATAAATTTGAATTAGATAAACCACCAGGTGTTAGTTATATTCAAAAAAAGAATGACTATATAAGAATTGCTATGAATGCCGGATCTTCTAGTAGAGTAAATACTGGAGGTGATTTAATTTTTGAAGTTGATAATCAGCAGAGTTATATATATCTACCTGATTCATTTTTACACTGTGAATATTCTTTGTATAGTGATGCCAATTTTACAACACCATTACCAGAAACCGATAATATTGCACTAGAGAATAATTTTTTTCCAAAATTATTTACACAAATGCGTTTAGATGTTGCAACTCAAAATATAGAAACAATAAGTGATTCTCCAGGTGTAATTGATACAATGCTTAGATTTGTAACAATTGGTGAAAATAATAAAAAGTATGAAATCGAAGGTTGGTTTCCTGATACTAATAATGGTATAATTGTTGATGATTTAACTCACGCTGGAACAGATGCAGCAGGAATTGCGAAAGATGTAGAAAATATTGCAAAACATTTAAATAAAACAAATAATGATGCATATAAAGAAAGACGTGAATTTAACAAGAAAAGTAAACAGACAGTTAATTGGTCATTGTCTCCATTATTCGGATATTTAGATTATGATAAAATATCATATCAATTAAAATTTAAATTAATAATTCATCGTACAGCAAATAATGAATTAATCTTTTTTGGTAAGACTGGAAAAAAAGCATATTTAAAAATTGATAGACTTGAATGGTGGATTAAGCATATTACTGCTAGTTTAGAGATTGAAAAAGCTATTGCAAATAGATTAAATACTAACAAACCAATTCCAGTAAATTTTCTAAAGCGTACTGCTAGTTCAGTAACTTTTTCCGAACAAAGATTTAACTGGCATTTTACTAGAACTGCGAATACTCCAAGATATTTATTACTAACTTTTCAAAGAAATAATTCTCCAAGTTTTGATAAGAACAACAATCTTTTTCATATTAATACAATTCGAAGTTTACAAGTTTCATTAAATCAAACCCGATATCCAATTGATCCATTAAGATTCGATGATACCAATAATCAATTTATGGAAGGATATGATTCTTATCGAAATCTTTGTATAGAATTTGGAGTTGAACCACAATTAACTCCTGGAGATTGGAGACATTTATATCCTGTTTTCTGTTTCGATTTAAGTGCACAATCTGAAGATATTATCAAGACTGGTTGTGATGTAACAATTAATATTGAAAAGAAAGATTCCACAACTTCATTGATGGCTTATGGTTTATTGCTAGAAGATGTAAAATATTCTATTGAAATTCTTAATGGAAAGATGGCTAGGATCGGCTGAAGCCTCGAGGAGCTTCTCTCCGATAAGTTTATTAAAATTTTTGTTAACTTAAATTTTTTTTAGTAATTAGTAATAAAATTTTTTTGTAACTAGAATAGATTAAAAATTCCTAATTTAAAATTTATTCATAACTAGAATAGATTAAAATTTTTGATAACTTAAAATTTTTTTATTAAAAATGTCGCAAGCGAAAAGTAATAATAATAAAACTGTTGAATTAAAATTACGTAATATTGTTGACAAAAATACCCCTAAAACTATTACGATTAATAAAAAAAAGTATTACATAAGTAAACCAATGATAGAGAATATTCAATTACAAGAAGAAAAGAATGGCGGGATTCTCCCATTAATTCCACTAATAATAGGTAGCATAGCAGCAGCAGGAAGTGTTGCAGGTGGGACAGCTGGTATTGTCCAAGCAGTAAATAAAAATAAATCAGAGCAGGCAGCATTAGAAGAACAAAAACGTCATAATAGAGAGTTAGAGAAAGTTGCTACGGGTGACGGAATAGTAGATAACTTTATTAGTAAATTAAAATTAGTTGATGAAGGAAAACGAGTTCTTAAAAATATTCTCCGCAATGTTGATGATTTAATTGAAATTAAAGAAACTAAAGATGGTTCTGGAATATATCTAAGTCCTAGTATGATAAGGTAAAGCATTTATTTTATCTTTTAAAATGAATTCTACAAATTCCGAAAATTTAATTAAATTAAAAATTGCTAATTTAGATTTATTGAATTATCTATCAAACAAAAATAAAAACTCAAATTTTCAGCATATTGGAGGTGACATACAAAAAACATTAGAAAACTTTCCTGGCTTTATTTGGAGTAAATATTCGAAAGAAAAACATCTTCCTGGTCATTCATATACCGGTCCAGGAACTCGATTAGATATAAGACTTGATGAGAATAATAATCCGAAACCAGGTGAAGAACCAATAAATAGAGTAGATGCCGCAGCTTACAGGCCTGATTTAGCTTATCGAAATCATGATCTAAGTTCTCGACATGCAGCTGATAAGAAGATGATTCAAGAATTAGATAGTATTCAAAATCCTACATTTAGAGAAAAAAATGAAAGAATGTTTGTTAAGAAAGCTTTACAAGCTAAAATATTATTCGGCCAGGGTTTAAATGAAACGACAGCAAAGCTGTCTGAGAGCAACGCTCGAACCTATGCCTCTGAAATTCATAGGGAATACAGAAGGCCTAAATATTTATTGAAAGTAAAAGTATTTAATAAAGATGATATTTGGAGTGTTGATCTTATTCATATGCCGAATGAAAGGGACTACAAATACGCATTGACCGTTATAGATTTATATACACGATACGCTTGGGTAAAGCCTTTAAAAAATAAAAGTGGTCTATCAGTTAAATATGCGTTTGAAGAAATCTTTAAAGAAAGTAATAGAAAGCCAAGGAAATTGTTTGTTGATAAAGGGTCGGAAGTTTATAACCGAAACGTTCAGCCACTATTTGAAACTGTTTATTCAACTGAAAACGCTGGAAAAGCTGTAGTGATAGAAAGATTCAATCGGACGTTAAAAAATAAATTATTCAAGAAATTTACTGAGCAAAGAAATCAGAAATGGTTGAAGATATTACCAGGAGTTGTAGAAGAGTACAATAATAAAGTTCATTCTGGTATTGAAGAAACTCCAAAGAATGCTTCTGACGACCCTGATTTAATCCGAAAGAAAATATTCGAGAATAATTATTCGAACGAAAATAATAATTTGAATGAGAGTAATCTGAATTTACAGAAACGTAAGCCGAAATTTAAAATTGGAGATAGAGTTAGAATATTTAAATATAAGAATAAATTTGAAAAAGGCTTCGTCGGATACTGGACGAAAGAGATATTTGAAGTTTGTAAAATAAACCAAACTTATCCGATTACTTACGAAATCAAAGATTTAGATGATGAAAATATCAGAGGCCGTTTTTATCAAAATGAATTACAACGAACTGATTTTTAATTATCATTATTATTGTTATTATTATTGGAACTAACGTTTCGTGAATGAAATTCCCTTGTTAGGCATAGCCATAGAACCTACGGTTCGTTCAATTCTAACATAATATCTAGAAATGGTACTCCTTCCTGTAATTTCAATAAAACATAAAGACATAATTGCCCACAGTAAGTAGTTCCTGGTTTTTGAATTTGAAATGTATTATTAATTCCATTTCCAAGTATTTCTCTTACTTCATTCGTAGGTGGAAGTCCGTATGAGTCAAAATAATAATTATCTCCGTTTTTACTAAAGATACCTGCTGACCAATGTACGCCTTTTTGGTCTGAAGTGTGAAGATTCGTTATGAAATTTACAGTTGAAACTTTGTTCCGGGAACTGAAGGTTCCTGTTGGCTTATTTTTTAGGAATTGTAATTCGTCTCTCATTAGAACATGAAAATTCTTTATTACTAATTGATTTGCGATTTTCTTTAGGTCGAAATTTGTCGTGGTTTGCGTTCCATATAATTTAAAAAACTCGATCAGGTCAGTCATTTTAAATGAAACAAAAATCCAAATTGAAAATGTCATTGTCACTTTTCAGTCTCCACGCAAATAAGTTGCAATAAATATTACTACTTGTTACTTATGAAGTAGAGTCCAACATTTATATGAAAACAGAAATCCAAATTGAAAATGTCATTGTCACTTTTCAGTCTCCACGCAAATAAGTTGCAATAAACGTTACTACTTGTTACTTATGAAGTAGAGTCCAACATTTATATGAAAACAGAAATCCAAATTGAAAATGTCATTGTCATTTTCAGTCTCCACGCAAATAAGTTGCAATAAATATTACTACTTGTTACTTATGAAGTAGAGTCCAACATTTATATGAAAACAGAAATCCAAATTGAAAATGTCATTGTCACTTTTCAGTCTCCACGCAAATAAGTTGCAATAAACGTTACTATTTGTTACTTATGAAGTAGAGTCCAACATTTATATGAAAACAGAAATCCAAATTGAAAATGTCATTGTCACTTTTCAGTCTCCACGCAAATAAGTTGCAATAAATGTTACTACTTGTTACTTATGAAGTAGAATTTCACGTTTGCAAGTCTTCTAATTCCTGCGTGAGTCCAGTATGTTGCGCATGTTGTTGTTCAGTTTGTTGCACATTGGGTGAATCAAATATGGATTCTGCTATTCTTTGCTGTTCCTCCTCTTTTTCACGATCAATATAATCTTCAAGATGAGCAAAATTCTTCATCACAAAGTAAATTGATAGAGAAGAATTGGCTAAGTTTGGATAGTTCTTTGATAATTTGAATAATTTGATCAGTAATGTCACATATGAACGTGAAAACTTTATTTTATGGATCTCATTTAACTCTTTCACGAATTTTGTATAATTCATATTAGACAATAACTTCAGTCGCTGAAGCACTTCTCCTTGTAAAACATAGCAGCGTAGAAGACTCCGATGTGTAATTTTCTCAAAACCAATGAGTTTATTCAATGAAGAGATGCACGATGATGTACTTATAATATCCTTTTTCTCGAGAAATACAGGTAAATTGCTGCTGTCAACATCCTTGAATGAATCTCGGATTATTTCAAACACTTCTCTCTTTTTATCTTCTTCGTTTCCACTCGTCTTCTGTTTCTTTCTTAGTGATTCAAGAATAAATTTTGTTGATATCGTTTTGAAGAAATCAAGATGGTCTGGTGAAATAAGAAGCACAACTTGATCCACGAAGCAACAAAATTCTCTCTCTATTTTGCTGACGGAAGACATTGCAAATGAGAACTTTGCTTTCTAGCGCACACGGAACAATGACAGAAGAGAGAGAACTGAAAACAGCTGCCAGATGCTTTGACGTCATGCGGTTGTGCTGACGTGCTGGTAAGAATTAAAACAACTTGCCTAACGTACAACTAAAATCTAATTGTATCACAAAGCTGTAGCAACTACTGGAATTGTAAGAACGCCAGATGAAATGACAATAGTGAGAGCACCTAAACTTATTGTTAAGAATATGCCAATTCCTTGCGTTACATTCTTAACTTTAGTCTATCTCTTTCTTAATTTTTTATAATGCTCTAATCTTAATAATAATTGAGATTCCTTATCTTTCATATAACGTACTCTATCTTTGTGTTTTGCAATATCCATTTCATATGATAATGAAGGATATAAAGGGGCTGATGGTTCTTTTGTTTTTACATCTTCCATTTTTAAATGAATATTTTGAATAAATATTTTGAATACAATCTTCTGCTATATTAGGACAACGTGATTTTTTTGGGCTACCTAAATTTTCATCTGCCTACATTTTCGACCTTCGGCTACGTGATATTTTCGGCCACGTGATATTTTTTAGATTACGTGATATTTTAAGACCGCCTAAATTTTCGTCCACGTGATATTTTGAGACCGCCTAAATTTTCGATTACGTGATATTTTGAGACCGCCTAAATTTTTGAAATTTTGATTTTTTTTGAAAATTTGTCACTACCTAAATTTTCGCCCTTCGGCCTTCGGCCACGTGAAATTTGAAATCTACCTAAATTTTTGAAATTTTGATTTTTTGAAAATTTTGAAAAAACCCGCAAAAGTGTGTCATCCGGCGCAAGCGAAGCGAAGCAAAGCGAAGCGAAGCGTCGCGCCGGATGTCACACTATATACTACTGGTGTATAAATTCGTTACTGAAGATAAAAAATGTTTATGACATTTAATCGATCTCCAAGAATTCAAAATATAAAGCCAATTTATTTGCGTGTCCCATTCATAAGCGAAACACAAGCACTTTAGTAAGACATCAGTTACGACGTATACCAAATATGAATGTTCGTCCTACTTTTATTACACCGCCATCCCTTTCTTCACAATTGACTGTGAAAGAAAAACGTTTATATGGGTCTTTTTTGCATATGCGGGGCACACAATTTATGTCATACTAAAAACATCGTATATAACTTGCAAGATTTTTTGGCAAATGCTACCTTATGTATCACACCGAACATTGCGACAAGGATTCAGAGAACACGCAAAACAAAAGTTTAGCGCTGTTTGTCAGCATTTTGTTCTTTTTCATGACATCTCACCAACTAAAGACAATGCTGAAACAACTATTTTGAAATCTCTTTTCAAGTCATCAATTCAACGAAAAATTTCCGAGAAACAATATATTTCCCAACTTAAGACTGAGATCAACCAAAACCACTGATTATATTTTTCCATTTTTGTATGAATATTATTTCTGTGTCTTGATATCATTTTCATAATATTGTCATTTTTCTCAGATGAAGCAACAGTTTCTTATCTACGTCATCTTGTTGAGAAAGCTATTGAATTTTAAATTACTTTGGATATATGTGATAACTTCTTCCTTCTATGCTCTGATTCACCTTGATAAAGAGACATACGAAAATCTGGTGAATTAAATTGTTTAGTGTTGACTTCGTCTGATTTTTTTCTCAAAAAATAATATATATGTACATATTACGCGACATATTATTAGGACCACCTTAAACATATGCAGATAAGAGGCTTTCCTTTGGACATGATAACGCTGCGTTATTGTTTTATAATTTCCAACCCAAATATCTTATGTAGCCTACGCTTTATGATAGCCCATTAATGTCCTGAAAGGCTTACGTCAGAGATGGCCATTCCAACAAACTGACGCTGATGTCATCCAAATATCGTTACATATATGCAGCATACATGGGTTGTGAACAATAACATAATTACCGGTCTATAACTCAAGCTTCATCCTGCAATGTTTCTACACTTACAGGTACATGTAAGTCTTTTGTGCCCTTCAAATGGGAGTCTATGTTAGTCTTTTTGCTAATAAGTAGAGAGAGACTTTTTGCGTCGAAATTTGTGTGATGGCAGTGAAATTAAAAGTGTCCACTTTAGACTGATGGGGTGTCCACTTTGGAGATAAAGCATATGTAAAAGATAGGAGGACCTCATAGTGTCTCATGTAGACGAGCTTACCCTGCATTATATCTGTACTTGTCTGATGATAGTATTTAATTGCTTCAACCCATTGATAGTCTAATAAGACCGCAAATAATAGTTCAATACTCAAAATCCTGCAATTGTGTGAATGTTATTAATTTGTCATAATGACGTCCATCAGTGTCGCTATTACAAAACTAGCTTTATTGAGTCAAGTTGGATATATTTTCTGTGCAAGTTTGTATAAAAGGGATTTTTTATCGTCTGATTTTGGATATTGAGTTAACATTACACAAAGTCGAACTTGTCTGAATAACCATCTCTTCGGTTTCGTTATAATTTGACAAGTTCTGATGAAAGGTTTAGTTATACACTCATGATGCCTTATGTCCAACTCAATTCGTTTCAAAAGGTGAAGAGTCATGTCAATTACTTCATTGCAATGGATTCCAAGTTGATTGGCCGAAATAATATTCCTTCGTATGACCGTCAAAGAATCCAGTAATATATAAATTCTTTTGCAGTTGCTTTCGAGAAGCAATTGCTTCAAAGTGCCAGCGTAAAAATCATCCAAGAGACTTAATTGGTCCAATATGATAACAGAAATCGGCACACGAGTTAAACATTCACTGACAGAGGACCCCGGTTGGTGTTGATCAATTATATTAAACTTATTACCAACTGTTAACTCAAGATATTCCGCAAGATCTTGTCCAATCCACGTACTTCGTGACTCATGGCTAGAATGATGATACAATAACAGCAGAGATTGCCTCGAGATATCTGCAGTTCTCCTAAAAAATACCTGACAATAACAGTAGCGAATATCCCTGTTGAGCAGAAATATCAGAAATACTATCAAGATGGTCATTAAAGCTACAAATAACACAGAAAGCATTCGAGCCTGCGTAAAATGAGAGGTACTGCGACGAATGGTAATTGTAGTTGATTGATTATTCATGATGATCATCAAGTTGATATCACTGGTTAAATGATTAAGTTTCACAGTAAATTCGATTTCAGGCCACATTTTCACTGCAAAAAGAAATTGCCCTTTAAGCGCATTGGTCGACAAAACACAGCGGCGTTGAGCTATTGAAATGTTCGAAATACGTTTTTCGTCTACAATATCACAAACGGGCTGAAATCGGCATGAAACAAGAGTTTCACTTTCATTGGTTCTAATCTCCAGATGTACAGACTGATGATGTGACTCAAGGGCTACCTGAATTCCACATGAAAATCGCTGTCTTCCATACCCATTAACAATCAACTCAGTTCCATTAGCAGGACATTTGGAATTAAATTTTGGCGCTCCAGAATATCCGTCATTCCATGGCAAGGATACAAGATGGATTATTTGGTAAATTGCTGAGCTTACATTTTTTATTACACACCTGTAATATCCATCAAAAGTTTCATGATAAAGTTCATTGATACTCAGAATTGTTCGGTTGAATGTATAATCTGTGCAAAGAGGTTCAGAGTCATCAAATGAGAGTTTCTCTGAAAAGCTCCAAGTTAGAGAAGTAAAGCCTAGTGCACAGCAGGGAATTTCAACCATACGTCGTTTTTTCGACACGACGGTTAGGATGCTCCAGTTGCACTCATTTGCTATGGCTGAGAGCTCTTTATTTGAAACGAAGCCAAGTACGTCTGAATTCCTGTCAGGCGGGCAGGTAGCCATGAGATTCGGAAAGGTATTAATGTCTCTACTGCAGACATGAGGATGACCTGAGGATGAGGAATCGAAGAATATTAAAATTATAGCAAGGGCATACAACGCATTACACATCACTCATTGCCTATATGCTTCGATTATGGCATGCATAGCCTTACATTGCTCAATAGCATTTGCATTCATATCTATCTGCATTATGACTAAATCTTATCTTAAAACGATCACTGTCCTATCAAGTTGTCGAATCGAACTATACAGTGAAGCATTTCACACTTATTATGATGTAGCTTGCGCATTATCTCTGATACCATTGCATTCACACGCATTGCAACATGAAGGCACTATCGCAACATTGATATTCAGTGGTCAAAGCGCGTAACCTATCACTGCTATGAATATTGAGTCTATATGTAAATCATATCAGTTATGAGTAGCAATAATTTTGATCCACTCTGCACGGTATGCAGTATGGCAACATGCATAATATGTATACAATATGAGCATCATGTACACTATGTGCAGTATGTACACTGTGTAGCTTATGTGAGTGATGTACAGACGTATGATAATTAAAAGTTCAAACAAGTGAGAGCATCTGAGGGCCACTTCAGAGTAGACATATAAAACTGGTTGAAATAGGCAATGGACTCACGGATGGGACATGTAGTGAGTTATATGTCAACATTCGTTGCTGCAATTGGCTGAGAAGAATTGCTACATCATAGGAAGGATATATATATATATCCTCGATAGTATAGTCTCCTCGATAGTATGGTCTCCTCGATAGTATAGTGGTGAGTATATATATATATATATATATATATATATATATATATATATATATATATATACAGGGTGAGTCAGAAAAAACGAAATCTGATTATAAGGCGAAATAGTTATACTGTATTTCATTTAACTAAAAATTAATATCGATTTAAGTATTTATTGAAACTGTCTCAAAACATAAGCTGAAAATGTCTCAAAAGCACGCTAAAGAACTGACTCAAATTGAGCACCTTCCTGTTCAATACAAACCCTGCATCGGCGAACAAACGAATCGTAAACTTTTTGGCATGTGTCGCGACTGAATACTGTAATCTTCTCACGAAAATAGGCGGCCAACTCCGTCGTATTATTTGGACGTCGCGCATAAACTGAGTGTCTTAAAGTGCCCCACAAGAAAAATCGCAGGTACTGAGGTCCGGAGACCGTGGAGGCCATTCGATGGGTCCTCGTCGACCGATCCATCTGTTAGGTAGATTACAGTCGAGAATAGCGCGGGCAGCAGAACTGTAGTGCGGAGGAGCTCCATCTTGTTGATAAAATCGGTGTTTGTTTTCAGCCCGTTGAAAAAAAGGATGACATGATCCCTTAGAATACCACAGTAGCGTTCACCGTTCATTGTTGTGCAGCTGATGTCGAAGCTCAACACTCCTGTGTTGTCCATCATGGCCCACACTGTCACTGATCTTCGATCTTGAGGCTTTTCAATGAAGACGTGAGGATTGTTTGCACTCCAGTAGTGAATGTTGTGCTTATTGACGGATCCGTTAACATGAAAAACTGCTTCGTCCGAGAAAACGATAAGCAGATGAAAGTTTCGTTGGCGTTCAAGTCGTGAAGTTATCCACTGACAGAACTCAAGGCGTCTATCGTGGTCATCGTCAGACAGCTCTTGTACATGTGTCGCTTTGAACGGATGATATCCTTTTCGGTGTAGGCATCGAACAACACTTCGTTGAGATACACCAACTTCGCGACTTAGGCGGCGTGTTGAGATGTTTGGATCACTTTCCACAAGCGGTTTTATCGAAGTGAAAATATCGTCTCCGCTTGCAGATATTGGGCGACCGCTATCTTCCTCACGATGGTTAATGTCACCGTACACCAGGAATCTCTTCACCCAGCGATGAACCGTTGAAGGGACTGGTGCTTCTTCCTCAAATTCTTCGCGAAACTTGCGCCTCGCCCCAGCAACGTTTTCGAATGCGACTGCCCAAGCGACAAGTTTTGCTTTCCTTTCCATACCTTGAATGAAGTTCAAATGACCTAGACCAGATTTCTTGGATGGATCAACTATCGACTTCATGATTTGAATTTCAACTACGAATAATAAAAATACTGCCCAAGCGATATAGAACGCGATATAGAACGCGACCATAGATATACGAGTAGAACATCAATAGACGAAGAAAATCAATGGCAATTGAAGACTATTTTTCGACATAATTCAGATATCGTTTTTTTTTACTCACCCTGTATATATATATATATATATATATATATATATAATTAGAAAAAAGTGAACTCAGTAATCGGTAAAATATAGTAAAATAAGATGAGAACTCAAAGAAAAAAAATACCTACGTAATAAAAGTCTTGCCGAATTGTACGACAAGTGGATTGAGTTGGATGTTCCCGTCTTACCAAGAAAATATCGAATAAAGAAAATCCGTGATGAACAAGAAACCGAAACAGACATTAAAATAGAAATGGCATTGAACAGAATGAAAGGTGAAATCGAACTCCTGAAGGTCCGGTCGAATGCTGCATATGAAAACTTCCTTGAATTTGACAATGCGATAGAATCAGAAATTTACAAATGCTCCTCTGGGAAACAGAGTGAAACATTATTGGATCTATGGATCTCAGAGTGTGAACAACAAGAGAATATTTCTTACAATAGATGGAGACACTCAGAGACTTGGTTATTGGACTACGAGAAAAACTACGGCAATAGTGTGTTCAAGGAAACTAATGATCAAAACAACACAAATTATTCCTATAATGAAAAGTATTCAAATTATTTCAACAAACAAAGGTACAGAAATTATTCCAATTATCAAAATGATAATAAAAACGGAAATCAATTCAGAAACCGACAATATCGTACCCCGACTAGAAAGTACGCATCACAACCAGAAATAAGGAGGAGAACTTATGCTTCTGTGACACGAGGAAGCAACAATTCAGAAAATTTCTCGCCACAAAGAAACACTTCCAACCATTTCCATTTCAAACGTTCAACTAATCAGAACGGGACGAATAAATACAACACAATCCACAAATATAGCACAAATTCCCAACGATATCGAAATGGATATGAATCAAAACAAAAGAATGAACACTATGTAAACCATGAGCAAACATTCTCTCACGAAAGGAACCGTAATGATCGAAATAGTGGAAATACAAATTCTTTTTTAGGAGGAGGCAAGCCACTCTATGGACATCATCGAAACACTTACAGGAACACGAAATATGTGCACCAATTATAGAAAATGATGTAGAGAATCTTCAAGAGCTACCCCCTTCTGAAGTTCAATTAAACCAAAATATTGGTAAAAATGAAAATAGAAATAAACAATTGTCCCAAAAGGATGTCAAAATTATAAATCTGTCTACTGAAAAATTAACTGAATGTGAAAAAAGCGTATTATTTAGAGGACTGAAATTCACTCCGACACCCAACAGAAACAACCAGGAACTCGCGGTTGATTTGAAATATTACTCGAGGAGATTAAGATTAACCGAATATTTTCATACTACTGAACAACAAACACGTACAGAACCTAATAATTTAGTACAAAACAAATCATCATTTAATCCGCCAAAAGGTAGAAATCCGGTTTTGGATAATGTATGCGAAACTCTTGAAAACATTGATCTCACTGATGTAAAACCAATGCATACTAGTGGAAATCTTACATACAACGAACTTATGGCTTTACAATCACTCAGGAATAATCCTAACCTGATTATCAAGCAAGCTGACAAAGGTGGCACCATTATAATAATGGACAAATTATATTATGAAAGCAAGATTCTTGAAATGTTAAGTAATGAAGAATTTTATATGAAATTAGAAACCAATGATGATAATAAAATCTTAAATAAAATAAAGAGAACAATTCAATCATTTGGGTCAAATTTAACCAAGAAAGAGAAAGATTATTTGATAAAATTTGAATATACAAGCAGCAATTTTTATGGACTGTCAAAAGTTCACAAATCGGACAGTATCAAAAAAGCAATATCTGAACAAAGTTCAGATTATGTTTCCGTCCATCAGCCCATTGACTTACCTTTCAGACCAATTGTAGGAAGCCCAAATGCCCCTACTCAACGCCTTAGTAACTTTTTGGACATACTTCTAAAACCTTTTTGCCTTCACATACAGAGTTACATACGTGACACGTATGATTTTTTGTCCAATTTGCCTGACCACGTACCTATCGACGCAAAGCTCGTAACTTTTGATGTGGTGAGCCTATACACTAACATTCCCCACGACTTGGGACTACTAGCAGTGAAATTTTGGCTTGAAAATTGTCCGAATATTATTGATTCTCGCTTTAATCATAATTTTATATTGGAATGTCTGAAGATGGTCTTATACAATAACACTTTTACATTTGGTGACAACAACTATAAACAAATAAAAGGAACCGCTATGGGGACGAAGGTGGCCCCCACCTACGCAAATTTGACCTTAGGCTATCTTGAGATACAATTAAAGAAGCAATTATACGAACTTTGGGGAAATGATATTACCAATCAAATAATGGATAATTGGAAACGTTATTTAGATGATGGATTTATTATTTGGAGATGGAATGCGGAAAAATTAAATCAATTCAAAACAATTCTCAACAGCCTGGATGTAAATATTACTTTCACTATGGAAGTAAGCAATGAGCAAATTTCATTTTTAGATGTCCTTATAATAAAAAGGGAAGAGAAGATATATACGGATATATATTACAAACCTACAGATAGTCACCAATATTTGAACTTTTCATCGTGTCATCCACGTGCTGTAAAACGCGCTATACCATATAACCTTGCGCGACGGATATGCGTTATTTGTAGTGATTTATCGACGAGACTAAATCGACTGGAAGAATTGAAAACCATTCTATCAAAGCAAGGCTATCCAGTCTCACTAATTAATGATGGAATTTCCAATGCCTTAAAATTAAATCGTTTATTACTTTTGCAGACCAAACACAAATCGAAAAGTGACAGTGATTCTATAATTCCGTTTGTACATACATATAACCCGAGAAACACGAATGTCTTACCTGTCCTATCACATACCAACTCAATTCTGCAAAATGATGAAAAAACTAAAGACATTTTCAGAGACAACAAATTTATTAATAGCCGTAGACAGTCAAAAAATCTCAAACATATTTTATGTCCTTCAAAATTTATCACACGCCAAGAAATTCCCATGGTTAAAAGGTGTAAGGATTCCCGGTGTGGAACATGCGAAGTTTTGCTTGAAGGCTGTGAATATAATTTCAATGAAACTATTTTTAAAATACAAACCTCAATGACATGCTCAACACAAAATGTGATATATGTACTTACCTGCATGGGATGCAATCAATTTTACATTGGAGAAACAGGCAACACACTACGCGAACGTACTCGAATCCATAAAGAACAAATTTGTCACCCGCAATACAGGAAAATACGCGTTAGTGGACATATTGATACGTGTGGAAAAAGAAAATTTAAAATCTTTCCATTCTACAAAGTAAGGTGTGATGACAGCATACTTCGACGTTGTAAAGAACGATTTTTTATAGATAAATTTCACCCCACATTGAATAACCTGTGACTAACTTACTATGATCCTCCTTGTCTTTTGATATCTCCATACATGTATATATACCGTCTCCAAACTATGAAACTTTGATAACCACTTACATGTACATATACATATACGCAAACCCCAGCATCGTTTACACCTGGGCATCCCGCAGTCTGTAAATCTCATTGATATCTCCTCTCCGTCTCGTTTCACTCACACTATTGATCCCCTTGGATTTCCCCGCGACTCGCGTCATCCTTTTTCTACGCCAAGGCCAAGTGTAGTGGATTAGCCCAGTGTGGTGAGACCCTCAACCGTATTGCTGCTGCCATCAGCTGTTCGATCATCACGGACATACGCCCCTCCTACGCGCGTTTTTCCCAAAGACTCGCGATTTATGCATCACTTCCTACTCGCTTGAGCTGTGTGATGATAGTCGTGTGGATCCAATCGCAGGTTACTTTTTAAACAACTCTGGTTCGAGCCCCTAGTCATTCGCATCAGCAAGTCCTAGTTTGTCACTTTTCTTTTATACAACATGAGTGAGAAAGAAAAGGCGCACCCTGATTTTGGACTAGTCAAACGCATGTCAAATGCCCAAATGTCCAAGCTGTCGAAAGACCAATTGATTTCAGTCCTGAGAGAGGCTATCAATAATTGCAATGCCCCAGAAGCGGGACAAACGGCCACTCCATATGCTACTAAGGATGTCATCGTTGAGATTATGGACAACAAACTGAACAGTCATTTCAAATTAATTGAAGAAATGTTATCCCAAACCATGGAGAGTCTCAAGAATGTACGTTCCACGTGCGACTCTCTCCAAATCCAAATCAATGAGTTGAAGGAGAAATCTAAATCCACCAAGTCTATCAGCTTTGACTCTGATGACATTGTAAATGAGTTAGAGCAACGGATGAATCGACGATCGAATGTGGTTATATCTGGATTAGCAGAGAACCAAAGTGGATCTGTCGACGAGAGGAAACAAAGCGATGAAACGAAAGTTAAAGACATTTTTCCCGAGCTCGGCAACCATTCTGCAGTTGTGCTCTCTGTAGCAAGAATCGGGAAGCCTAGTTCCAAAAGATCAAGACTTGTGCGGGTGACTTTGTCTGACTCTGAAATGAAAATGTCGATTTTGAAAAATTCTAAGTCCCTCAGAAGTTCGAACTCATATCGTCACATATTCGTAAATAATGACCTGACATTTAAACAAAGGGAGGAACAAAAGGCTCTTCGTGACGAATTGAAAACCAGAAGAGGAAATGGGGAAGACATCGTCATCTACAAAAACAAAATTACAAGGAAAGATGATATCAAGAATTTTCAATAAATTGTTTTTCATGTTGTGTACCCCCCTATATCCTTTTATCCAACATACAATCCCTACGTCCAAAGCACGACGAATTGTGTGTAATTTCTTCCGCTAGAGTACCGATGTTATTGCCCTCTGTGAAACCTGGTTACATGAAAATATTTCTGATGACGAGCTAATAATTCCAGGATACAGTCTTCATAGACAAGACAGACATGATCGCAGAAGAGGCGGTGGCGTTTGTGCTTACGTACGAAACAACATTCCTCATACTGTTGAACCTTTAGTTGATAATCTGGATTTTATTGAATGTCTTTGTATAAAGTTTAATTCAATAAGTATTGCTTTACTGGTCATATACATTCCTCCGAATTTGAATAGCTCCAATTATCAGCAAGTGAATGATTTTATCATCTATGTTTGCGATTCATTGTCATCTTTTGAACTCATGATTGTTGGAGACCTAAATAGATTCCCTACAAACTGTATTGAGGGAAGTTTGAATCTTAAGCAAGTAGTCAACTGTCCTACACGGAAAGGTAATATTCTTGATAAAATCCTTCTGTCTGACTCTGTCCTTTCATCCTACTATTGTAAAGCATGTCCTGTATGTCTCAACTCCCCTATCAAAGTAGGACCCCCAATTGAAGGTTCTGATCACGGTACTGTTACGTTGAGACCTTGCAATAATGTCATACAGAAAGCTAAGGAAAAGTTTTATTTTGCTAAAGTCTATGATTTTCGTGATAGTCATGTTGCCAAATTTTATCATTCATTAGATGCCTTTCCTTGGCAAAGATTCTATGGAATGGATGTTCCCTTCAAAGAAAAATGTAATATTTTTTACAGCATTTTGCACAATGCTATGGAAAACATCCCACAACAAACTGTAAGAATGTCCGGTCGAGAGAAACCATGGATCACACCTACAGTAGATTGAAAATGATGATAAACCTCCGCTATGAGTAGTATATAGTGTGACATCCGGCGCGACGCTTCGCTTCGCTTGCGCCGGATGTCACACTTTTGCGGTTTTTTTCAAAAAATCAAAATTTCAAAAATTTAGGTAGACTTCAAATTTCACGTGGCCGAAGGCCGAAGGGGGGAAAATTTAGGTAGTGACAAATTTTCAAAAAAACAAAATTTCAAAAATTTAGCCGGTCTCAAAATATCACGTAATCTCAAATTTGAGAATTACAATTTTCTCGCTTAAATCATGACCGTTCCAGGACACCGAAAATCAGAAAAATTAAGAATCTCAAATTTGTGATTATGACATTTTTCATTGCTTAAATCATGACCGTTCCAGGACACCGAAAATCATAAAAGTTGAGAATTTCAAATTCATGAATTTTATCCATCTTTCAGGTTTTTAAAATATATCATGTGACTAATAATATTTCTTTAAGAATGTAACACAATCTCTCACAATGCCTGTTATTGTTACTGCTTTGCACTCAGAACAATTGTAGAGAACATCTGCTTCTCGCATTTATGAATAAAAGTCATTTCAGTGTAAAGAGCTGTGACCTCCAACTCAAACATTTGAAAGGAAACAATGTATGAAAGAACAAACAGCTGCTACACCCACTTAGTCATTTGTAAGACGTGGAATATAATTGCAGCATGTAGGAAGTAAGACTTCATTTACAATTCCATTAATCATAACTAGTGACTGTTTTCTTTCTTCATTGCAAAATGCCAAAACGTACTGCCGCGGAAGCTTTTTCGTTTTACATGCCGATTTTACTAAACTTAATTAAAGAAGAGCACAAGGAAACTGCGAATAAATACTTTGAAGAGTGGAAGTTAGAAATTCAATCGAGAAAGAAGAACAAATTGGACTCTCAAAAACAAGTGGAGGATATTACAATAAAAATAGAACAGTATCTGACCACTACTACAATTCCTCAGTTCAATGTTACAAAAGAACATTTCACTACCATCGAAGATAGTGCTACTATGATTTCAAAACTGATTGCAAGTGATAAAGTGCACCATGGGTCGTTGCTGAGAAGTGCTGCTTATCAAGGTTATGGATTTAAGAGAATTCTGGAATTGAGTGACAATAAAAAAAACAGATTTGTGGCAAACTTGGAACTATTTAGAATTTCCTATAACGTAAGTTATTGTTATTTCTTGATGAACTTATCAGATCTAATTCTACCACACATATTATTTTTAAATTCATCAATGCCCATTAGTTTTGTTAGAAAACATTTTAAAGAAATCAAAATTTATATAGAAAAATTGAATCAACCGACAACTATAGAAGAAATGAGGTTTGGTTCCCAAGATGAATGAACATTAACTGTATTGTTTCACTTTTTAAGATATGTGCAATGTACATACACATTTGATGTATACATATTTATGAAGACTTCTTTATAAGTAGTAGCACATTTTGGATTATTTTGAAATGTAATTCTATTTTCTTTTGTTCTCCAGTCACATGGTAGAAGACTGACATTGTATAGATCTATATTTCAGTATGTAACATAATCTTTGGTATTTAAGAATGATTCATGGAACTTAGTAGTATTGAATTTTGGATTATTTTGAAATGTAATTCTATTTTCTTTTGTTCTCCAGTCTCATGGTAGAAGACTGACATTGTATAGATCTATATTTCAGTATGTAACATAATCTTTGGTATTTAAGAATGATTCATGGAACTTAGTAGTATTGAATTTTGGATTATTTTGAAATGTAATTCTATTTTCTTTTGTTCTCCAGTCTCATGGTAGAAGACTGACATTGTACAATTGTATGATAAGATTGATTGTTGTATTATTATATTTGATGCAAAATACACTGGCGTTGTTTTCATTTTTCTGTACAAGAAGTAGACATTATTACAGTTATTGGAATTTATTTCATTTAAAATGAATGATGAAAATCCGACAGTTATACTGAGTAATATAGGTGATATATTACCTCAGGTTAATAACATGACTGAGTTCTTAGAAATATACGGCAAACAAACAACTGCGTATTTCTATTCAAATCGAAATTCAGAAGATTGTATTCAAAATATTTATTCAAAATATTCATTTAAAAAATGGAAGAAACAAAAATGGAAGAAACCGCAAGAATATATCCTTCGCTGTCATATGAACGTAGTTCTACTTTAATGGACATTGAAAAAATGAACAAAGAAAAACACAAAGATAGAGTTAGGTATATGAAAGATAAGGAATCTCAATTATTACTTAGACTAGAACATTATAAAAAATTAAGAAAGAGATGGACCAAAGTTAAGAATGTAACACAAGGAATTGGCATATTCTTAACAATAAGTTTAGGTGCTTTAACAATTGTTATATCTTCAGGTGTTTTATTAATTCCAGTAGTTGCTACAGCTTTAACAGGTACGGGTGTTTTTGCAACTTCACTTGTTACAATGTTATATAAATCTTTAATAACTAGGAAACGAAAATCATTAAAAACTAAGCATTTACATATTAAAGAAGTCTATGATAAACTACATTACTACTTTCAAAGAGTATGTGATGATAATGTTATTACGTTAGATGAGATTGAAAAATTTGATCAAATAGCTAATGAAGTAAATCAAATATCATTTCAATTACAGTCAGAAAACGTTGATGATAAGAATAAACAGGATGGCAAAATTTCGGGTGATGGTAAAACTTTTAGTGATGGTAAAATTTCTAATGAAGAAAATGATAAAATTTTTTTAGAAGAGCTAAAAACTTTAAGCGAAAATTTAAGCAAAACTTTATTAAAAAAACTTTATTAAACAAAACTTAAAACGAGAAAACTTTAAACGAAAAGATGTCAGACAACAAAGCAATAAAAAAATAATTTGTTCAGTA
Source organism: Prostheceraeus crozeri (assembly GCA_907163375.1). NCBI lineage: Eukaryota > Metazoa > Platyhelminthes > Polycladida > Euryleptidae > Prostheceraeus > Prostheceraeus crozeri. Next base: position 119,905 of record CAJQUW010010985.1, read on the forward strand.
AAATGTTTTTGCTGTATTCCAATGTTATCACAAAATTCAAATATTATATTTTAAAAATGGATAAAATTCGAGCTGATAATTTTAAAAGAATAAAAAATTAGAAGAGTTAATAAAACAAAGAAATATTATGAAAGAAAATCATCTTCAACATAGAATGATAAAAGCTGGTATTCAATCTGATATGTTTGAAAAAATGCAGCAAACCGAGCAAATAAAAACTGATTTTGAAAAAACTATGATACCATTTAAAACACTTGAAAAAGAACTTACAAATAATGATAAACAAATTGATATAACAGATCCAGAGCACAAAACTATATTAGATGACTATGGATTACTAGAATCAAACATTAATAAGAAATTACCAAAATCTATGCAATTTGAACATTCTATTTCATTTGTAGATGGAAAAACAATACCTAGATTTTATCTCGGACAAAAAGAAATATTTCCACAACCTTTTCGAGGTTTAATTTTTTTACCAGATAAATCTCCTTTTAATTTAGATAGAAATTTTGTTGATCTTTTAAGAGGAGCAGATTTAAATAATTATGCTGTAGAAGATCTCATAAAATATAAAGCTATGTTAGATAGAGTTGGTGCAGTAAAATCTCTTAGACGTTATAAACAATTAGAAAATTTATTATCAACGGGAGTTAAAGTAGGAAAAGGTTTATCTGAAAAACAGAAAACAGAAACAACTGTATTTTTACCAGATGATCCACAAGAATTACTAAATAGATTAAATATTTTAATATCGGCAATAAAAGAAGGACATAATTCTAGTTTCAATGAAATTCATGCTATATTGAAAAGACTGCTGGAAAAGAAGATTCTAAATGAAGAGGATTATAAAAGTATAACGGGACATCTCTGATGTCTTTAAGGGCTTCGCCCGTAGCTGAAATATGTTGTTGTTTTTAATTTTTTCATAAAAAATGTTTATTTAAAATTTTAACTAAAAAATGTGTTCAGCAGATTTAGACAAAATTAATAATCATTTAGAAAATCTAACAGAGATTTTGGGTTCATCAAAATTTAGTACGACGTTAAAAATTATAACAACTACTTCATCACACACTTGTAATTTAAAACCCATTCTTCATTTAGAACAAAATAAAAATTATCAAATTGCATTGACTAGTTTCTCTACATTTAACACTATTCAAAACGTTATCAAAGATGTGAATGACCAATTTAGATATTCTACTGATAAAGGAAAAACGTGGAAAGTACTAACTTTTCTTCCTGGTTCTTACGAAGTTGAATCAATATCAAATGAAATTAAGAGACATTTAGGTATACTATTTAAAGATAAGAAACAATTACATTTTGCAGTTGAACCGGCAGTTAATAAATTTTCTCTTACTTTAGACGAAAATCATCAAGTTGATTTTAATCATCATAGATCATTGTCAAAGCTATTAGGATTTAATAAACAAACCTATAGTCAAGGTTATCATTTAGGTGAGAAGATTCCAAAAATAACTGAAATAAATTCAATTGTTGTACATTGTGACATTATTGAAGGAGGATAAATGGTAAATTATCAAATTTAATATTCAGTTTTCCAGCTTTTACTGTACCCATTGGTTATAGATTAAATGTAATTTCACAAACATCAATATATTTCCCTATTACAAGAAAAACTATTAACAACATTAACATGAGAATCACTGATGAGAAAGGACAAGAAATAAATTTTGGAGGTGAAGAGATTATGATAGATCTTTTGGTTCGGGAGGTATAAACTCCCACGCGAAGCTAGAGAAGTTTAATTTTCTTCTTCTTCTTTAAAAATAAAAATAAAATAAAAATAAATTTTTTTATTAAAAAATGAGTGAACTACCTCCATTTAATAAAAAAAACTTAAATTTAATCATCATCCAAATTTATCTAATAAAGTTTTGTCAGTTATTTGTGGAAGATCAGGTTGTGGAAAAACGTATCTATTATTTAAAATTTTAACGACTCCAAATTTTTTGGATTATAACAATATTATAATTTATACAACAACAGCAGAACAACCCGTCTATCAAACTTTTAAAATATGGATTTGAAAATAATCTTAAAAAAACAGCAATTGCTTCATTATTCAAAGAATATGAAAAATCTGAAGATGAAGAAGAAATAAGTTCGTGGTGTGAAGAAGCAGCAAAAAATAGTCAGTTAGTAGAATCCAATAAAAATAAGCATATAGAGATACAATTAAATGATTATAGTGGTAATATGCAAGATCCTAGTAAACTAGATAAAACAATGAAACATTGTGTTGTGTTTGATGATTGTGTTAATGATAGAAATCAGTCAGTTCAGAGAAATTACTTCACAAGAGGTAGACATAATAATTGTAGTGTTTTTTATTTAACACAAAGTATGTATTCATTAGACGGAAGTGTTATTAGAAAGAATGCAAATATATTTATACTATTTGAAATAAATGCAAGAAACTTAAGTGATTTGTTAAGAGATTTATGTGTAAGAAATAAAGATGAATTTAAACAATCGTGTAACAATGCTTGGTCAAAAGATTATGGATTTATCACAATTAATATTGATAAAAAAATTCATGATAGAGTTATCGAACAATTGTTCTCTGACTAAGCTTCGCCTCGAGGGGCTTCGCCCCGACTGAAAGTCGATAGAAAATATTTTCGCGGAGTGATCGAACGGAGTGACCGAATAATTTTTTCTTATAAATTTTTTGTTAATAAAAATAAAAAAAATATGTTGAATGCTTATAAGATAGAGCAGGTACCAGTTTTAAAAGATTATCGTCATCCTACAAATCCTGTAAATTCGAAGAAAGAAGTTAGATTTTATTATCATCATAAATACGTAGCGCTCGTTACAGATTATAAAACAAAACATGGTATTAACCTGTTGAGCCCCAGTTTTTAAAATCATACATGACTCTAACTGACTAAGACGTGCAGTGCACGTCCCATTGAGTATGGCAGATTCTGAGAACAATATATTAACTTTCACTACCTCAACTGACAAGGACGTGCTGAGCACGTCCTGCGATACACTACACCAACTGACAAAGACGTGCAGAGCACGTCCTTGGAATTCCTAGGATTCTTTAAATGAATAAACTAATGTCTAAAATACACCTGTAGTAGGTTAGGACTATACTTAATAAATGTATTTAGGCCAAATAACTGATGAACTTCTACTGTACATGTATAAATTTACGCTATTCTAAACTACACTTCGTTTTATATAAAATTATCATTAGATTGCAAAATTCCTGCATAATAATGCTGAGCTATTATTTGCTAACCATTATTATGCTAACCATTCTTCGCCCCAGTACTCTGAAACTTCATTAATCAATTAAAACTTGAATCAACTGTAATTAGCGTGACCTCTTTACATGTAAATATATACAAACACTTTTCTATGTAATGCATCAAACATTATTATTATATACATGTATAGCATCCTGATAAGATCCATAGTAAGGACTTAACAAATAAAAACTAAACATAACAGGATGATTGCCGCATTATGAATCTTCCTCGTCTTTTGAGTGATATATGCGGAAACATGGATCAACGCATAGCGCTGGTGTTGTTGGGCAATCCGGACAAACAAAAACAGTCTCCTTCCTGCGACCATCACTCGCGCAAATGCGGCATTTCTTTGCCGGGCGTTCTTTGTTCGGACGAGGCGAAAGTCGTTTGAGGGCATGCAGACTGTTAGAATCTTTCGCGTTGAGAGGCAACCGACCTCCCGAAGGTCCAGAGCGTCGAATTTGACCACTTTTCACAACAAAATTTTCAATGACTTTTTCTTGATAGCTTAGGAAATCACAGTTTCCACCACAACTTTTGTATACAATCCACGAGTTCCGGATCATGACATGTGTCAGGTGAATTCCAAGTTTTGTAAACCACTTGTAGTTCTTTCTTGCCATGTTGTATTGATGCAGACTACCGTCTCGCGAGTCCACACCACCCATTCCTTTATTGTATGCCAGGACAGACCATGATTTGTTGATGTTATCTTCAACTCCTCCGCGTAAAATCCTTTGATGCGAGGAAGTACCAGCGGTGTTCGCAGTGTCGACCGAGTAAATTGTTTTGAGGCCAGATGACTTTCGCTCGACTGCCTTCACACACAAAACCTCGTCCTTTCTGCAGAATGCGTGTGATTTTGCCGGAACGTTCTTATCTCGCAAAATCTGTGGAACACCACGGAAAGGACGAATAGTTCCCGTAAGCAAAGTATTCCTTTCGTAAAGATATGCAGCCAGACGGACACTTGTAAAAAAGTTATCAACGTAGAGATGATATCCACAATTTGATAGGTCGGCAAGAAGAGCGATCACAATTTTCTCGCTGAAAGTAAAGTTTTTAGCATCATCCGAGACGTCCTTCAGTATGTTTTCGTTCTCCTTTTTTCCTGCTGCTACCTCAATGTTCCAAGTATATCCGGTAGAACTTTCGCATAGGCAGTACGTCAGCATACCATATCGCGATCTCTTCGAAGGTATGTATCGTCGAAAATGGATTCTGCCTTTGTATAATAGCAGACTCTCATCAACACAAATGTCTTGCTTCGGCTTATAGACAGTCTTACATTTTTCTTGGGCAAAAGATAGAAAAGGGCGAATTTTTCGAAGAGTGTCATTATCATCCAAGTCACTGTAATCACAAAACCGAAGAAATTTCACGACCTCCTCAAACCGATTTCGAGGAAGGCAATGCGGACTCTGAAAAAAGTCACTTTTATATAGGATGTTTCTTGACCAATAATGTCGAATTTCTGGCTTTTGGTTCAATTTCATACATAACATAATTCCGATGACCTTTTTCATTTCAATAATGGTAGCAGGACGCCATTTCGCCAATGATGCCGGTAGGTTGTTCTCGGGGCTCACGTCGTACTCTTCGAATGTCAGTTCAGCTTTCTTGTTTGTCCAGTCGCACAGCAGTTGGAATAGATTGTCATCAAGAAATAAATCAATGAAGAATTCAATGTTATTATTCACGTCAGATGGCACATCGTAAGTAAGATTTATTCCACTTTCTTGGGTGAATTGCAAATTACGAATCTCGTGAAAGTCATGGCCCTCTTCAACGAAAGTCCACTCTCCTTGTCTTATGTCAGTTGCGATGTTGGGAATATCGTTGTCTTCATCGTCATCACTACTTGTACTATCTTCAGAGTAGCTACTGTCATCCAAAGCATTGAGCTGTGCGGCAATTTGCTTCGCTGATTCGCTGACCTTCTCTTTTGCATGACGAGATTGAATTGAGAAAAAGGTTTTTACGACAGTTTAGTATACAATGCAATGTTGAATCGGAATAATTGACGTCAGCGAAACCAATAGCGATTTTTGAAATATATAAGCCACGCATTCATTATGTTGTACAGAACTGTGAGAAGAATTTCATAGATATCTGCGCATTCGGATGATTTGAAGTCAATCGGGATTCAAATCTAATGACAATGAAATCAATAGCGCTTTGCATTGTTTCGCATTATACTTAGAATAACTCACTGTGAGATAAGCATCATAGAGATCGAAATCATTATACTTCATGCCTGTATTTTTACAGCAATTCTGCACGGATAATTAAGATTCTAAATATCATCTGAAAATTGAATAGGATTCGAATAAAAATCTGGAATTGACTCATCGTTCCTTATACTTTATTCATGAAAGTAACTTAAAGTAAAATATCTGTACGGATGAATTTAAATATCCATAAAATCTATAATTGCATAAATATTCATTATTGTATGCAACATGAATGTATTGCAAAGCATATCAAACGATTTTGCATTTGTCTATGTCAGTTGTCGGAGTGTAGTCGATCTCCTACATTGTCAATTAGATGAAATGAGAAAAGGACGTGCACTGCACGTCTTTGTCAGTTGAGAGCATGTAGTTAATGATATATTGGGCAATTGAAGCAATTATCACAGGACGTGCTCTGCACGTCCTCGGGGCTCAACAGGTTAAACCGTGTGTTAAAACAAAAGACTTTCCACTTTGTTTAAGAAGTTTCCGAGTATTTTTGGCGTATAATAATTTATGGTGGTTGGTTAAGAAAGAACATTTAACAACACATGAATTAGAAACATTACATCAATTACATATTCCTGTGTATATGTAAAAACGGAACCGAGGTTCTATGTAAAAATTCATTTTTTCTTTTAAAAAATATGAATCGTGAAATGTCTCTGGGACAAACGTCTAGGATTGATGAATTAATCAAGAAACAAACTGCTGAGTTTGATGCGCAAATTAAAGATAGTAAACGTAGTAAACGCATTAAAAAACAGAAACGTACTAGGCGTAGTATTAGACGTAATACTAAAAAACAGAAAAGTGGAACAAAAGAAATATTAGAAACTCCTATTACTGATATCTTTTTTGATGATAGAATTAAGGATGAACTTGGTGATGATTTATGTAATTTATTTAATCCAAATGAAATTAAATATGAAAATGTATCTTTTATTAATGTAGTAAATGATATGCGGAAACTTTTAGCAAATGGTAAAATTATTAATTTACTTGGAAAAGTTGTTAAAGATCAGGAAAATATAATTCAAAATTTTTACGTAACCTTCTATAATAAAAATTCATTTGAAGCATGGTTTTCGAATCTGGATGAGAAATCCGATGCTAACGAATGGATTTTTACAGGTAATATTAAATATGAAGATTTTGGAATGAAGTTAGTACAAAGATCGCATAGAGGGGCAGGGATTAATATGAAATATAGAATCAAAGAATGTTTCGGTGAATATTGTTATATTCCTTCTGAAGATTTTTGTTTTATTAAATGTTATAATGTTTTACGAGGTTTTAATGAAGAACAAGGAGAAATGATGAAAGAAATGTTTAATAATTTTTTATATAAAGAGAAAGCCACATCTAGAACAGGAGTAATGTCAAACTGCAAATTTTCTCAATTCAATAAATATTTTGGAGAATGTGTTCAATATTATAGTCCTGCCAATCGTCATTTAAATCCTAGAGGAATTGAAACGTTTCATAATTATGTTTATTACAATTATTTTCACGCAGGTTCAACAATTGGTCACTATTGTTTAATTGATAAATCTCATAAATTAAAAGCTATTAGAGAAATTGAAAATAATTTCAAACCCATATATAAAACAGTTACTGATGAAAATCTAACAACGCGTCCATATAAAATCATAACAAAGAAAAAAATTGACTATAGTTCAACATATATTTGGGATCTCGAAACTTTTCCTGATCCTAACTGTTCAACAGCTCATCCTATTCCTTATGCTGTAGGAGCTATTAATTTTAATAAATTTATATGTTGCTTACCGAAACAAAGATTGAAAGAATTAGAAACACTTTTGTTAAGTGATATGATTAAAATTAAACGATCAAAAGATGAAGATGAAATTAAAAAACTTAAAAAACAGATTAATGAGTATAATAATTTAACTGAATTAGAATTTAATAAACTTCAAAATTGTGTGAAAATATTTACGAGAACTGAAGATGATGAATGTCCGATCGGGGGAAACCCAGAGGACGTATGTCCGATCCATCAAATTTTTAAAACTCTTGGAAAATTTGATTATTCGAGAGTAACTTTAATAGCTCACAATTCATCAGGTTTTGATTCCTATTTTCCGATAAAAGCTAATTTTAAATTATCTAAACCGCCTCTTAAAACTTCAAGAGGAATATTCACTGCTTCATTACAAAATCCTTATACAACTGAATGTGTTAGTAGATATATTCAAAAATCTTTTAGATTTACAAATAATAATAATAATACGAAAAAAAATTCACCTCCAGGTAAATTAGCACTTCAAACTATTATAATGAAATGTAGTTATCAACATGTAAAAACAAGTCTTTCTAAATGGTGTGAGAATTTTAAAATTCCTATGAATGTGTGTAAATTAAATTATGAAATTGGAGACATAACACATGAAAATTATAAAGAAAAAGAAAATGAATGGAGATGAATGTATGGAACGATATTCTTTCTTTAGCTTTTTGTATCTACAAATATAATAATGTCATGCGAGATTTAGTTGGTGAAGATATAACTACTAATTTGACATCCTCTGCTTTAACATTTAACGGTTGGATGAAAAGCGTACAAAATAACAATATAAATATTCATTCTCATATAGATTTATGGGCTAGAAATTATATTAGAAAATCTGTTAAAGGTGGAAGAGTTTCAGCAAATATAAGAAAATACATATCGCCATTTTGTAGCATCTTGTTACCAATATTAAAACAGTATTTACCTGGTCGCTACGCTGGTGGGGCTTTGTCCCCTGGCTTTGTCCCTTGGAAGTAATTTAATAGATTTAATGAAACAGTATCGAGATTTAGGAGATAAAACTGAAATTTGTAAGAAAATTTCAAATCAACTACTTGAACAAAAAAATGAATTTCTAATGGCTTTTGATGCAACATCTTTATATCCATCAGCTATGTATGATGAAAATTCAGAATACCCTAAAGCTGAATCCGCTAGAAAATTTAGACAAGAAGAAGAGCGGGAAATAGTATATAAATTTAATACTCAAACATTTAGACCTAAAACTGGAATATTTACAGTTGTGTTTCAATATCCGAATGATATGCTTTTCCAACCAGTTCCTATAAAAGATAAAGTTAAAAATCAAAATAATAATTCTCATGTGAAAGTAATCAGGTTTAGAAATGGTATATGTTATGATGTATTAACTTCTGTAGACATACAAGAAATTGTTAGATGTGGGGGAAAAATCTTACATATTACTGATGGTATAATTTATGAAAAAAATTATCAAGTTTCACCATTTCGAAATTATATTGAAAAACTTTTTAATTTGAGAAAAAGATATAAAACAGAAGGAAATACTGTAGGTGATGAGTTAATTAAATTATTGATGAATTCGCTATATGGCAAAACTGTGCAAAAAGATATAACCACTAAATATCATTTATGGAATGAGAATACATTGAGAAAAAATTTCACTCAAGAAGTAAAAGATTATGAAAAATTAAATGATGAACAATATTTAGCGAAAGTAGAAATGGAAGATGATGAATTTCTCAAAACTAATATTGTAAAAGATGGGAAGACGTCATTCATTCCATCACACTTAGGTTCTTTTATTCTTTCTCACTCTAGAAGAATCATGAATAACTTTATTTTAGAAATTAATGGTTTCAACGAAAAATACATTCATTATACAGATACTGATTCAATATACATTTCTAATGAGCTCTTCAATAAATTAGATGCTGCTGGATATGTTGGGGGAGAATTGTGTCAAGGAAAAAATGATTATGGAAATGGTGGAATTATTTTTGCAATGTTTATTGCTCCTAAAATAAAATATTGTATTACTGTAGATGAACAAGGGAGACTTAGTGAAAAGAAAACATTCAAAGGATATTCACAAGATAAAGTAAAAGTAGAAGATTTTATAAAATTATATTCGGGTAAAACATTATCGACTACAGTTAATAAACCATGGAAAAGATCTTTAGAAACTGGAATTAGTATTCCTGATAAAAATAATAATACTGAAGAAAAAAATTTTCTGGTCAAATAAATATTCTTAAACGTCAAGCACCTGATGAAAATGAAATTATGTTACCTTATAACGGAGAAGATATTCAAGCTGAAATATTTCAAACAATCGTCTGTGAGAGTAATTTAAGTGATGATGATGACACGTGGGAATAATAATTTTTTTATTACATCTAAAAATTTTATAACATCTAAAAACTTATTACATCTAAAAATTTTATAGCATCTAAAAACTTATTAAATCTAAAAATTTTATTACATATGAAAATATATTTATCGTATATTTTGGTATTTTCTATTAAGTTTTAGCATATAATGTTCTATGATATTAAGTTTTATCATATAACGTTTTATCAAAAGATAATTTAAATTTATTTTCACTAACTATTGATTCTTCATCATCATAAATTGATTCTTCATCATCATCATAAATTACACTTTTTGGTAAAGGATGCCATTCCCTGATAGGATACCATTCTCTTATCGGAATATCTAACTCTAAATTACATTTTTTATCTGATAATAATATAATAGAGAAAAATATTGGTCTTTGATCTCTTTTGGAAAATTTAATAACACCACCATAATCTGAAACACTTTTAGTTTTATTAAAGATGATAAAATTTTAAATTGATTAGATGTAAATCCTAATTTAAATTTTGTAGACCCGACACATAGTTGTCTAACAGTATCTTCAACTATACCATCATTATTATTTTCAATTGTAAGAAAATGAAATTTAGATAAATTTTGATTATATGTAGAATTAATATCATGTACATCAGTATGAGATATAAATTTTTCTTCACTTAAATTATTATAATTACTAATATTTTTATAATCTTTCTCACCATTTACACCATTTTCAGATGTTTCAGAATCATCATCTATATTATTATCATCATTATTATCATAAGATTCTTTAAGATCGGGCAAAGCCCTAGAACCTTCAGTTCGTTTATTATGATTATGATTATGGACATTGTTAATAGTATAAGGTGTTGTCCACATATAAGTTTTTTCTTGTTGAGCTAAGCCATTTATGTAAGATTTTAATAAATTAATATTTAAATTGGAATACAATCCTATATATGTATCATCATCATATCTTTGCGGCATTTCTAATGTTTCTTGTTTATAAATTGTATCTCTATAATATACTTGACATAATAATTCTTCGTTATGTTTTTTACTCTCTATGTGAATGTTATATTGGTTTTGTTCATCAACAAATAATCTAATTTTTTCTTTTGAAAAGGATTTTAATTTTTTAACTAATTCTTTAATATTAATATAATTAATAATTTTAGTTTCTATCCAATCAGTATTACTAATCGGCAAAACTGCTCTAATGAATCCATAAACATTATTATGACCTATTATAACCATATTTTCTTTATTTAATTCTACATATGCAACATCATTATATTTGCTTACAATCTCCATAAATTTAATAAATGGATCACCTGGAAATAAACAATAATTAGTTTCTATAGAAGGTAAACCTTTAGTCTGTTCTCTAAATATTTCGGCTTGTAATTGAAATAAAATATTAACATCTATACATGGATTTGTAATAGTATTATTATTATTATTATTATCAAAACATTTATTTTCAAATCCCGTTGATCTCGTCGAATAAGAAGAACAGGATGATGCGGGTGAATATAATTTTTTTAAATTTGCTTTATCCATTTTTTCATTTTTATTAGAAAAAATTTTATTTTTTTATTGTTAAAAAATGATGTTACCAAATGTTGGTGGAGGTGCATATATCCCGAATAATCGTGAATTAGAAATAGAGATAGAAAATTATATCATGAAAACTGGAGACGTTTTATCTGGTCCATTGCATCTTTCTATTCTTCCGCAACAAAATACAGAGTTGACAAATAAACAATATGTTGATGCACAAATCAATGACTTAAAAGAAAAATATATAAACGATGTTTCGGTTCCACTGATGAACGAATTAAAGTTGCTTAAACTTAATGACAAATCATTAAACGAAAAATTATTAAAACTTGATAAAAAGGATAGAGAGTTAGAAGCAGATATAGCAAAACTTTTTAAAAAGATTTCAGAACAATCAAAAATTTTAATATTACTTTCTTTAAATTTAAAATCTGCTGTAATTAAAAAAAACATCAGATAAAAATGTTAAAAGAACAATTAGAAGATGAAATAGAAAAACTACCTGAAAGAATTAAAAAAAATTTAAAGCAGTTACAAATTACATTCCAAAAAAGTGTTGATGAATTGAGTTCTAAAATTACTCAACAAATGAAAAAGATGAATAGAATAATAAATGAAGTAAACTCACTTAATCAAAAAGTTGATAAAATGAAAACTCTTAAAATCAATTTAGAAAATGAATTAAAGAAAAATTTACAAAAAAACTCTAAAGAAAATAAAGAACAGTTAGCTGCTGTTAAAAGACAATTAGATGTTCTTAAAATTAAGTTAAATGCTCTTAAAACGGCATTGAAGATTAATCAGCAGAAAATGCAAGTTAATAGAAAAGAAATTAAAGTACATCACACGCTGCTTGACGCAATAGATAAAGTGCAACAATCAATTAATAAAGTTATCTCGAAGTTGTTGTCCATTCACAAACGTAAATCTTGATCGGACCAAAGGTCCTCAGGTTTCTAACCTATAGAACCTTGTCCAGAGGCTTTAGCCTATCGGACCAAAGATCCTGAGGTTATTACCTTATCATAAACGTAAATCTTAGCGCAAATATTAACGTAAATATTTTTTCCCAAAAGTCAAATTTAATCCTAAAAAATGCCTATAATTTATAAACACAATCTTAAACATTTTGCTTCAAATAAAAAAATTGCTCATGAACCACATATGAATCCTGTTTATCATTATGATAATAGAGAAACAGTCGGAACAGAAAAGTTCCTAGGCACCGCAGGTACCGTTCACACGGAAGGAGCTGGCATCTTCTCTGGTATTGGAAGTATCGTTAACTTAATTAAAAATAATAAAGATTTGATTACATCTGCTGCAAAAGGAGCAGCTGCTATAGGTAGTACAGCTAGTGCAATATCAAATGCTGTTAAGTCTCAAAACGAATTAAAACAACTAGAAGCTATTCGTAAACTTAGGAATGATTCCGAAGAACTAAAAAATTTAAAAAAACTTTCAGAGGAAACAAAAAATAAAATTGCTAACATAGCTGTTGGGGAAACCTTGAGGAGCGGAGCTCCGTCTGATAGTAAACATAAGAAGAAATCTGGCGTAGCCATAAAACGTTCAATTGAACCTACGGTTCGTTCAATTGAAGAAATAAGATGAAATGGCGTGAGTAGCAACCTTCGGTCTAACCAGCAAAGCTGTAGCGGAGCTGGTCTAGCAAAATTCTAAAATTATGTTTTTTAGTAAAATTTTTTTTAGTAAAATTTTTTTAGCAAAATTTTCTTAGCAAAATTTTTTCAGTAAAATTATTTTAGTAAAGTTATTTTAGCAGAATTTTTTCTGTGTGTGAGAAAAACAAAGTCAAATTATTTTTTATAAAAATGTCTTCGCTTATCGAAAATAAATTTAGATTAGACGATCCTCCGTTCGTCAGTAATAATCAAAAAAAGAATGACTATATAAGAATTGCTATGAATCCCGGATCTTCCAGTAGAGTAAATACTGGAGGTGATTTAATTTTTGAAGTTGATAATCAGCAGAGTTATATATATCTACCTGATTCATTTTTACACTGTGAATATTCTTTGTATAGTGATGCCAATTTTACAACACCATTACCAGAAACCGATAATATTGCACTAGAGAATAATTTTTTTCCAAGATTATTTACACAAATGCGTTTAGATGTTGCAACTCAAAATATAGAAACAATAAGTGATTCTCCAGGTGTAATTGATACAATGCTTAGATTTATAACAATTGGTGAAAATAATAAAAAGTATGAAATCGAAGGTTGGTTTCCTGATACTAATGATGGTATAATTGTTGATGATTTAACTCACGCTGGAACAGATGCAGCAGGAATTGCGAAAGATGTAGAAAATATTGCAAAACATTTAAATAAAACAAACAAAAGTGCATATAAAGAAAGACGTGAATTTAACAAGAAAAGTAAACAGACAGTAAATTGGTCATTGTCTCCATTATTCGGATATTTAGATTATGACAAAATATCATATCAATTAAAATTTAAATTAATAATTTATCGTACAGCAAATAATGAATTAATCTTTTTTGGTAAGACTGGAAAAAAAGCATATTTAAAAATTGATAGACTTGAATGGTGGATTAAGCATATTACTGCTAGTTTAGAGATTGAAAAAACTATTGCAAAAAGATTAAATACTAACAAACCAATTCCAGTAAATTTTCTAAAGCGTACTGCTAGTTCAGTAACTTTTTCAGAGCAAAGATTTAACTGGCATTTTACTTGAACTGCGAATACTCCAAGATATTTATTAGTAACATTTCAAAGAAATGATTCTCCAAGTTTTGATAAGAACAATAATCTTTTCCATATTAATACAATTCGAAGTTTACAAGTTGCTTTAAATCAAACCCGATATCCAATTGATCCATTAAGATTCGATGATACCAATAATCAATTTATGGAAGGATATGATGCTTATAGAAATCTTTGTATAGAATTTGGAGTTGAACCACAATTAACTCCTTGAGATTGGAGACATTTATATCCTGTTTTCTGTTTCGATCTAAGTGCACAATCTGAAGATATTATCAAGACTGGTTGTGATGTAACAATTAATATTGAAAAAAAAGATTCCACAACTTCATTGATGGCTTATGGTTTATTGCTAGAAGATGTAAAATATTCTATTGAAATTCTTAATGGAAAGATGGCTAGGATCGGCTAAAGCCCAAGACTTCGTCGATTAATTAATTTTTTTTTTCATAACTTAAAATTTTGATAACTAGAATCGATTAAAAATTTTTGATAACTTAAAATTTTTTCATAACTAGAATAGATTAAAAATTCTTAACTTAAAAATTTTTCGTAACTAGAATAGATTAAAAATTTTGGTAACTTAAAATTTATTCATAACTAGAATAGATTAAAAATTTTTGGTAACTTAAAATTTTTTATTAAAAATGTCGCAAGCGAAAAGTAATAATAATAAAACTGTTGAATTAAAACTACGTAACATTGTTGACAAAAATACACCTAAAACTATTACGATTAACAAAAAAAGTATTACATAAGTAAACCAATGATAGAGAATATTCAATTACAAGAAGAAAAGAATGGCGGGATTCTCCCATTAATTCCCCTAATAATAGGTGGCATAGCAGCTGCAGGAAGTGTTGCAGGTGGGACAGCTGGTATTGTCCAAGCAGTAAATAAAAATAAATCAGAGAAGGCAGCACTAGAAGAACAAAAACGTCATAATAGGGAGTTAGAGAAAGTTGCTAGGGGAGAAGGAATAGTAGATAATTTTATTAGTAAATTAAATTTAGTTGATGAAGGAAAACGAGTTCTCAAAAATATTCTCCACAATGTTGATGATTTAATTGAAATTAAAGAAACAAAAGATGGTTCTGGAATATATCTAAGTCCTAGTATGATAAGGTAATAACCTCAGGACCTTTGGTTGGATCCGGTAAAACATTTATTTTATCTTTTAAAATGAATTCTACAAATTCCGAAAATTTAAATAAATTAAAAATTGCTAATTTAGATTTATTGAATTATCTATTAAACAAAAATAAAAACTCAAACTGTCAGCATATTGGAGGTGACATACAAAAAACATTAGAAAACTTTCCTGGATTTATTTGGAATAAATATTCGAAAGAAAAACATCTTCCCGGTCATTCATATACTGGTCCAGGAACTCGATTAGATATAAGACTTGATGAGAATAATAATCCGAAACCAGGTGAAGAACCAATAAATAGAGTAGATGCCGCAGCTTACAGGCCTGATTTAGCTTATCGAAATCATGATCTAAGTTCTCGACATGCAGCTGATAAGAAGATGATTCAAGAATTAGACAGTATTCAAAATCCTACATTTAGAGAAAAAATTGAAAGAATGTTTGTTAAGAAAGCTTTACAAGCTAAAATATTATTCGGTCAGGGTTTAAATGAAACGACAGCAAAGCTGTCTGAGAGCAACGCTCGAACCTACGCGTCCGAAATCCACAAGGAATACAGAAGGCCTAAATATTTATTGAAAGTAAAAGTATTTAATAAAGATGATATTTGGAGTGCTGATCTTATTCATATGCCGAATGAAAGGGACTACAAATACGCATTGACCGTTATAGATTTATATACACGATACGCTTGGGTAAAGCCTTTAAAAAATGAAAGTGGTCTATCAGTTAAATATGCGTTTGAAGAAATCTTTAAAGAAAGTAATAGAAAGCCAAGGAAATTGTTTGTTGATAAAGGGTCGGAATTTTATAACCGAAACGTTCAGCCACTATTTGAAACTGTTTATTCAACTGAAAACGCTGGAAAAGCTGTAGTGATAGAAAGATTCAATCGGACGTTAAAAAATAAATTATTCAAGAAATTTACTGAGCAAAGAAATCAGAAATGGTTGAAGATATTACCAGGAATTGTAGAACAGTACAATAATAAAGTTCATACAGGTATTGAAGAAACTCCAAAGAATGCTTCTGACGACCCTGATTTAATACGAAAGAAAATATTCGAGAATAATTATTCGAATGAGAGTAATCCGAATTTGCAGAAACTTAAGCCGAAATTTAAGATTGGAGATAGAGTTAGAATATTTAAGTATAAGAATAAATTTGAAAAAGGCTTTGTTGGTTATTGGACTAAAGAGATATTTGAAGTTTGTAAAATAAACCAAACTTATCCGATTACTTACGAAATCAAAGATTTAGATGATGAAAATATCAGAGGCCGATTTTATCAAAATGAATTACAACGAACTGATTTTTAATTATCATTATTTTCATTCAATTCTAACACAATATCAAGAAATGGTACTCCTTTTTGTAATTTAAATAAAACATAAAGACATAATTGACCACAGTAAGTAGTTCCCGGTTTTTGAATTTGAAATGTATTATAAGTTCCATTGCCAAGTAATTTTTTGGCTTCATTTGTAGGTGGAAGTCCATAGGAGTCGAAATAGTAATTATCTCGATTTTTATTAAAGATACCTGCAGACCAATGTACTCCTTTTTCATCTGTTGTGTGAAGATTTGTTATGAAATTTATAGTTATTGTTGGCTTATTTTTGATCAATTGTAATTCGGCTCTCATTAGAACATGAAAATTCTTTATTCCTAATTGATTTGCAATTTTCTTTAGATCAAAATTTGTAGTTGTTTGTGTTCCATATAATTTTAAAAACTCATTTATGTTGTTCATTTTATAATAAAAAAATTTCTTAAGGGACCCCTAGAAGTCAGAAGGGACCCCTAGAAGTTAGAAGGGAGGGGGCAGTAGAACTACGTTCATATGATATTGAAGGATATATTCTTGCGGCTTCTTCCACTTTTGTTTCTTCCACTTTTAAAGAAATATTATTAGACACATGATATATTTTAAAAACCTGAAAGATGGATAAAATTCATGAATCTGAAATTCTCAACTTTTATGATTTTCGGTGTCCTGGAACGGTCATGATTTAAGCAATTAAAAATGTCATAATCACAAATTTGAGATTCTTAATTTTTCTGATTTTCGGTGTCCTGGAACGGTCATGATTTAAGCGAGAAAATTGTAATTCTCAAATTTGAGATTACGTGATATTTTGAGACCGGCTAAATTTTTGAAATTTTGTTTTTTTGAAAATTTGTCACTACCTAAATTTTCCCCCCTTCGGCCTTCGGCCACGTGAAATTTGAAGTCTACCTAAATTTTTGAAATTTTGATTTTTTGAAAAAAACCGCAAAAGTGTGACATCCGGCGCAAGCGAAGCGAAGCGTCGCGCCGGATGTCACACTATATACTACTGCTATGATGCCTACAGGAAAGGCAATTTTGATTTGTATTATCACTATAAAGAGAAAGTCGCAAGCGAAATGAAGTGCGCAAAAAGGAAATGGATTGAAAGCCTAAGCGGTAAACCAAATGGATTATGGAAAGTACTCAGTGCAACGAATAATATCAAATCAAATAGTCTTTCAATTTCAAATGATGCAGCAGAGACTATCAATGCTAGTTTTGCATCGAACTTCTCCCCTCCTCCTAACTGGCCTGATATTTTGCGAGGAGTTGAAGAAAAGGCTGAAGCAAAGGAATGGAAAACTGATATCTCTGTTGAAAGAACCTATGCCTTACTCCAAAAATTGAAAGCAAACCAGTCCTCCGGTAGTGATGACATCCCGCCATTCCTAGTAAAAGCTGCCTGCGATGTCTTAGCTGCTCCGCTCACCCATCTTATCGCCCTATCCTTCGAATCCAAGACAGTGCCCGATGCCTGGAAAATTGCTAGAGTAAATCCAATCCCCAAAAAGAAACATAATGACTTCCGGCCTATATCGGTCTTACCTGCATTCTCAAAAGTCCTCGAACAATATGTAATTGATTCGATCAAGCCATCTCTCATTGACGCATACGGTACCGACCAATTTGGTTTTAGACCGTCCTACTCAACGCTTCACGCAAACATTCGCATTCACGACTTCACAACATTATCATTGGACGAGTTGTATTGTACTGGTGTCGCTTTACTTTCATTCGACATGTCCAAAGCATTTGACCGTCTTAATCATGGGAGTCTTATCAGCTCCTTAATCGAGGCTGATCTTCCCAAGGATTTTATTTTGTGGTGCAGTGATCTTCTCGTGAACCGTCATCAGTATGTGAAGCTAGGACATTGTACAAGCTCTACCACCCCAGTTACTTCAGGTATTCCGCAAGGAGGAAAACTTTCTCCCTTTCTTTTCTGCACCCATATGAGATCATTCAAAGCTCTACACCCACATGCCTTGACTTCTAAATATGCTGACGACATTGTGATTGTTCTACCTGCCTTCCGTTCAATTGATATCGAACTCCAAATTCGAGACGAAATCAATCATTTAAAAGACTGGTGTAACTCACATGGACTAGTACTAAATTGTGAAAAAACCCAATGCATGTTTATCGCTAAAAGTCAGAATTCTTTAGTGCCTCGTGATATTCATTTTGTAAATAGTATAAAGATTCTTGGAGTCATTTATGACTCAAATCTATCTTGGAATACTTTTGTAGACAATTTATGCAAACGTGCCAACCAGCGTCTTTATGTCATAAAGCGATTAAAACAATGTCTTTCTGTGTCCCAACTCATTCAGATTTATATTGCTACTGTCCTTTCAACGCTGGAATACAATGCTGCCCTCCTCGTTGGACTGAACCAGCTTAATGTTGAAAAATTGGAAAAGGTTCGGCGACGTTCTCACAAAATTATTTGCGGACCAAAGTGCAGTTGTGATAGCTTTACCCCCCTATCCCTAAGAAGGGAAAGATCTGCCCTGACAGTTTTCAGAAAAATGTTAGAACCAAAACATTTATTGCATAAAATCATGCCCCCCAAACTTTCAAGATCCCGACATTCCCTCGCTGTCTCTATCCCCTTTTCAAGAACCCAACAACGCCAATTGTCATTTATTCCCAGATGCTCTATTTTGCATAACCTAGCAGAAATATGCTAACTAATGTATTTCCTACAGCTACTGTGCATGTCTTCTGTATACTGTACAAGCTCTGTATTTTTCATCTGTGTATCTGCAATGCATGATTTCTATTTCAAATGAATAAACACATACTACTACTTGCGAAAGAACTACATATCAACAGTTATTCTCTGAACTTCGCAGCAAGCACCCGTCCAACTCCATTATTCTTGCTGCTCCTCATCCATTCTCCTCAACAAATGCTACCTGGAGCCCCGAAACTTGCTTATCTGTGTACAATCTTATCCAATCACATTTAAACTAGCGTTTGAGAAGCTCGACTCTCACATGCTCAAGTCAACTTGCAATTTAAGTGTACATGTCCCAACGTCTTATCCACTTCTAAAACTATTATCTTATCCTCCGTCCTTTATTCCTACGCCAACATCGTGTAATCATCGTCTAGTCTACGCATTCCTCACGGACTTCATTCGCAAACTACATTGGCACTTTGTTTCGTTGCCATCTTCCGCGACCCAATCCTGCCGTTTCGGTCATCGGTCTTCATCTGCTTGGCCTCCTGCTGGTCGGGTTCCCCAGTCAGTACATTCAGCATCTCGTCGCATTCTGTCTGCGGCCAGGTCCATCCTGTTTACTCATCATTCTTGCAACTCGACAAACAACTTAACCGATCCTGAATCTGACATTTTGACGCTTTTGCGCTCCAACGAGGACATCATCATCCGTCCATCCGACAAAGGTGGATCTTGGGTCTTAATGGACTCTCCACAATTCATAGACGAGTGCACTGACCATCTTTCCAACCTCAATTTTTACACTCCTCTGCCTGACTTGCTTTCCGACTCTGACTCCTTATACCAAGACGTTTTGAACAATCTGCTTTCGTCCAGAGCCATCAATCGAAAGGAATTTAATTTCCTGATGCCTGACCCCGCTTCTCGCTCCCGTCACTTCGACATGCTTCCGAAAATACATAAAGAACTGTGGCCCTCTCCGATCAGGCCGCCTGGTAGGCCTATAGTATCAGATGTAAACAGCAACAGCAGCAACATCGCCAAGCTTATCGAATACTACCTGTTCCCTCTAGCAAGCAGTTTTCCGAGCTTTCTAGTGGACTCTAGCCACCTAATTGCTGTCCTTCGATCCACAACTATCCAACCAACTTCGTTACTTTGCACTTTTGATGTGAGATCCCTGTATACCAATATTCCCATCAATGAGGGTATCAACAGGGTCTCTCAAGCATTTGCTCGATATCCTCAAGCGCAGCGTCCCAACGAGGCTCTTCTGCAACTCCTACAACTGTCTCTTGAGCGAAATGACTTTTGCTTTGGCGATACTTACTGGTTGCAAACAAAGGGCGTCGCCATGGGAAAATCCTTCGGTGGATCATTCGCAAATATCTACCTTGGCAACTGGGAGGAAACAATTTTTTCGACTTTTCATCTTACCCCGTCTCTTTGGAAGAGATACCAAGATGACATTTTCATTCTGTGGGATCATGGTCTTGACTCTTTGCTCCAACTTCGTGATCACATGAATTCTGTGGACCCCCATATTCAAGTTGATCTCACCTATGACACCACGTCAATTCGCTTCCTTGACCTCTTAATCTATCGTGACTCGCATGATTCGTCCACGCTCGACTATCGAGTAGCTTTTAAAGACAACTCTTGTCATCATCTTTTGAACAAATTTTCACATCATGCCTATCATGTACATAAAGGTGTCGTTTATTCTCAAATTTTACGTTTTATTACGCATTCCTCAAATAATGAGAATTTTAGGTCTGTTTGTAATGAGGTATTTCCTTTTTGGCGATCTCAAGGAATCACGCGTTCACTTGTAAGACGTTCAGTCAAACGTGCCTCTATTTTGTCTGGCCTTTTTCCACAATGGTCCCCCGGGTTCTCTCGCTGTGACGGTCAAAGGTGCGGAGCTTGCCGTTTTGCTTGTAGTGTGAAAGTTTTTCGCAACTCACGTAATCGAATGTACAATATTTCTTTTAACTTATCCTGTGATACTACTCACTGCATATATGTTATTAAATGCACATCCTGCTCAATTTTATATGTCGGTCAGTCTTCGCAACCCCTCCGACAGCGCATTGGTGAACACGTACGAGCTATATCCTCAAATTGTCCGAACTCACCTATGAACCCACATTTCAACTCATCTTGCGACCTTCCCTCCTTCCAATTTTTTGCCATTGACCGTTGCTTTTCCCTTTCTCGACGCCTTCAAAAAGAAAGAATGTGGATCCAACGCCTGAACTCGCTTTTGCCTGCTGGACTCAATCGAAGTTTGCCCATTCAAAATTACACGATCAATCTTGTCACTTTCCGAAGTGATTGTACATCCAAGCTGAACAGTTTAGTGAAAAATTTATGTAACGATTTAAATGTGCATGTTCGCTTGTCACAAAAAACTGATAAGAATCTGCGTTGTATTTTGAGATGAGATACTTACCTTCTTTGATGCTTTTTTTGATTTATTTCTTTTTGATTTTTTATTTATTTTACATGTCAGTCATCATGTAACATTTTAACATACACTGGATACTCACCTGATTATCCTGTTAGCTGTTTAAGCACTGCATTGTATGATTGCATTGCATGATATCTATGTCGCACTTCCTACCGTGCATACGTCAGCCGATTGCATGTAACTCTGTCAGTATCAATCGAGATATCTTTTATTGTCTATTTGGGACCAGCTTTTATTGTCAGTTATTGTGAATCGATTATGTTATTGAAAGTTCTCTTAGCGTACAATACTTAATGTGTAAATTTTGCTTGTAACTTCAGTGCACACCACAGTCGAAGCCTAACAGGCGAAATATTTGGTGCCTATAAAATTATATTTCTTAGCAACACTGCCTGGTTTTGCGCTATCAGGGGTATGGCGAGCGGCACGCGGAGATCTGCCAGAGATCTTCGCTTTTCCTACCATACTGCCAGCCCCGTGTCTGCCCCTTCACGTTCAATTCTGGGCCCGTGTCCTTCCAATGCCTTCATCAATGTGCCTCAACGTCATTCTGATCACACTTACCGTTCCGATTTTCGCCCTTCATCACGAATTTTGATTCCAAGAGTTTTCTTCGGACTCACAAGGCTTCACTTCCAAGTTATCAAGTGTTTGCATCATCTACAACAGCTCCAGGACCACACTCCGCCATCTTTGCTCCGAATGTCCGACCGGTTAGCTGCTTTTCTTAATCCAGCGTTCTCTTCAGCAGCCTTCCGTCAAATATCGTCCAACTTGGCTCGTTCTTGGTTGTCTTCAAGTGTCGAAGAGATGGTAAATCACTACAACAGTGTGCTCCAATCCACTCTTACAACCCTCAGAACATCTCCAATTCCTGCTTCAGTTTTAAGTGACTCAATTCGCAAATCCTGTGCCTGGGCTCGTCATCAGCTAGGCCGCAAACTATCTGACTCCGTCCTCGACAATGCACTCAGTCTCATCCGGTCCACACAAATGGTAGCAGCCCCTGCCTCCGCCTCTGCCTCTTCAAATGTTTCCATTCCAAATCCACACTCAGTTTCTCCTACTCCTGCAGCTACTTCACAGACGCTTTCAGCTGACTACAGTGCGGTCCAAACTCAGCCTCTTCTTCATGACTCCACTTCTGCTGAAGCCCCCACGCAACAGGAGCACTCCTCAGCCGATCTTCCTGAACTGGTCGATGTTTCCGGATCAGTCAACGATGATGAACCAGATGTACCTACTGTGACTGTACCTGCTCCAAGTAACGTCCATGCTTCTCCTTCGGTCACCTTTGATCCTTCCAGTTTGCAAGTCTGCCACAATCTCATCCTTGGTGACTTCAACCTTCAGCGCTTCCCTATCTCAAACAGCCTTACCAAAGTGATTGCTCTTCCCAATGGTCGCATCTCCGCGATGAGATCCAGGGTCAACAGCCTTCCGGAATCCTCGTCGATTTGCAAAGTGTTTGTGTGCCTGAGTCTTCTCGACCGTCGCAATCGATTCGTCACTATGGTTACCGGCTTGAAAAGCCTCTTGAGTCGCTGCAACGTCATCTTTCCAAACTCAACACGTTTTGTTGTTCTTTGTGGTATCCCTGCAAATTTCTCTCACAGCGAAAGAACTACATATCAACAGTTATTCTCTGAACTTCGCAGCAAGCACCCGTCCAACTCCATTATTCTTGCTGCTCCTCATCCATTCTCCTCAACAAATGCTACCTGGAGCCCCGAAACTTGCTTATCTGTGTACAATCTTATCCAATCACATTTAAACTAGCGTTTGAGAAGCTCGACTCTCACATGCTCAAGTCAACTTGCAATTTAAGTGTACATGTCCCAACGTCTTATCCACTTCTAAAACTATTATCTTATCCTCCGTCCTTTATTCCTACGCCAACATCGTGTAATCATCGTCTAGTCTACGCATTCCTCACGGACTTCATTCGCAAACTACATTGGCACTTTGTTTCGTTGCCATCTTCCGCGACCCAATCCTGCCGTTTCGGTCATCGGTCTTCATCTGCTTGGCCTCCTGCTGGTCGGGTTCCCCAGTCAGTACATTCAGCATCTCGTCGCATTCTGTCTGCGGCCAGGTCCATCCTGTTTACTCATCATTCTTGCAACTCGACAAACAACTTAACCGATCCTGAATCTGACATTTTGACGCTTTTGCGCTCCAACGAGGACATCATCATCCGTCCATCCGACAAAGGTGGATCTTGGGTCTTAATGGACTCTCCACAATTCATAGACGAGTGCACTGACCATCTTTCCAACCTCAATTTTTACACTCCTCTGCCTGACTTGCTTTCCGACTCTGACTCCTTATACCAAGACGTTTTGAACAATCTGCTTTCGTCCAGAGCCATCAATCGAAAGGAATTTAATTTCCTGATGCCTGACCCCGCTTCTCGCTCCCGTCACTTCGACATGCTTCCGAAAATACATAAAGAACTGTGGCCCTCTCCGATCAGGCCGCCTGGTAGGCCTATAGTATCAGATGTAAACAGCAACAGCAGCAACATCGCCAAGCTTATCGAATACTACCTGTTCCCTCTAGCAAGCAGTTTTCCGAGCTTTCTAGTGGACTCTAGCCACCTAATTGCTGTCCTTCGATCCACAACTATCCAACCAACTTCGTTACTTTGCACTTTTGATGTGAGATCCCTGTATACCAATATTCCCATCAATGAGGGTATCAACAGGGTCTCTCAAGCATTTGCTCGATATCCTCAAGCGCAGCGTCCCAACGAGGCTCTTCTGCAACTCCTACAACTGTCTCTTGAGCGAAATGACTTTTGCTTTGGCGATACTTACTGGTTGCAAACAAAGGGCGTCGCCATGGGAAAATCCTTCGGTGGATCATTCGCAAATATCTACCTTGGCAACTGGGAGGAAACAATTTTTTCGACTTTTCATCTTACCCCGTCTCTTTGGAAGAGATACCAAGATGACATTTTCATTCTGTGGGATCATGGTCTTGACTCTTTGCTCCAACTTCGTGATCACATGAATTCTGTGGACCCCCATATTCAAGTTGATCTCACCTATGACACCACGTCAATTCGCTTCCTTGACCTCTTAATCTATCGTGACTCGCATGATTCGTCCACGCTCGACTATCGAGTAGCTTTTAAAGACAACTCTTGTCATCATCTTTTGAACAAATTTTCACATCATGCCTATCATGTACATAAAGGTGTCGTTTATTCTCAAATTTTACGTTTTATTACGCATTCCTCAAATAATGAGAATTTTAGGTCTGTTTGTAATGAGGTATTTCCTTTTTGGCGATCTCAAGGAATCACGCGTTCACTTGTAAGACGTTCAGTCAAACGTGCCTCTATTTTGTCTGGCCTTTTTCCACAATGGTCCCCCGGGTTCTCTCGCTGTGACGGTCAAAGGTGCGGAGCTTGCCGTTTTGCTTGTAGTGTGAAAGTTTTTCGCAACTCACGTAATCGAATGTACAATATTTCTTTTAACTTATCCTGTGATACTACTCACTGCATATATGTTATTAAATGCACATCCTGCTCAATTTTATATGTCGGTCAGTCTTCGCAACCCCTCCGACAGCGCATTGGTGAACACGTACGAGCTATATCCTCAAATTGTCCGAACTCACCTATGAACCCACATTTCAACTCATCTTGCGACCTTTCCTCCTTCCAATTTTTTGCCATTGACCGTTGCTTTTCCCTTTCTCGACGCCTTCAAAAAGAAAGAATGTGGATCCAACGCCTGAACTCGCTTTTGCCTGCTGGACTCAATCGAAGTTTGCCCATTCAAAATTACACGATCAATCTTGTCACTTTCCGAAGTGATTGTACATCCAAGCTGAACAGTTTAGTGAAAAATTTATGTAACGATTTAAATGTGCATGTTCGCTTGTCACAAAAAACTGATAAGAATCTGCGTTGTATTTTGAGATGAGATACTTACCTTCTTTGATGCTTTTTTGATTTATTTCTTTTTGATTTTTTATTTATTTTACATGTCAGTCATCATGTAACATTTTAACATACACTGGATACTCACCTGATTATCCTGTTAGCTGTTTAAGCACTGCATTGTATGATTGCATTGCATGATATCTATGTCGCACTTCCTACCGTGCATACGTCAGCCGATTGCATGTAACTCTGTCAGTATCAATCGAGATATCTTTTATTGTCTATTTGGGACCAGCTTTTATTGTCAGTTATTGTGAATCGATTATGTTATTGAAAGTTCTCTTAGCGTACAATACTTAATGTGTAAATTTTGCTTGTAACTTCAGTGCACACCACAGTCGAAGCCTAACAGGCGAAATATTTGGTGCCTATAAAATTATATTTCTTAGCAACACTGCCTGGTTTTGCGCTATCAGGGGTATGGCGAGCGGCACGCGGAGATCTGCCAGAGATCTTCGCTTTTCCTACCATACTGCCAGCCCCGTGTCTGCCCCTTCACGTTCAATTCTGGGCCCGTGTCCTTCCAATGCCTTCATCAATGTGCCTCAACGTCATTCTGATCACACTTACCGTTCCGATTTTCGCCCTTCATCACGAATTTTGATTCCAAGAGTTTTCTTCGGACTCACAAGGCTTCACTTCCAAGTTATCAAGTGTTTGCATCATCTACAACAGCTCCAGGACCACACTCCGCCATCTTTGCTCCGAATGTCCGACCGGTTAGCTGCTTTTCTTAATCCAGCGTTCTCTTCAGCAGCCTTCCGTCAAATATCGTCCAACTTGGCTCGTTCTTGGTTGTCTTCAAGTGTCGAAGAGATGGTAAATCACTACAACAGTGTGCTCCAATCCACTCTTACAACCCTCAGAACATCTCCAATTCCTGCTTCAGTTTTAAGTGACTCAATTCGCAAATCCTGTGCCTGGGCTCGTCATCAGCTAGGCCGCAAACTATCTGACTCCGTCCTCGACAATGCACTCAGTCTCATCCGGTCCACACAAATGGTAGCAGCCCCTGCCTCCGCCTCTGCCTCTTCAAATGTTTCCATTCCAAATCCACACTCAGTTTCTCCTACTCCTGCAGCTACTTCACAGACGCTTTCAGCTGACTACAGTGCGGTCCAAACTCAGCCTCTTCTTCATGACTCCACTTCTGCTGAAGCCCCCACGCAACAGGAGCACTCCTCAGCCGATCTTCCTGAACTGGTCGATGTTTCCGGATCAGTCAACGATGATGAACCAGATGTACCTACTGTGACTGTACCTGCTCCAAGTAACGTCCATGCTTCTCCTTCGGTCACCTTTGATCCTTCCAGTTTGCAAGTCTGCCACAATCTCATCCTTGGTGACTTCAACCTTCAGCGCTTCCCTATCTCAAACAGCCTTACCAAAGTGATTGCTCTTCCCAATGGTCGCATCTCCGCGATGAGATCCAGGGTCAACAGCCTTCCGGAATCCTCGTCGATTTGCAAAGTGTTTGTGTGCCTGAGTCTTCTCGACCGTCGCAATCGATTCGTCACTATGGTTACCGGCTTGAAAAGCCTCTTGAGTCGCTGCAACGTCATCTTTCCAAACTCAACACGTTTTGTTGTTCTTTGTGGTATCCCTGCAAATTTCTCTCACAGCGAAAGAACTACATATCAACAGTTATTCTCTGAACTTCGCAGCAAGCACCCGTCCAACTCCATTATTCTTGCTGCTCCTCATCCATTCTCCTCAACAAATGCTACCTGGAGCCCCGAAACTTGCTTATCTGTGTGCAATCTTATCCAATCACATTTAAACTAGCGTTTGAGAAGCTCGACTCTCACATGCTCAAGTCAACTTGCAATTTAAGTGTACATGTCCCAACGTCTTATCCACTTCTAAAACTATTATCTTATCCTCCGTCCTTTATTCCTACGCCAACATCGTGTAATCATCGTCTAGTCTACGCATTCCTCACGGACTTCATTCGCAAACTACATTGGCACTTTGTTTCGTTGCCATCTTCCGCGACCCAATCCTGCCGTTTCGGTCATCGGTCTTCATCTGCTTGGCCTCCTGCTGGTCGGGTTCCCCAGTCAGTACATTCAGCATCTCGTCGCATTCTGTCTGCGGCCAGGTCCATCCTGTTTACTCATCATTCTTGCAACTCGACAAACAACTTAACCGATCCTGAATCTGACATTTTGACGCTTTTGCGCTCCAACGAGGACATCATCATCCGTCCATCCGACAAAGGTGGATCTTGGGTCTTAATGGACTCTCCACAATTCATAGACGAGTGCACTGACCATCTTTCCAACCTCAATTTTTACACTCCTCTGCCTGACTTGCTTTCCGACTCTGACTCCTTATACCAAGACGTTTTGAACAATCTGCTTTCGTCCAGAGCCATCAATCGAAAGGAATTTAATTTCCTGATGCCTGACCCCGCTTCTCGCTCCCGTCACTTCGACATGCTTCCGAAAATACATAAAGAACTGTGGCCCTCTCCGATCAGGCCGCCTGGTAGGCCTATAGTATCAGATGTAAACAGCAACAGCAGCAACATCGCCAAGCTTATCGAATACTACCTGTTCCCTCTAGCAAGCAGTTTTCCGAGCTTTCTAGTGGACTCTAGCCACCTAATTGCTGTCCTTCGATCCACAACTATCCAACCAACTTCGTTACTTTGCACTTTTGATGTGAGATCCCTGTATACCAATATTCCCATCAATGAGGGTATCAACAGGGTCTCTCAAGCATTTGCTCGATATCCTCAAGCGCAGCGTCCCAACGAGGCTCTTCTGCAACTCCTACAACTGTCTCTTGAGCGAAATGACTTTTGCTTTGGCGATACTTACTGGTTGCAAACAAAGGGCGTCGCCATGGGAAAATCCTTCGGTGGATCATTCGCAAATATCTACCTTGGCAACTGGGAGGAAACAATTTTTTCGACTTTTCATCTTACCCCGTCTCTTTGGAAGAGATACCAAGATGACATTTTCATTCTGTGGGATCATGGTCTTGACTCTTTGCTCCAACTTCGTGATCACATGAATTCTGTGGACCCCCATATTCAAGTTGATCTCACCTATGACACCACGTCAATTCGCTTCCTTGACCTCTTAATCTATCGTGACTCGCATGATTCGTCCACGCTCGACTATCGAGTAGCTTTTAAAGACAACTCTTGTCATCATCTTTTGAACAAATTTTCACATCATGCCTATCATGTACATAAAGGTGTCGTTTATTCTCAAATTTTACGTTTTATTACGCATTCCTCAAATAATGAGAATTTTAGGTCTGTTTGTAATGAGGTATTTCCTTTTTGGCGATCTCAAGGAATCACGCGTTCACTTGTAAGACGTTCAGTCAAACGTGCCTCTATTTTGTCTGGCCTTTTTCCACAATGGTCCCCCGGGTTCTCTCGCTGTGACGGTCAAAGGTGCGGAGCTTGCCGTTTTGCTTGTAGTGTGAAAGTTTTTCGCAACTCACGTAATCGAATGTACAATATTTCTTTTAACTTATCCTGTGATACTACTCACTGCATATATGTTATTAAATGCACATCCTGCTCAATTTTATATGTCGGTCAGTCTTCGCAACCCCTCCGACAGCGCATTGGTGAACACGTACGAGCTATATCCTCAAATTGTCCGAACTCACCTATGAACCCACATTTCAACTCATCTTGCGACCTTCCCTCCTTCCAATTTTTTGCCATTGACCGTTGCTTTTCCCTTTCTCGACGCCTTCAAAAAGAAAGAATGTGGATCCAACGCCTGAACTCGCTTTTGCCTGCTGGACTCAATCGAAGTTTGCCCATTCAAAATTACACGATCAATCTTGTCACTTTCCGAAGTGATTGTACATCCAAGCTGAACAGTTTAGTGAAAAATTTATGTAACGATTTAAATGTGCATGTTCGCTTGTCACAAAAAACTGATAAGAATCTGCGTTGTATTTTGAGATGAGATACTTACCTTCTTTGATGCTTTTTTTGATTTATTTCTTTTTGATTTTTTATTTATTTTACATGTCAGTCATCATGTAACATTTTAACATACACTGGATACTCACCTGATTATCCTGTTAGCTGTTTAAGCACTGCATTGTATGATTGCATTGCATGATATCTATGTCGCACTTCCTACCGTGCATACGTCAGCCGATTGCATGTAACTCTGTCAGTATCAATCGAGATATCTTTTATTGTCTATTTGGGACCAGCTTTTATTGTCAGTTATTGTGAATCGAT
Organism: Prostheceraeus crozeri; assembly: GCA_907163375.1. NCBI lineage: Eukaryota > Metazoa > Platyhelminthes > Polycladida > Euryleptidae > Prostheceraeus > Prostheceraeus crozeri. The sequence continues at coordinate 149,737 of CAJQUW010010985.1, forward strand.
TATGTTATTGAAAGTTCTCTTAGCGTACGATACTTAATGTGTAAATTTTGCTTGTAACTTCAGTGCACACCACAGTCGAAGCCTAACAGGCGAAATATTTGGTGCCTATAAAATTATATTTCTTAGCAACACTGCCTGGTTTTGCGCTATCAGGGGTATGGCGAGCGGCACGCGGAGATCTGCCAGAGATCTTCGCTTTTCCTACCATACTACTACTACTACTACTACTACTACTACTACATTGATTTCTATTCCTTCTATTTCCTGTTAAAATTTGAATATCGTAAATTGATATATCCCTGCCTCTGAGGCTTAATTGATATTGTTCCTTGTTCAGCGAAGCACCTGAAGATAAGAAAGCGCTTGTGCTTGCAATTCTGGAGTTTTTCTTTGAGTTCTCATCTTATTTTACTATATATATATATATATATATATATATATATATATATATATATATATATATATATATATATATATATATACCGTTCGCTTCCTTCCCATGTACCAAATTTGTTTAGCGCACAGCTCGCAATTAAAGAAACATATCATCATCGCCTACAACAGAACTGAGGAAGGTGCCGGAACCAAAGATCGGCAATGATAAAACGATATCATTTATTCTTAGGAAGAATGATATCATTTCATTTTTGAAAAATGATATAAAATGATATCATCAAAAATTTTTGTTCCATTATATTTTCTAATCATAGATTCAAGCAAATTTAGTCTCTTTCGCTTGTTCTACCCAGGTCCTTCCGCACTGGTTGATTCATGCAGCGAAAAGTAACAGGCTATTGTCTGTCAGTCTGTCTATCACATAGATTGTCAAACAAACATCAATAACACTGTCTTGATGTTTTTGAAGTCTTAACTAAAGCAACGTGAGGCCGATATAGCATTGCAAATAAATTGGTGACAAAACAACTGTTACATCATTAAATTCAAGCTTTGTTTGACTAAACTGCTTTCTTCGGTCTTCCATTATTTGGAATATATCGATGCTGCATGCAATCTAATTTTAATTTCATTGCTAAGAGCAGTAGAAGTAGCATGGTGGCAGTGCAAATAGAAAAATTCGCATGACTAGATCTACTTACAGCGTGGGCCTATGTATATTTCACTAAAAATTGGTATATTTTCATTATAAAAAATAAAATGATATCACTGCTGTTCATAGGCCGGCTATTGTGCCCGGTAGGAGAAGAAGAAGATACGAGCTTTAGAGCAGTCACCCAGGCCTATACCCCTGACTGTCCCCAAGCTCCTACAGCGAGGAAATGCACTAATCGGATGTAGCGGCAATGGTTATTGTCTCTCATTCCCAGGTAAGCACCTAAACCTATTAAACTTAGAATCAATAGGCAAGCGGCAGGTCCAACTATTGTGTAATTGTTCGCCTTTTATATGCCTTTTATATATATATATATATATATATATATATATTTATCATATTTTAGCATGCTCTCACCCAAACTGCACGGCTGTACGAGTGAGCAATAAGTTAGTCCAGGGTTGTCAACTAAGTTTTGATAGTGATATTAAAAAGTAAGAGCATCCAAATTCAATCCTATAGTCCTTGACAGACTGCTTGCCGCTGTTCAACTTGTGATAACCGCAATAACTTTAACTTAAATGAATATATGCAAGGGCCTAATTCAACTTGCTTGTACATGAATGATTTTCATTTAATCAAAGTGATTTTCTTTCTTAAACTTGCGATGAATCCAATGGCCTCTTTTCGGAAGTATCTATCTATATGATAAGCATTCTGCAATAATGTTTATTGCTCAGAAGTATTCTGTCATTAGTCTCTACTAAGTCGTGATGTCAATCACGGTGATCATCTGTGTAGCAGGCTAGAGGTCATTGCATGTCTTATGAGAATGCATGTCATACAACCGGTGGAGTTTTACGAGCGATTATTTAGTAGTCGGCACATTGTGGAAAAAATCCCTTTTTCAATTCATTTTATCAACTGTAGACCCTTATTAATTAATGGCTGATGAGCGCACTCATCCCATCTTCCTCTTCTAATTTAGAGGTGTTCACCTTAATCGTTCAGCTTCACAATCGTTTATCGACTCTAGATCTAAATATAGTCATCATGTTTTCCAGATGTTTTCAGGAGTAATCGCTTCATAACAACTGATTATTGTAAAATGTATGTCACATAATTCTCAAAAAATATGTGAAATGTTTTCATTTGTAAATAAAGTCAATGAATCTGTTGGAAATATGAACTAATTTAGCACATTATGATTGACGAACATCATCTGGTCTCATGCAAATAGCATTTCATTGACCATAAATCTAATGCGAGGTTACAAAAAGACTTTTTGTCAAAAATCTGGAGCGCTGATTTAATTTTCAATCAAGAATATATTTGGTAATCTATCAGAGGCTGCTGTTATCGAACAGTTAGAGAAATTATAATTATCTCCAAATTTTTCTACTAGCATGAAGCATTAATTAAAGTTGACTGATTCTAGACTCGAAACAAATTTCATTTAACCGCTTTTGTCAAATTTCATTCTGAAATTGATGTCAAAATGTGACACAAATGTACAGTAATGATTTTCGCAAACGATGGACGACTGTATCGACGAATGCAACAACAAGAATTACAATGTGGGGATCTATGCTAACTTACAGCTGAATCTCAGTACAAGTTTGACTGTTAATCAGAAATCCCATTATTCTCATCTCCGCATGAATGAAAACACCAATGCATTTTTTCGACTATGGAAATGTTTTGTCGTAGCAATATTAATTCGTGCTCAATAAATATTTTTAGACTTTAAATGCAAGTCCACCATCTCCAAATCCGAGCATACGAATTCCTATTTGTGCTGTCTCTTCTATGAAAACATGCAGACGTTCAGTTAGATCAAATTCTGAAACATGTATACATCTATGCATGTATGCTCACAGTAAAATTAGTAAACAAAATAAATAGAAAGATGGCACTTTGCATTCTTTACAAAAATATAATCCAAGTAAATATACAAGATAAGTAATACAGATGATCTGCTGTGCCTATGACTTGATTGATCTCATTGGTGCAAGACTTTTCATTTGGTCGTATATAACCAATAGAAGGGAGACTGGAAGCGATGTCTCAAAAAGGATACTTTGTGAAAATAGAGTTAACAGGGGACTGTCAATGGTTTCTGCTTCATTATGGTAATCAAAACTTTAATTGTGTAATATACTTAAACAAAACTTAAACCTTTGTGCAATTTACTTTTCTTATCAGATATGCCGCATCGTATCAACCATGCAATTAGTAAGTATATAAGGTAGATTACCAACTCAATATTAATTACATGTAAATCCCCAAAGTGCATGCATTTCAATTTTATTAAATGAACTCGAGTTGAGGCCCAGTACCACATGTGAGATATGCAATTCTTTCCTTCGGAGAAATTTGCACGGATTTGATTGCTCATGACGGCAATACATAAGGAAGAATAGTATTCTGTAAATTCTCCGTGGCATGACAGCCTTGGTGAGGTAATGTTAGCAATTCGAAGGTTGACTACTTAGTCTTATTAATAAGAGTATTTTTTCTTGATCACATCGCAAGCTATCTGCCACGGAAAGAGCAAAACATCGCTATCAAAGCCAATGATCATAATTAAATTTAAAATATGTAAACGATTTCGCAACAATATTTAGATTCAGGAGATGAAACATAAATCATGAATTATAAAATCATGCGGATGAAATTTGAATCAAAAACATGAAAATTCAGCCAAGAAGCACAATAACATTTCAACTTTTCCATGAAGACGTGCATTGTAATGTGGCTCATGAGAATTCCAACAAGTTTTATATTACTTTGTAAAAGCCTTTGCTTTGAGTCGAATTGTTGATTCACACGGGAACACCATCGAACAAGTAGTCTAGTCTCGCTGCCTTACTTGGTGTAACTCTGTCTTCCTCGCTGAGAGTGCCTCTTCGCTGGAGCGAACACATAGACAGGGTCGTCAAGTCCGCCTCTCATCGACTGTTCATAAGTCGCAGATTGAAGAGGTCAGGATGTCCTAGTGATATTATTCTCCAAGTCTATCACGCTTGTATTAAAAGTTCATTACTATACTGCTATCCTGTTCTCCGTAATCTACCAGACTATCTCTTCTCACAGCTTGTCAGGATTGAACGTCCTGATACAGAATAATCGGCATCAGCTACGATGATAGTTGATTGCAGCTGACGGGAGGTCATTTAATTTCATCGTGAATCTCACTTCCGTTTGTGTCGTCTCCCAAGAAAAGATTAGCTGCTAAAAATATGTACAGTCTATTTACTAACATAATAGATAAATAAACAAATATTTTTCAGTAAATAGACTGTACATATTTTTAGCAGCTAATCTTTTCTTGGGGAGACGACACAAATGGAAGTGAGATTCACTATGAAAGCTACGATGATATCAATGCCCTCTTTCTGTTGCAGAGAAAAACTTTATAATGGTCAGTTTGAACAAATTTGCTATCAAGATATGTATCCACTCCTTAGTATGTTCAAACCTTGTACTCCGCGTTCGAGGAGAACGCATCCTTTTGTAAAACCCAAACCTCGAAACAAACGTTTCAGTTATTTATTTATTAAGTTCTGTCCCCAGGTTGTACCCTTTTCCTTGCTTTTCCTTTGTAATGTGCACATCGCCATGTTCATGAGGCAATATCATCATCATTATCTACATATAGAGATACCTAGTCGCTAGTATATAGCTACTTTAAAATTGATCAAATATTTTTTAGACCACAGGCACATAATCTCCGCAAAAATTAAATCTTTTGATAGAAAATTTTATCATATCATTGTATGCTAACATTTTCTGAGTCGACAATCTACCTATTATATACTTACTCCATGGCATCTACACTATAATAGACGAGACCTGAAGATCAGTGGCCATCTCATGCACAGTATCGTCTGAAAGGACACAACCACACAAAGAATTGGAAAGTAATCAACAGAATCATCAGCTTTTCGCACACAGAAAAAGCAGAAATTTTCAAAAATCGGAGGAAAGCACGGATTCGTGCTCATATCGGAGAACAACACGGACTTGTATGTGATGCAATCGTAGAAAAATGAGCACTTTTTTCGCAGTTATTTTATTCAGTTAAAATCATTCTGTCGATTTTCCCTCCGTGCTGTAAGATTGCAATTCAAGAAGAAATTAGCAAAAATGAAAATGTAGGAATTGCAAGGATTTAGATATAGGGGGCGTAGCACTCAAACCTAGAATGTGAGCAGGGCTTATTCATTCTAAGAAAGCATAATTATGATGTTGTTCGTCGGAATCATCTAATCCTCAATAGACCTAGCATCGCTTGTGGTCTAAGTGATGGTTGGACAGGTATATGTTATACTTAGGCATAGGCCTAGTATGCACACCTGCACTGTAAACCGCTGAATACGAAAATCACATACAAATTCATACCAAATCCTCATACAATTTGAAACTAACAATTCATACCGTACCAGATTCTCGTACATTCTAAACCGCTCACTACCAAACACATAGAAAGGATTGTTGGCATATATTTTTGGCATGCTGCAATTAATCAGCCAATCAGAGAGGGAGTTGCCTGCATCGCTACACTGTAAACCGTACGTAGACCGACAATTATCCTACAAAATTACTGACGAAATCAACCGACGATTGTCACCTCCAACATCCTGCGATATCCGACGAATTTGTAGGTTCTCCACCGACATCGAAACAGATGCTTTGTATGCAAATTAACTAAACAAAAACTGTTGAATATTGATTTTTTCGATTAGTGATTGCTTGACTTTTGGGCAATCTGTATTATTGTGTGGAAAAGCCATGATATATTTTGACATAAATTAATTAATTACCTACGTTTTTGATAAAATTTAAGCTCTAATTCATTGCTATTCATTTTGTCGCTTTTTGTCAGATATTGTAGATGTTCAGTGGCAATCATCCTACAAGAACTAACAATGACCGACAAAATAGAGTTTGTAGGTCAATCGTCAGTCAACGCTTTACAGTGTACATACCAGACACATACGAACATATACGAAGGAAAGTCAATATTCATATGAAAAAGAAACCAAACAGTGAGTCCCAGCAGCAAGGCTATTTTGCACAGAAACTGCTTGTGAAATACAATACAATAATCTTAAACGCGTTTTTTAGGAATTTGAATTTAGAGCATGATTCTAAATTATGAATTTCATAAGAATCTTTATTAATCGAATTGTTCCATATATTCTTTTGGATGCGCTTTTAGGCAAACATCTACTTCAATCCATAATTCGTTACTCGACCAGAGCACAGTACCCTGGCTGTCTATACTACATCCACATGTACACCGATGTACGTCTATAAATAAAGGCTACAGGGTGCGGCGTGAAAAACGTGACTTAATTTTAATACAGCATAACTTTATAATTATCCAACAGAAATTAACAAATAAAGTCTCATTTTGAGGCCAATACACATCTTTATTGCCCTAATCAACATTGCGATGATTTCATCTGAGATTAGATGCATCATGTATATCCCAAAGCAGAAGATTTCGAAAGCCAAGAAACTAGATGAAAGGAGCAACAACTGAATGGAAAACAAGTCAGCTTCCAATTCTTCACTTAGACGGTGATCATCATGGCGAAATCTTTCTGCAGATGATCACACAACATCAATTGGGTGATGACTAGATCAACTTTCAGCAGAAACGCCTTGCCGTCAGAAAATTCTCGTTTTCCTTCTTTATTTATTCCAAGGTCTTTTCCAAGTTAAAACCCAAGCAATTTCATTTACTACTTTCAATTCTTTACTTGAACGGTATTCATCATGGTAAAGTCTTTCACCATTGTTGCAGATGACCAAGCAGCTTTCATTTAAATCATGTAATACTGAGTATTTGTAGGTATATAAAGGGATCGATGAATTGAATCATATGTCCTTTGGGAAGATAATCTTCATATAAAAATCATTACTTACAACATCATGCAGCTTTTATTAGAAAGTAGTATAACTTGCATATTATCATCTATGAACCACCATCAATGAAAATCGAAATTCAAATTTAGAATGAGAAATAACTACAGTCAGGTCTCAAAAGCTGGAAATCTTTGTTCAATTTTGTCACTGAATTATGTCACTGCCCAGTGGAGAGAAAAAGAGTGAATTAAATGATGGGTAAAGCGTCTACATCACTTGCATCCCCACTGAACCCCTTATGAAATTGCTAAAGAGATCTCGTGATGAAGAGCTCAATGATCGACCATGAACAGATAGTTTAATGGTCAAAAGTATGCGTGGTGACATTTTGTTTGGAGTTTAACTTGGAAGAGACATTGAGACCTTGGAATGAGTAAAACAGGAATACTCTGCAACAATGGTGAAAGACTTTACCATGATGAATACCGTTCAAGTAAAGAATTGAAAGTAGTAAATGAAATTGCTTGGGTTTTAACTTGGAAAAGACCTTGGAATAAATAAAGAAGGAAAACGAGAAATTTCTGACGGCAAGGCGTTTCTGCTGAAAGTTGATCTAGTCATTACCCAATTGATGTTGTGTGATCATCTGCAGAAAGATTTCGCCATGATGATCACCGTCTAAGTGAAGAATTGGAAGCTGACTTGTTTTCCATTCAGTTGTTGCTCCTTTCATCTAGTTTCTTGGCTTTCGAAATCTTCTGCTTTGGGATATACATGATGCATCTAATCTCAGATGAAATCATCGCAATGTTGATTAGGGCAATAAAGATGTGTATTGGCCTCAAAATGAGACTTTATTTGTTAATTTCTGTTGGATAATTATAAAGTTATGCTGTATTAAAATTAAGTCACGTTCATCTAATATTAATGTTTAAATGCTCTAGATCATGTAATACTAGTGATTGTTTTAAGTGACAAGCCCATTTTGATTACGATAGGCATTATATTTGTTTGCTAAAATACAAGATAACTAATTTGCCAGAACAATATTCGATGGATCTAATTAGTATTTCAATGACAAATCTCCTTTGATTCATAGAGCCATATATTCAAGTACAGAGAGGTAGTTGCCTAGCCTAGTAGTGCAATTGATATTCGAAAATAATTCGGCAACTTTGAAAAGAAAATTCAAGAACGATGTTGACATCTGGTCTAAAACAACAGACTAATCAGTTCAAAACGACGAATATTAACAAATAGGCTACAAATTACTTACAGGTCTTCTGCTTGCTTTCGGCAGTAATGGTTGATTTGACCTTCATAATTACCGGTGAATAGACATTTGTCATTAGCGCATATAATATATATAGACATGGTGCATAATTCTGATGCTTTTAGCTCTTTAATTCTTACATAGTCAGGGTTAAAAACATGGCTTGTTTTAAAAACGGCATTTTAAAATATGGTTGAAACATTTTTGATTCAAAAGGGATGCCTTTTGTTTTCCTATTACATTTTTCCCATTCCCTATAGAATGATACAACTTAGCTCGCACATACAAAATAATAAATATTGGCTTTAACATCCGATTTCATAGGTGACTTTTGCTGACGCTAAGATGGATTTGACAGTCATTGGTACATTCATGCAATAATGTTAATTGCCTCATATGCACATGAACGCATATAATTTCCACGTGTCGGATTTTACTAAAAAGCATAAAATATAGTAGATCCATGATATCTATCAATTGAATGACTATAATTAGGAAAAGGTTCAATAACAGTCTTGAAAATGTGTTTCTAAACTGCTTTTATCCATGACCAGTTTGGAGAGGCGAATTCTTCACGTAAATTTATCTAAACGCTAAAAGTATCTTCAAAGTAAACAACAAGCTACATAACACTTCGACTAAGACACCCATCCTTCAATATGACGCCATTTAACTCTTGACTTAACCACTCATTACCTTTCGCGCTATGTCATATGCGAACTATCCAAAAACACAATTCTGCAAGTATACATAAAAGGGCCTGTTACAAAAATAGTCGCATTTCTAAAGAAAAATATATTTGAGCTTTTATCCATTCCGAATACGTGTCCTGAAAGTGGATTTCCTATATCGTCAGAAATTAAAGTTGATTTGACCCCAGATAATTTCATTTTGTCACAAGGATGACTTGAAATCTACATGTTGAATAATTATTATGTCGGATGGACACCTTGTATCATCTTCTTAGGGATGTGACTTATTGATTTACTTTTTTTATGACAGACAGATAATCTGCTGTGAGCCAGATCATGTCTTCATGAAACTTCAAGAATAATATAGAGAGCTTGCTAGTAGTAAGCAAACCTCCACTTTAAACACAGCGCCCCCCTCGGTTGAGAGTGTCCGCATAGACTTTGGCGGCCGACCAGGTTGGTTAGAGTGTTGTGATGTTTTGTGTTCTAGCGTGGAACCGTCTGTTCCAATGGTAGATCTGCGGCCCCCCCCCCTCGGCAGCGTTGCTTCCAACTTTGGTTCTAGAGATCGTAGAAAGTCGTGCAATAGCTCGTTTGAAAGCTAAGAGTGAGACAAAATCACTGAAAGAAACGGCTTGTTCCTATCTGTCTTCGTTTAGATGTGAGACGCCATTTAAGATTTGGGAGATTGGCGAAAAACGACAGAGTTAGCGGCGACTGTGGGATGTTTTGAGCTCTAGAGTCTAAACGGCTTCTCCAATGGTAGATCTGAGACCAGATTTGGAATCAGCGTCAAATTCTACATCCGTGGTGTGATTTCCAGCTCAATCGGCGAGAAAAAACTTTCAACATTTTTCGAAAAAACGACAGAGTTAACGGCGAATGTGGGCTGGTTTTGGGCTGTAGAGTCAAAATGAAGCATCGAATGGGAAAACGGAGGCCAGATTCGGATTCAGCGTCAAATCCTGCATCCGTAGGGTGATTTCCAACGCCATCGGAGAGAAAAAATTTTGGGACGTCCCCCCTCGGCAGCGTTGCTTCCAACTTTGGTTCTAGAGATCGTAGAAAGTCGCGTAATAGCTCGTTCGAAAGCTAAGAGTGAGAAAAATTCACTGAAAGAAACGGCTTGTTCCTATCTGTCTTCGTTTAGATGTGAGACGCCATTTAAAATTTGGGAGATTGGCGAAAAACGACAGAGTTAGCGGCGACTGTGGGATGTTTTGGACTCTATCGTCTAAACGGCTGCTCCAATGGTAGATCTGAGACCAGATTTGGAATCAGCGTTAAATTGTACATCCGTGGTGTGATTTCCAGCTCAATCGGTCCTCTAGAATCGGTGATAGAAGCGTTTAAAGTTTTTGGTTGATGGATCTTACGTCATCAGCTGATCGTCACAAACTATATAAGCTGGGAGCCGACACAGACTTGTCAATAAGACGAGAGATTGTCAACGGTAGGTCGTCTCTCTGAGCTGTGATTGGATCGGACATTCCAAATTTCAAGTTTTTGTAAGAAACCGACTTAGAAAATTTCATTGCTGATATCAGCTAAGCCGTCAGACTTAAAGGTTAGCCAGGAGATGGCCTTAGTCTCCAGGCCATAAAAGACTTCAAAACTTTAAAGGCTTGTAACTTTGCTTCTACAAGTCCGTTTGACTTGATTCAAAAAAGGTTCGGTCGCTATTGACCTGCCCTAAGATATAGACTACTTATAAAATTTCATAAGTAGTGCTAAAAAGTTGAAACATTTAAATTCGCTATTTTCGGGGGGTTTTTCGCTTTTTTCGTGATTTTCGGGGTTTTCAAACCTTCTGATTTCAATAAAGACCGTTATGAAGTTGTCAGAGGCGAGCTTCGGCTCGAGACTTGCTTCCTGATGTAAATAACTCCACCGGTTTTCATGTCAAAATCGGGGTCCGAATACCAACACAATGATATGACGCACGCTCAGTCCGCGGGAGGTTGGATTTGTGGGCCGCGGCCTTGGAGTCGGGATAAGATCCCATCTGAGTAATGCCTGTAACAAATTCATCAGCCTAGCTTGTCTATCCTCAACTATTGAATGACATATTAGTTGTATTTTTAAAATGATTGTCAATGTATTCATTCGTTAAAGTTATAAATGGTATAAGTAGTAATTCTATTTCATCCTTCCTTTGCAGAAAATGGGAGGAAATAGCAAACTTCTATTTAAGAAGTGCTCTTGTGGAGAGATGAAGAGAGGCGGCGAATTTAAACTCCACATTAACAAGTATAGGAATACGCCTCATTTTCACGAGGAAAGAGTCGTTATTTCCGGCTGCATACATTGCCTGAAATTTCTAAAAGGCAAGGATCAGACAGCATTTTATGCCGCTCACGCCGAATGTCCGATCAAGAAGGCAAGCAATTATACGACATCAGACATCGGCAAAGTGATTACAGCCTTCTTCAACGAAGCAACAGTCGATTTAGACGCAGAATTGCAAGATGCAATTGACACCATCTTGAGTCCGGCTGCACCGACCACAGAACAACTAAGTGGATCGGACACCTCAGACGACTCCGATTCTGAGGAGGTCGTCATCAATAAAAACGCGGAAGAGATAGGAAAACCGGCAAATCAGTCTTTCCCGATAAAGAAAGTAATCGCACCTTCCCCAGTAAAGAAAGGGATTAAGCAGCAGACGAACAGGTGGAATAAGGATGCCCAGATTGCGAAAGTGAGCCAGGAATATGCACTCACGAAATTAAAAGACGAGCTCACTCGTTACAAAAACTAATGTGCGGCCCTTAGGGACGACAATTTCCACCTGAAGGGTCAGGTAGCCGAGATTCGGGCCGTCAAGACCCAAGTAATCAACTTAGAACCTTTCCGCGAAAGGGCGCTTGCCAGCGAAAAACGAGTTGAAGAGCAGGCGACGTATATAAAATCATTAAAAGCTCAGGAAGAGGTGTCAAAGTTAAAAATAGAACAACTAAAGATTAGCCTGACTGAGAGCCAGAAGAAAGAGGAGAGACGAACAACGCTCCACATTCCCGTCGTCAAGAGCAGAATCGTCGACAGCGTCATCCTTGAGAGTGAGGACTTAGACACCACGTTCGAGTGCTATGATGGAGCGATGGCGGAGATGCACTGCCTTCATCTCTCAATAAAACATGATGGTCACATCGAGGAATTGCGCCACCGCAAGCGGAAACTGCCGGCCAAGTACTTGCCTCAGCCACCACCATCGAAGGTTCAACGAACCGATTAAGTGAATTTATGGTAAGTTAATATCATCTCTATCACTTCAATATAATTTCATCTATTTTCTTTCTATTTTTCAGATGCGGCGTGAACGAAACAACGGTCTTTAAGAGGCCACCATGGGGTAAAAAGTGATAGTACCTCCACGTGATTTACCCTGGACAGACTTCGGTCTGACTGAATCTATCACATAATTAGAAAGACTGAGTCATGTCTTTGTATCAGAAGGGTATATAAACCATCACCTCTCTTTCATTTTCATTCTATACTCCATCATGAACACACCTAAGACGACAGTCAGCTCTCCTGACAAGACTCGGCTTAGACCGAGAAATTTATTTATTGAGTTTTCAGAGATGGAGGAGCGAGAGCGAGTCTATAACAATCTTGCTCGAATCGACTCATCGTTTACCGATGATGGCGATTCAAAAGAATGGAGATATATTCCACCCTTTGACAGTCGGATGGAAGTAGAGGAGGTCGATGCCGCTGACATAGAGAGATTAAAAGTCTCTCTCAGCGGAATCGGCCAAATCTAGACATGTATCCGAGAACGAACCATCGGTCTTTAAGAGACCACATGGGGCAAAATGTGATAGTACCGCTTCGTGGTTTGCCCTGGACAGACTTTGGTCTGACTGAATCTATCGCGCGAATATAAAAAATATAATCATAAAGTTGTATCTGCTATCAGTTAACTTTAACGTTGCATGGCACGGAGAACTTCGGTACAATTCTTCCTGTTGGTGGGCAATAACTATTGAGACAGCGGATGATATCGTAGTGATGGGTGTGGCAAGGGCTTGAGACTTACCTTAATCCGACTTTCCAACGGTCGTCGTGGTCTCTTCGCTCAACGTAGCACTTTGAACGCCAATCGGTTGAGTCTTAGCTATCTGCCGCAGGTTACTTTTTTAAATTCTCCATTGCATACGTTATCTGAGAATGAATCATGAGTTCTCTTAAAAACTGCCTCTATTATTAAGGCTAAATGATGAAGGGATGAAATGGGCAGGCACTTTTGCGCCACACGCAAACATATACATCTTCTCTCTTTACTAATGATACGATCTCTTTTGATAGAAAAGTAGACCGATAATAAATGTGATGACATTCGCAACCATGTATACAATAAACCCCATATCTAAATTCTTCCCTTTATTTCTATTTCTAGATTAATACATTGCAAAAAAAGACATGTATTATGTAGGTTTATTTATAATTGAATCATATATACTTTACAGCGAAGAAAAGTCAAGCGGAATAACCTCTAAGTCACTGTACACTTTATAACACCTTGGCCGTTTTGGTGCGTCGGGTACTTTTCCAACACGCGTCGTTTTTGGCGTGAATTCACCATCAGTCCACACAACTTTTTCAATGACGACTTTCTTGCGGGACTCCTCCTCTTGTTCACACTTGTCTTCATCCCACTCGTTGACAACTTCGAAAATTTTGTGGAAAATATTTAAGGCTTCCGAAGAATTTGCCATACTAGCCTGTTCGATCGTATGTGAATGAGAAGTGCTACAATCTTCTGATTTATATAGGATATTCAACAATACTTTCCTCGACAGCCAATCAGAATCACTCTAATTTAGATAAAGACTGTTAAAGTCAGAAGATTGCAAGATGTCCCAATCTCAGCTAAAATGACAATTTTGTGATCGTCAATGAGTGAGATGAAGGCATGAGTAGTCAGGAGAGTGGTAACAAAACTGTAAGAATTATCTGGTCAGACGAAGAGTGGACACCGAAAACAACTCGTGAGAGAAGAGTGTCAGATGCTCCCAAACGATCAAGTATGCTTTGATTTTAAATAAATCTAAAGAACCACATGTCACTACTTTTTGATATCTTCCCTCAGTGATTGAGGTAGTATTTAGGAAAAATGACAATGTCTAGCATCAGCTGCTATGATTTATACTAAGCTGTCAAATGATTAGATTTTCACTATGATGTTGATGACTACATTATCCAGAAATAAGTGAAAACAGACAGATATAGCAAATAAAACATTTATTGGAAATTACAAGTAGTTTAAAAGTTCTTCACTACTGATATTGTCCCACAGCGATTCACAGTTACTGCAGTCACACTTCAGTTGTCGCAGTCCTTCCTCCGCTGCAGCCAACACACCAAAGATGTACTCCCACTCAATCTCGTTCCTGGGTTGAGACGATGGCCTGTACCATCTCCGTATGTGATGGAGAAGACTGATATCCTCCTCCTTCGACACATCCTCCTTGTTGTATAGTAGGTACTTCCACCTCACACATACCATTTCCATCTCCTCTTTCTCAGTCAGAGACGGATACTCCAAACTTGGAATATCCTCGACTGTTTTCTTCTTCTCCAACTTCACCTTCTTTGGAGAGGAAGGGCAAGTTGATGTGTCCACGGAGAGAGTTGCTGTTGGCGAATTCATGACTTCAAATTGTATGCTATGAACTTGATTTCTTAGTGCTTAAGTACAAGTAAGTGGCCAATCAAATGAATAGCCAATGAATGCCGAGTATGAGAGTATATAAAAGGGGGGAAACAGACTTATTTTTCATTCTATATTTGATACGTATTGAGAATAAGCGAAGTCTCTATTTTGATAAACTATACAATTTTCTAACATTAAAGTATCATACAGTAGGCGCCATATTATTATAACCACCCTATATTTTGGTGTTATTTCCCATTATTTAGTTATCAACGAAAGTATATATTATATTCTATTTTATCTTCGACCATGAGATCAGCCAAAAAGACGATTTCCAAGAACTTGCTCCTTCAATTCATTCTACATTGTAATTTGGTGACTTTTGACAGAATAATTGATGACTAGCGAGTTGGAAAATCGTTCTGACACACCCTGTGTTTTCGCTTATTTGTCCACGTGTTCGTCTCCGATTAGCAACTAATTCTGTCTCTGAATAGCAACTACAATAGCAACCGTTGGCTTTGTACACAGTACCGACGTCACACAAATCACGTCAACAGGCGACGCTTTGACGAGTGCCAATTGTTTCCAGTAACCAATAGGAATCTCTCCAGGGTAGAGCGAATCCGAGCTCAGCAGTTCATCCCCATGTACTGTAAGCTACCAATTATGAGTTTTCCCTCATTCAATCAAAGCATGGGTAAGCGTAAGGACATCAGCCCTACTGTATTTGCTAAAGTCGAGGCTTTACTTGGAACTCGCCTGTTTTCTATAAGACAAATCGCTACCCAGTGCGGCGTACATCATTCAAGTGTAATCAACATCAAGAAGAGAATCGCAATAAAGGCTCCTTCCACCTCAAGAGCCGGCAGATGTGGCCGCAAGCGCATGACGACAGCGCACAACGAACGGAGTATGGTACGAATGATTAGGAGGGAGCCTCTGCTGTCGGCTAAACAAGTCAGAGGAGAACTGTTGCGTCGTGGTGTCAACGTGTCAATTCGCACAGTCCAGCGGCGACTACCCTAACTGGGATGCAAGTCAGTCAAGCCTGTCAAGAAACCCAAGTTGACCCAAGCAATGAAAGCGAAACGTCTCCAGTTTGCACGCCAGTACGCAGGCAGGTCAGTGGAGTTCTGGCGTACGGTGTGCTTTAGTGACGAGAGCACGTTCGAGTGCCAGACAGCCAGCAGGAGACGAGTTTGGCAGACACCCAGCAGTCCAGCACCTGTTCGAGAGACCGTAAAGCATCCCACCAAGGTCATGGTGTGGGGCATCATCAGTGATAAAGGCCCTGGACATCTGCATGTGGTCGAAGGCAATATAGAGAAAACGGAATACCTGCACGTGATGAGGACCAGGATGCTTCCCCAGCTCAAGACGTGGTTTGGATCGACCGACAACTGCATCTTCATGCACGATTCCGCCCCATGCCACAAGGCCAAGGTCATCACACAGTTCCTGGACACTCACAACGTTAATGTCTTGCCGTGGCCTGGGAATTCCCAAGACCTGAACCCCATAGAAAACATCTGGGGCATCATGAAATCATGCATCATGCATCGTGTCATCTATACTGACATCGAATGCTATATTGATGATAACATCCACAAGCCAGCAGCCATATCCTGTTATGAGGCATGGCATAATCATTTCCAAAATAAAAATAATAAAATGCACGTCTGGCAAGGTGAGGATTGTATACACAAATTCTTGCAATTCCTGGAAAGTGCTAGTAAATTTCAACAAAAATATGATAGTGAACTCTATCACGGATCATTAGATATGGCAGCAGATGATCAGGTAAAATTTGAAAGTTGTAAAGTTTGCTCAAAATGTAATAAAACGTTTGATGAGGGTAAAATTAAGAAAGTGCGTGACCATGATCACATCACTGGTAAATTTAGAAACGCACTGTGTTCAAGATGCAATTTTTCTCTAAGAATGAAACGGCACACTCTACTCGTAATTGTTCATAACTTCAAAGGCTATGACAGCCATATGATAATAAAAGGGGGTTAGGAAAAATGAAGGGATGGTTGATAAATGTTATAGCTCAAACGAGAGAAAAATTTATGTCCGTGACAGCAAAAGTACCAGTTGATAAGACTAAAGAAAATAAGACAGTCTACTTTGATATAAAATTTTTAGATTCCTATCAATTCGTGACTTCATCACTAGCATCTCTCGTTCAAAATCTTAAGTCTCTTCCACTAACTCAAAATTTGAAGAAACAATATCCTAACTTCACGGATGAAGTCATCACACGCAAATGAGTGTTTCCATATGCATACTTTGACAACATTTCTAAACTTAGTGAGACTTCTCCTCCATCAATAGATAAATTTAAAAATGATTTGATTGGTATAGAATGTAGGGTAAAAGATTACAATCATGCTCAAGTTGCATGGACAAAATTTGCCTGTCAAACGTTTAGCGATTATATGATCGCCTATCTAAAATTAGATGTATTTTTGCTGGCTAATGTTTTTCAGGAGTTTCGACGAGTGGCATTAGAAGAAGATAAATTAGATCCTGTTCACTTTGTCAGTGTTCCAGCCATGTCATTCCAGTTTGCTTTTAAAATGACTGGAGAGACCATCCATCTTTTGCAAGATCCAGAGATGTATAATATATTTGAACGAGGAATTCGCGGTGGTCTCACATTTGTAAATAGACATCAAATAAAATCAAAAATAGTAGATGATGATCAGATTCATCTAAAGTACTATGACCAGAATAATTTATATGGTAGTTCACTATCCAAACCTCTACCTCACTCTGAGTTCAGCTGGTTAGGTGATAGTGAAATTCAACATTTCTCCAATCCTTCAAACATACTAGCTATTCCAGATGATGGTGATTGGAGATATTATTTTGAGGTAGATCTTATCTATCCAAATAGTATTAAAAATGAAACTGTGGATTTTCCACTTGCGCCCGAATCAGGTGAAGTGACTGAAGATATGTTTTCGAACTTTATGAAACAATTTCATAAAGATTTAGAAGGGAGTGGACAGCCCAAGTAAAAGCCTTGTCGCAAACTTTTGCTTACTCAATTTGATAAAGAAAATTATCTAGTCCACTTTTCCATCTTAAAATTTTACTTAGAAATGGGTATGATTTTGAAAACAGTTCACCGCATTATCAAATTTAGACAGAAAGCCTTTCTGAAACCATATATTGATAGTAACAGCCAGAAACGTGCACTAGCTCAAAATAATTTTGAAAAGGATTTTTATGAATATAAGAATAATAGTCTTTTTGGTAAGACGATGGAGGATGTTAGAAAACGTATGAACTATAAACTTGTGAATCATAATGATAAATTTCAAAAGTTAGCGGCATCACCTCTCTTTATTGATAGAGATATTATAGATGATGAGTTGGTTGGTGTTAAAATGATAAAATCAGAAGTAGAGTTGTGCAAGCCCATCTACATTGGACAAGCTGTATTAGATTATTCCAAGCTTGGAATGTATCAACTCTTCTATAGAATATTAAAACCATCTCCTCTAATTAAAGACGTGCGTTTGCTGGGTGGTGATACAGACAGTTTCTTTTTAAGTATCGCTGCTCAGAAAGAGTTAAACTTCAGTGAAATAGGAAAATCTTCAGAAAATTATTTGATACGTCAAATTATCCTACAGATAACCCACTATACTCTGCTAAAAATAAAGCAAAATTGGGATGCTTCAAAGATGAAATGGCAGGAAAAGAAATTAAGGAAATGATTCTTCTTCGTCCTAAAATGTATTCTATGAAACCAAAAGACTCCAGTAACAGTATTAAGCGCGCAAAAGGCATATCTAAATCGATTGTTGTAAATATGAAACATAGGGTCTATAAGAAGGCCTTTAAAAATAAGTGTGTAACGTTTGTCAACATGACCATCTTAAAATCAAAGACGCATAAGGTAAAAACTCATACATTTAGAAAGCGAGCACTTTCAGCGTGGGAAGATAAGAGGTGTTGGATAGGGCATAACATATCTCTTCCACATGGTCATCCTGATACAAACATATCACTAACCAAAAGAATTAAACTCACACTACCACATTCAGGAGATGTGTAAATAGATTCAGTCTCAAATCAGTATTTTGATGATGCTTTTGTTGACATTCATTGTTGTTTTATGTATCGCTTTAGATTGCACTTCCTTGTGAATATATGCCTACAGTCAGCCCATTCCCCTATATCTGTGAAAAGACTTCTTCATACACATATTTTTATTTCAATAAAATTTTACAATGACTTCAGTTTGTTTTCCGAAACACTAAAGTTACGAGGAATTTAGTATCTTTGACATGGATGCACTCATGTAGACCATTTGTAAGTTTGATAGAAATAGATGGTATAGTTTGTTTGATGACAGGATGGTAGAAAATAGATTCAAACATCTTCTCGACTATTCCATATAAAGCATCCTTATCATGAATGAAATCACGTAAAATGTGTTCTTTTCTCTCGCCAACAGAAATAGGTAGAATCAAATCACTTTGAATGTAAAGGTGTTGTTCATGTTTATCAAGTGTCATTGGTGTTTCTATACCAATCGTATGCGTAGCAGTAAACATATTTTGTAGCATTGAAAAACCAAAGAGTTTTCCAAATTTTTGCTCAATTGACATTGAATGTCATCACCCAGTTTCAGAACAACGCGTTGATTTTCAATTGAAAACGAAATGTGGTGTGTCTTTACATCATATTTACTTTTCATCACATGCTTCAACTTCTGTTGTATATAAGGATTTATTACATGAATGAAGCTTTCAACTGTATGATATAGACGCGGCATTATATTGATAGCAACTTTAGATTCTTGTTAAGACTGGCAAATTTTCTTGATGCGATCACCATAGATGTCCACCCACCATTCATCATTAACTGAATCAGCTTTAGTGTGATATTCATGAGAAGCATACACCACACCGCTTCCAATAATAGGTGCATAATGTCTTACAAAATGACGCAAGGTTGGAGAGAAATAAACTGTAAGTTTGTCATTATATTTCTGAATAACCAACTTATTTTTGTCCGCCATAATTTTCTCTCCATACTTCTTACCCACAGTCTCATTCCATCGTTTTACTAACTCAATAAGTGATAAAGGTTGAACACCACGCTTTTTCAAAATGATGCGTTCTTCACATTCTACAACATCTTCATCAAATATTTTAAATCTATAATGAAATTTGTTGATTCGATTTGGATAAACTTCTTTAACATTTGCAGTAGCAATTGACGTTAGATGTAGTCCATGACCAAAACCGAGATGTGGATAGAATTCATTATCTAACCTCAGTGTAAGACCTTTAGTAAAAGAATGAAAGCGAAGGAACTGTCTCCCACTCCAATGATAGATAGTAAACTCATAAACTTTCTGATCCTTATTCTTCATGATGGAAGTATTGCCACTATTTAATGCCTTAATAATTTTCTCATTCCCAAATGGTCCATAATAATCTGATTTTAACTTAATCCATTCATAGTTCCATTTTCCATCTGACGTTAAATTGTATGGGAACTGGAATGTATTATTCATCGTTATTCCATCATGGCTGCGAGGAGTCAATATCATTTCTTCCAAATCATTCACATTCTGAATATTGCTATCATAGCAAATGCTGGAAACACCTACTTCCCATTCACCTTCTAGATGTAGTGAGCGATTTAATTCTACTCGAAAGTCTGATGGTTTATTATTAGGAAATTTATTCATAGAAGCATTACTGGGTAAGTAAATTAGAAAAACGAATCTCTATTTTCACTTCCCATACTAATCATATTGGAAAAATATATTAGCATACTTTTGCATTAACTCTTCATTCGGAAATGGAGTGTGATACTTGTTACAGCATCTTTATGAAAAGGAATCAACGCACCAGCATCGTCATAAATGGCAATATCAATTTGTGGGATGTAGTTTGATTTCAGCTTTGTATAATGCACTTTCTTGAAAGTATGCTCAGATAAAATACTGCAGCTTTTTGGCTGGTATGGTATCATTGCTAGCAATGGAGCTTCAACATCTCCCACACGAACATCTTCACCAATATTGGAATATATCTGGAAATAGTGAATACGACGCGATAGCGACATGTCTGTGCTAGCTTTGGTTACAGTACCACTTTTAAAGATATTTTGATCAAAACCCAAAATGTCCATTAGAGTTTTATCCATAATTAGTTCAATACCTTTCCCACTTACAGTTAGAGACAAAGCACCCTCCTTCTCAGAAAATGAAATATGTTGCTCATTAATCACTTCATTCAGATAATCTACAACCAATTTAACTGAAGTAATAATGCGAGGCATCAACACTCTTGTTCCATGTAAGATACCACCTAAAGGATCTATACGCTTTCTGTATAAAGATACGGACCATTCTGTATCAAATTGATTTGACCTTTCACATGGTAAATGTTGCATATCAAATTTTCCATGAACAGCTGCAGAACGATGTCGTAAGACTGATGAAAATCTTTTGAACAAACTAATACTAGATCATCATCATTTAATTTACCTATTGCAATATGATTAGATGATTTGATATAAGTCAATGTTGCCACTTGTTTACCATCAACTCGAAGGAGATAATTAAATTTCTTCAATAATGTTTCAGGAGTCATGTTTGTCTTTCTTGCCTTAATCACAATCTTCTTCACCAACGTCTTTTCATTTCTTGGAATAAGATCTGCATAATAAGCTTCCTCTCGATATATCAACTGTTTATGACCACTTGGGTGGTAATTAACGTTATAATTATCATAGCTTGTTAAGGCGCTAGCGAGGTAACCTAAATCATTTCTTAAACTGGAACTCAAAGCAACAATCGAATCTTTATCAACTACATGATGTACATAATTATGATCACCATTGTGCGGAGTAAATTGGACAATGTCTTTACACGCTTTATTCAGAAAATCATAAACGAATTTCTGACATGATAGAAGATCTTTCTTCGGCCATTGTGGAATGTATACTCGGCACCCCTTTTCACATTGGTAAGCAGCTGTGCGTCTCATATTAATAGTCATCACCTCATGATCAAAAGTATAGACACAGTTTCTGTGAACAAGTTGTGTGACCCCTACTTCCCACTCTCCATTCAGCTGTTGTATATTATCAATGGGAGTAGAAAAGATAGCGGCTCGATTACTAGCAAATCTGTTTGTTGCTGCACTGCTAAGCAAAATATGGTAAAACGACATTTTCATATTCTGGTGATCTATATATTACCAATTTGCATAACATCATGAAGAATTGGATCTTGGATTCTCAACAATACATCAAAGTTGATCGCAATGGAAACGTTCATTTCAAAAATTCTCATGGAAATACATCGAGAGGAATTACATTAACATGGCGACATTTTTTTAATATCTTAATGACATCATGAGGGATTTGGAATATTTTGAAACGCTAAAATTCATCTCTTTGGGTAATCAAGTTTGGCTTCAGCATTACAGAAATGAAATTCAAATCTGTCATTCTGATTCCTCAATCCGTTTTTCATTTCGCAAATACAATTGGGAAAAATATAAAAGATGGATACATCGCTCCATTATGTCATTTATTCGTCGAGAGTTCATCGCTTTGCTATGCAACTCTTAATCAGACACCACCTTCAACACAATGTTACACTCCATCATGAAGAGTTGGAAATTAGATTCCCTACAACATGTTGAGATTAATTATGATCAAAACGTTTATTTCAACGACTATACTGGAAATATGAGAAGAGAATTTACTTTATCATATCGATATTTTCAATGTCTAAATCATATCATGAAGGACTTGAAATACTTTTATATGAAAAGACATTCAGGCATAGGAAATCGCATATGGTTGCGACTAAAAAAGCAACGAATACAAATCTATCATTCCCAACTTTCTATCTGCTTCTCATTTCATCAAGGTAGTTGGGAAAAGTATAAAAGGAAGATACATCGCTCTATTTACTCATTTTTTCATCATGAGACGTCATCGTTACACCATCGTCAACATTCTCCGCCGCATCAGACTCTTTACCAAAATCGATCTCGCAACATTACATCAACAAATTTCAAAAAGCAAGTATTATCCGGGTTGACCGCAAATGTAAGTGGTGAAGATGAGCAATTTACGGAACCTTCAACTCTTTCCAAATGGGACGGTACAAATTATCGGCGCCCTTTCTCATTCATCGGCGCGGTTACTGCGCTTGGAACTGCAGAAGCTACTACGTCGGATATGGAAGAGGGAGAAGTGTGTGATGTCGAATCTGACTGTGAACAATATGGTGACCTCTACTCAATTGAGTGAAACTGTATCGTTTTCGAAGATTCATAGCAGCAGCTACAATTTGTGTTATGAACCAGAACTTTTTCCTGCAGCTCTCATTAATTGTTGGAATCCTGTACATATTGCAATCTTCCACAACAGTAAAGTTATCATTACTGGACTGAAATCAGAAGTGCAAGCAGATACAACCCTAGACCGTTTAATCGAATATGTACATACCCAGCGGATTGTGAAATAAAAACAATTTTTGTTCCAATATGATGATGTTTTATTTCAAATCATTATAGAACTTACAAATCATTTTTTCATTAGAAGATGGGTTACGTGAAAACTTTTGAATAACAGATTTAAATCGACGTACATACAAACGTTTTAAAATGAAGTACAATACGAAAGCACCACATGATGATGAAAGTGGATGTTGTAGTATGACAATAGAGATAGTAAAAGTGCTCTATCGGTTCATATGTCTTCGGTACACTTTGACCACACCAATACTTCTTCCGTAGATGCCTTCACTTTGTCATTCATAGATATTCAGAATAATCCAATAAAAACTCGGTTAGCTGAGAGTGAATTGATACGCAAATTGAAGTATAAAATCGATCGGAAAGATGAACTGATGTGAGTGATCATGTCTTCGTATTTAAATGTAATGCATGATCCATTGCAAGTTTTTAAGTGTTGAGTCTTGAGAAAGGCACTGAGTGCAGAAACCGGTCGACCCGTCTCATCTGTATTTTAAATCAGTAAATATAACTTCGGCTTAAAAAGAAAGGGAGCGCAGTTTTAATTTTGTGAAACAAAACTTGAAATGAAGAACCTCCCGTGTGCTACCATCAATTTTATCAAGTCCACATCTCTGAATGTGCGAACAAAGGAAAGTGGTAGAAAACTGGTTAACTTTGCGATGAAAGTGGTTCGATTGTCATGCCACCTGGTCCTGCTACATGCATGCTTGAATTATAGAGTCATTCCCAATTTCATTGATAACCAAGTCAAGATTTCAAGTGACATTGGTATTACAAAGGCTATCTACAGAAAGTCCCAATCATTGAAATTGGAGCTTTTACGAAGCGCGATATCGTCAGTAAAAATGGAAAAGGATGATATCAATAGATGGTTTTCTTATGAATACCTCAATTTCACCAGAAGTTGCTCAACGGAGTTGTGTAGTACTATCCTAACAAAGATTGAGGGAACAGTGAAAGCTGAAATGGAACTCTCATTTGAACGACACCAACGAAAGTTGAGTAATTGGACTGGTAAAAATTATATCTTTGACAGAACACTTTATGAAGTGAATTATAGACCAAGCTATATGTTTGATTTCCATGATTCATTCTGATTTGATGATTATGATCGCTCACATCAGTTCATCAGTAATAATAAGTACGACAGTAAGATTCGTGTGGAAACTGATATCAGCATTCCAAATGACATTCTCAGTTTTCTGAGTAGGGGCCCTAGGTTTCGCTTGCCCCTCCTTCATAATGAACACTTCTTGAAGAATAATCAACTGTCTATCCTCACTACTTGTCAAAATTATCGCTGGAAAGCTCTATATGATAATAGAGATTCGGTTCCTTACAATAAGATAAATATTGCCTTCAATAAGAATACAGTTAAATTTCCACCTAAATTAGATGAAAATGTAGAACTTAAACTGAAAATGTTTGAGACAGAAGCCATGAAAATAATCAATACAGAAATGAAATACGAAAAAAGTAAGCCACTAAGTAAATTTAATAATCAAATGATTAGAAAAACTAAAACATTTTTGAAGGACAAGGCTCTTGTAGTTATCCCTTCTGACAAAACTAATCGCCTGGTTATCTCCGACGAGCAGTCCATGGTAAATCGCATAGAAGATATACTAAGTGATGATATAACATATAGAAAACTTGTAAAATCTCGTAACAACGGCATAGAAAATCAAGCTAATAAAATGATTAGAACCTACTGTAAAAATAACGATCGCTTAGATATAGGAAAATTAATATCAACTGGAGCAAAGCCGGCGAAGTTCCAGGTTCGAGTGAAGGATTACAAGGATAAGGACGAGTCCGGTTACCCTTTAAGACCGATAGCCGCGGTGTCAAATACTCCTACTGAAAGAGTGGATTGGTTAGTAGGACATTTACTTAATAAGTTAGTAAAGTTCGTGCCGTCACATTTACTTAACACAAGCGCTTTGATAGAAAATTTATCAGCGATTAAGAACTTAACAACAAATACTGTAATGGTCATCTCATTGGATGTAAAAAATTTATATACTTTTATCCCTCTTTTAGAAGGAATAGAAATAGTTTCTAATTTCGCAAAAGAAAACTGGCATTTAATTGACAACTACAACCTAGACATCAATTGCATAGAACAATTCCTCAAGTTGGTAGCTTTTAATTACGAGATTGAATTTAACAATATTGTATATCTTCAAAAGAAAGGTTGTCCTATGGGTTCGCACTTTGGGCTACCATTTGCGATTATTTTTATGAAATACATAGAAGAATTGGCTTTGAAAAAACTAGAGACTAATGACATAAAACCCAAATTATACCGTAGATATATTGATGACATAATTCTTGGCCCGTTTGCCAATGAACCGTCTTTGTTCAATAGCATACTAGAAATTTTTAATTCTATTCACCCAGACATAAAATTTACCATAGAAGCACCAGAAAATGGCGTCTTAAATTTTCTGGATTTATCTATATCAATAGAAAGGGAAGTTTACTTCTAGTCTTACAATAAAGAAAATCATTCTGGGATATGTCTCGATAAATTTAGCAATGTTCCAGATTTCGTCTAGCAAAACTTCATTAAAAACACGATAAATAACATATGTGTACGTTGCTCTGATAGCGATGATGTTGGACGTCATGTAAACGACTTTAAGAAAAAACTAAGAAAAAATAATTATCATTGGAGGGATGTTCAAGAAAAACGCCCTAAGCAACATAGCAGGGACGAAAATAATACAAATAGCATCCTACAACCGGATTTTGTAAATGACGCTACACACAGAAAACTAAATAAGTTAGTGAAAAAATATGACGTGCCCTTTAGAATAGTTCAAAAACCTGGAAAACAAATACGAAGCACTTTCAGTAAGTTCAATTCTCTAAATTCTTCTACTAATTGTAGCTGTAAGATCTGCGAATCTTTAAATAATGATCATGCTTGTGAGAGACGGTATGTTATTTATAAATTCACGTGTTCTTTGTGTGGTGACTTCTACATAGGTTCTACGAACCGTCCTTTTAGATATCGTTTCCAAGAACATTGTCGTAGCATTGACAATAGAGATAGTAAAAGTGCTCTATCGGTTCATATGTCTTCGGTACACTTTGACCACACCAATACTTCTTCCGTAGATGCCTTCACTTTGTCATTCATAGATATTCAGAATAATCCAATAAAAACTCGGTTAGCTGAGAGTGAATTGATACGCAAATTAAAGTATAAAATCAATCGGAAAGATGAACTGATGTGAGTGATCATGTCTTCGTATTTAAATGTAATGCATGATCCATTGCAAGTTTTTAAGTGTTGGGTCTTGAGAAAGGCACTGAGTGCAGAAACCGGTCGACCCGTCTCATCTGTATTTTAAATCAATAAATATAACTTCGGCTTAAAAAGAAAGGGAGCGCAGTTTTAATTTTGTGAAACAAAACTTGAAAAGTTGTAGTATGCGCTCATTTCGTTGATTTTGACGAGTATGTTTTCTCAACCACTGCTGTGTTGGTATTGGAGGTTGAGCAAGAGAGTCAAATAGTTCACCGCGTGTCTTTTCCAATAAAGATAGCTTTCCAATGTTCACCTTCTAAATTCTTTGACTGAGTGTTCAATACAATAAAGATGGGATACTGTTTTACTGTAGTTGGTAGGGTATCTATCGAATAGACATTATCAAAAGCTTTCAACGTAGCTTTATCTGCATTACGCTGTACTTTAGCTTTAAGATCGTCAGCATTCAACCAACTCATTAACGATTATAGTGAAGAATCACGTCACGATGCTTAGTTATTTCAATATTTGAATCAAAAACTGCATAAATCAATACATTGATCGTCGCAGCTAGCGTTGTTTTAAACTCCAGATCCAAGCGAATATTATGAGGAACGTTAGCTTGACGATAAGGTGCACTAATATCACTGTCAGCAGTCAAATCAAATGCGTAAATAGTATAGCCATTCTTAATCTTTTTCATTGTAAGCCCGTTGGTGTCGTCTGTGTTATAAAAGCCAAAGACATTCATGTAGTCAACATAGCTGCGCAAAAATTGATAAGAAGAGAAGTCTGGTCTATAGGGCGGTCCAGGATGACTGACACCATTTACACGTAAAGCAATTTCGCTCAAACTGTCGTGTTTGAAGTTGAAAGATTCTTCTTGATATTGCCATTGAATGCATCATTTTCAACCATTGCTACCATTAGGAGTTTTGGTGCTTCTGATGGAAATAAACCATCTTTCATAAAACTCTTTTGATCTTTAGGTATAGTAAATGTGAGAAGCTTTGTATGTTGAATGGGATAAATAGCATTGCTACGGTTAAGACCCTCAGCAAGTCCTCTAATTACACTTGGAATAGCTACCACTCGACGAATGTATAGCGTAATATCTTCCACATGGATTTTAAAATTGACAACTTTAGCATATGCATTCAACAAAAATTCAGGCTTGTTCAATGTAAGTTTGACTCGCATGCTGGTATTACAGAGTAAAAACTTTGACTGTCTGAAGAAGTCAAGATTTAGTGGACCATATAGCTGACATACTTTACTATCTTTAATCAGAGCACATCGCTTTACAAAACCAGTGTTTGTCTCACTATCAAATTGTGTTGCTTCATCTCTATACCATCCCATTGCTTCCATATGACTCTTTTGTGCTGACGGATGAAACTGTGATACATGATTGAAATATGCTTTATAGGGATAATCGCTTTGCCCACCTTCTACCTGTTGCTCTCCAATAGTTAGAGAAACATCACGAAATAGTGTTGCCAGTGGTAAATTGTTCAGACCAACTTTATGTCCATCATCGATGTTAGTATCACCTGCTTGCTGAATTCTGAACCGCACATCAACCATCGCATAACTTAAATCAATGTAGTCATCATTAGCACCAGGAATGATAAATTCAATTGGACCAGCATTCTCAGCAGTTCGAGGATGATAATCTACAATACTTGAACTAAGAATATCTGTCTGTATCGCTTGTTGATCAAACAAACAAAAAATTGAAGTTTTACACTCCATGATTAGAAGTTATGACAGCGTCGTCGTTTAGCATGCGATGAAGGATTAGAGCGCGCACGGCGTTTGCGTAAATGCCTTTTCTTAGATTTGCGTGAAGTTCGCCTCTTACCGGCTCCACGCTGTTTTCTTTTTCTTCTAACATTCATTCGTTTAGGTGCTTTCTTTCGTTGTGTAACATTAAAAGTTTGTTGTAATGTTCTTAAACAGCGTTCCTTCCCACGATTTAGTAAACTACTCTTTATATTTTTTCCACTGGCAATATCATTGACAACATCACCAGCAAAGCCAACAGCATTACTTAAAACAGATCGTTTTAAAGTTTTTCCGACAGTAGATAAGAGAGGAGATACAACAGATTTCAGCGCGCCAAATATACTACCTCCACGTTGACGGCGAGCACCACTGTAAATTGAACCCGCGCCACTTACATAGGAGGGCAGTGAATAAAACGATGCAGTCCGATTCATTACTTAAATCCTGAACTCGCAAGTTATAGTTTTGCATAAATCACTTGCGATCACTTTGATGAAAAATGTCTGCACGACGCATCCAAGAGTTCATACTTGAAGGATAGCCGAGCCATTTAACAAGACACCATTCTTCTCCTTGACGTTTTTTGTAACGGATGATTATCTCTACTAAATATGTTTCACTTTCAGTGACTACCTCAATCTCATCACGGTAAAAGCTACCATCTATTTCTTCATTATCGTAATCCTTTAACTTGTAAGTTGTGGGAGAGTCTTTTTTATTGATGTTTGAAACTGTAAAAATTTCTTCTGTCCAATTCGGGAGATAACCTTTGGCAAAAACACTCTTCACTTTTGATATGCGAACTTTATCGCCTATTTTTACATCACTTTTTGCATTATTACGCTTACGTTGGAATGTTTTACGCACTTCATCTACATTGTTAGCATTCACATCTGCTGGTCTGACCCCAATAGAGCGATGCACAGAGTGATTGTAGGCATGTAGTGTATCTTGTAGAATCTTTGTCCAATTTTGTGTCAAGTTGGCAGTAAAATGTCGCCACAAGCGATTTTTCAATGTGCGGTTAAAACGTTCAACTAATGCAGCCTTATAGGCACTCTTTACTCTAAACAACTCAATGTCATATCTCTCAAACAATCTTCCCACATGCTGATTTTCGAACTCTTTTCCTTGATCACTCTGAATTCTCTTTGGAATGCGACCCTCTTGGAAAATTTACTGAAATGCCTTTGCTACTCCTTTACCTTCTTTAGTTTTTAATGGTTGAGCCCACGCATATCGCGAGAAAATATCAATTACTGTCAAAAAAAAGTTATTTCCCGAGTTATGTTTTGAAATAGAGGTAACGTCACGCAAATCTGCCTGCCACTGTTCATCAATGTCATGAGTAATATAATGGCGGGTACGGTACTTCTTTTTCGCTTGTTTGTGGAGTGTATAGGTAGCCTTACCCTTTAACCATTGTTTAACTTGTGATTGTGGAAGACCACTCGCTTTTGACAACTTCTTTATAGATGCAAATCCTGCTGGATGTTCTACATCATAATAGATTGACTTTAAAAGTTCATGTGATGACGACTGACTCTTCCTTCTTCTTCTCATAATTTTGCTTTCTTGCCTTTTTGCACTTACTACAGCCACAAGATTTAGCAGATTTACGTTCATGTTCACATTGCTTAGAAGTCTCACTGTAAGAGCTGGCACAGCAAGTACATGTTACATCAACATACACCTCCGGCGGTTCATTACATGGTATGCAGCACATCTGCTTCATATTAATAGTCTGAGAACATACATTTCTTTGGTTGTTGTTGTTGTTGTTGTTGTTTTACCCGGCTCCGTCCAGCGGATAGGAGGCTTCGTATCGAGACAGTACGGTGGAGATCTTCTACGTCTATCTCTTTCTCTTGTTTGCCTAGAGGGTGTAGATCTACGTCATTCTCTTCCTCTTGTTTTCTTAGTAAGTGTGGAAGGAGATGTAGAAGGTGAACTCTTAAACCAATTTCTTGGCATTGTAACACTCCTAATTTTAGGGATAGAATTAACATTTGAAGTAGTACCAACTTCTGAAGTAGAATCAAGTTCTTTCAATGTTTCATTATTCAATGCAAATTTTGGAACATTATGCTTTTTCAATAGTTGAAGAAAATATGGCCAACCATGTGAGAAATAACCTTGTCGACGTTTTCTACGCGTTGCATACTGAATCAAGTCTTCATAACGCGAAGCGCTAATAATTTTATCATCATCTGTAATGATTTCACCTCTATCATTCACATTGAGATATGGTTCAATGCTGTTGAAAAGAGCTATTGCATGTGCACGAGATGCTAGAGGTGTAGCAGCCGATACAGAGTCACGCATCTTATTCTTCAAACTTTTCAATTCTCCAACAGTTTCTGATTGTAATAAAACTGCGCGATATGGATCTTTAATATGTGCATTTTCCTGATAATCCAGTTCTTTCTTATAAATTTGATTTGCTAGAGGTTGCTTTACTTGCTGTAAAGCAGTCAATTGCACATATTCATCCTGAGGAATGACAATCATGCGAGAATAGGAGCTCATAGTCTGTAGATAATCATAGGCTTTTTCAAAATATCACTTCGAAATCTAAATTCTTCCGGACAGGACACTCTTGTGTAAAATCAATAAATAAGTAACCATGTGGTTTTTCAGTTGCTGCTTGAAAAATTTCAATTAAGGCTTTTGAACCTCTTGGGGAAACTTGTCGCGCTAAAATTTCAAATTGACTTTTATCTCGTGGATTCTTAAAGATAGCGTAATAGTGGTAATAGTGCGTATTCAGGTTTCGTGTGCGGGCTTCTTTCCCATCAGGAAATAAATTTTGCGTGATATAGATTATAAAGCACCTTTTGTGATGTGCTACGTGGGTGAACATATCTGTAACGTCTTTAGAATTCTTGCTTTCCTTCAATAGATCATCCAATAAAAAACATCGTTGGACTCTATCTTATCAGCTCGAATAATTCCTTCATTTCGAATAAAGTTACGACGTTGCAATTCCTGAAAGAGTGACGGCTGATAAACACCATAACACCAAATAACTCGATTGATAGGTTCCCTAAACAATTATTTTCTTTTCTCTAGCAAATTCAGAGTGAAAACAGTTTTCCCTGCTTAAGATGGACCTGATACAGTCAGAGCTTTATCACATTGAAGTCCGAAATCCACTTTAATACTTTGAGATTCAACATTTGCATAATTAACGCTTAGAGCCAAAGATACTACCCAATACGTTGCCCACTACAGGAGCTAACATCGGAAGTAGTGCTGAAAGGAAACCACCCTTTTGTGACTGTTTTCCTCTTTCTTTGAAGGGTGATTTTAGGATTGGAGATGAATCGTAATTTTGTAGTATATCGCTTAAGTAACTTTCGTTGTTGTGGTGATAATTTCTTTGACCTCAAACTTCTCACATGAGAAACAATTTCTCGGATAAATTTATCATTAGCATGTCGTATAGCATTATATCGATGATTTCCTTTCATTCGTTGAAGAGCTCGAATGGCTGTAGAAAATTGTGAAGACTTTCGACTTTTACGCCTAGCCATTTTTCTCTTTACCATATGTCGCAACTTGAGTTTTCCATATTTGCATAGGTACTAACTTTTATGGCAGAAGTGACACTCAAAATGAGCTATATCACAGTGGCTACATTGACAGAGTTGAATACAGCAGCGTATGAAACAGCGCTGGCAGAAAGTATGCTTACATCTCTTAAAGATGCGTTTTTCACTTCCATCCTTTCGCTTACATACATCACACATATTTTCACTCTTACTAACAACTTCTAAAGCAAGTCTTTTTGACGACATGAACTTGCTAGCCTTTTCTAAATAATAGACGCATGTACAGAAGGAATATACTTCGAGAGTAAGTAGACATAACTCGAAAACCAATTGTGCTACGATCAAGTACCATTACATCTTTAAGTTTCTTTTATAGAAAGTTGAATGTGAATATGTGAAATTGCTTCAATCATTAGACTGCTACCATGATGGTTAAATGCATCAAGACGTTGAGCAATTTTTCCCATATGTCTTTTAAAAAATTCTTCAGGATTATCTACAACTTCCATTGAATAGGAAGCAAAGTGGAAGAAACGATCTTCTACCTCTTCTTTCCCAAAATGATTGAAATGAATTTTTGCAACTAATCGCGCCATTACAATTTTATCAGAAAACGTATCCATTAACTTTAAAAATAGTGTGCTAGTATTACCAATAACTGATTTGATGTCAATCTCATCTTTATGAAATGTTATCACATAATCTTGAATAGTCCCTTTTAAACTTTGTCTATGAAAACGCAATGTTCCACAATCATTTGAGAAAGACATTGTCATCCTGCATCTATCCCTCCAATTGCATGAAAAACAGCAAGTCTTTACATAAAGCTTTAATTGAATGACTTCTTCAGGCATGTGTTACAAATTTTGGGTTTGAAACAAATAAAATAGATACAGTTGGTAACTATCACACAGAGAGCAATGAAAACCAAACCTTACATTGACAGTGTTGAGGTAAGGAGGAAAAGAACATTGATTATGAATGTAACTACTACAACGAACATTTAAAATGGGAACACTCAGTTCCTTCAAACGTTTCGTAACTTCACGATAGTGCTGATTAACTCTACTATCCGAAGGTGGAAGTAGAATATCATTAATGATTAGATTAGGAAAAAGCTTTCTCTCCTTGGAGGGATCATTACAAAAGATACGTACAACATTGAAGGCTGCTAGCCATCTTTTAAAGTCAATAAGAAGAGCACTTTCACTAGAAAACCAAAGTCTTGTAAATATTGTTGATTAAGTCCATGAATATGTTTTCTCGCCCATCCATCAGCTTTGGGATCACACTTGGCATGATGATGATAGACACTAACAATCTGATATGAGCAATTGTCCATGGCAATAGCACTGAGCTCCTGTACAGGATCACCCTCACAATCCATAAAAATGATGGTGGATGACTAAAAAGAAAATTACATAGTTTTACTCATCGGATGAAAATCCTATAACATATTACAATATAAAGAAGTGCAACGATTCTGTTCACGACAAAATACACAAATAACATGATGACAGCGAAGAAGTAAAATGTATCTGATAAGGCCACGTCTACGACACTCAAAGCACATAAGCGAATTGTCATAAGGTAGAGATAGGAAAGGATTAGCGATTCTCCTTCTTTGATTTGCATTTTCCGGTAACATTCTTCTCTGACTTGTGCTTCCCACCGCTCTCGTTGAGGATTTGATCAATAATATTATTAACATCTGGCTGCTCCGGTATATATAGGATGGATTGAGTATGCATTCCTATAGAGGCCAATTTATTATCCTTATGATAACCATAATTTAGTCCGCTTATTGTGAAACGAATATTCCAAGTGCCTTCTACGAGCTCTTCACACCTGATGGGTGTTATTTGTTCTCCATCCTTTCGATGGTAAGAACACCAATGCGATAGTGGTAGAGAAAGTCGTTCACCTTCCCATATCTTTTTATATGGTGTATCCTTGTCATCTCTCGCTCTCCACACTTCGTCAAGGAAAGTAGGGATATCCATATTTAGTGTGACAAATTCTTCAATAATGTCAAGCTGGCGACGTATGTATGGAGCTACAGGAATGATGACATAGTCTCCATACTGATTCCTCTTCACACTCACGTCTGTGGAAGGGATCATTCCCGTTTCCAGCGCTATAGCATGATCGAAATAGCGTATGCCTTGTCTAAATTTACGCTGTAGGGGTGTAGGATTATGTACCTGTGTTGTTTCCTACACCGGCCTCAACTGTAGATGACCTGATTGTAGCGAACCTTGCACCGTATGGACATCAGCATCTAGTCTGGTAAGTGATGTAGAAGCCTGAAAGCGGAAAGATGCGATTAGGTAAACACTCAAGAAAGGAGGTGGAGGGAAGTTTTCCGACTTACCATTCTAGTTGAAAAGTAGGATAGATGAGCTGAGAGAACGTGCGTCCGTCACTCGTGTGATTCAACGATGGAATGATTGTCACTCTAAAGTCTCATTATTTATAGAGAAATCCAAGATTCTCATTGAATGATGATCCTCATTGGACAATAGCATCAAGCTGATTCCAAATCTGGCCTCCGTTTACCAATCCGAGCCTTCGTTCGCTCGCTGGAGCTGTTTTTTGGAAAATTCTAACTCTGTCGTTTTTCGCCAATCTCCCAAATCTCAAATGGCGTCTCACATCTAAACGAAGACAGATAGGAACAAGCCGTTTCTTTCAGTGAATTTTTCTCACTCTTAGCTTTCAAACGAGCTATTACACGACTTTCTACGATCTCTAGAACCAAAGTTGGAAGCAACGCTGCCGAGGGGGGACGTCCCAAAATTTTTTCTCTCCGATGGCGTTGGAAATCACCCTACGGATGCAGGATTTGACGCTGAATCCGAATCTGGCCTCCGTTTTCCCATCTGATGCTTCGTTTTGACTCTACAGCCCAAAACCAGCCCACATTCACCGTTAGCTCTGTCGTCTTTTCGAAAAATGTTGAAAATTTTTGTCGCCGATTGAGCTGGAAATCACCCTACGGATGCAGAATTTGACGCTGAATCCGAATCTGGCCGCAGATCTACCATTGGAACAGACGGTTCCACGCTAGAACACAAAACATCACAACACTCTAACCAACCTGGTCGGCCGCCCAAGTCTATACAGACACTCTCAACCGAGGGGGGCGCTGTGTTTAAAGTGGAGGTTTGCTTACTACTCTTGCTGCACATTTAAGTGTAGAATTAGGAATTGTTAAAATGTGATGGACAAAATTGTGTCTATTCGACATAAACAAAGTACTTGAAATGAATTTCTTCATGTCATGTAATGGATTCTTCTCTTTAAAATGTCTGAACCTATCAATACTTTATCAATGAAAAATATTGCATCCCCTTCCCCCATCACGCAAATCGTATCAACGTTATGAGATCGAAAAGAAATTTCATGTCCATCCGACACAAAATACTGTAAGTTACCAAAACCGCCAAGTTAGTAGAAATTAAACTGCAGCGTTTCGTAAAACAATTTTTGTTTTCTTGAAATTTAATGATTGTCTCAATTGCAATTTCATACGCTAGCTCCACTTATCTGATGAATTTCAACGACACCATAGTTATCCAATGCTTTGTTCATGGTCGTTTAGCACTGAGAATACAATACGGTTGTTTACGGTGATTTGATGAGATATCTATGCTAAACACCGACGCGAGATACAGAGCACGAGAATGCAGACAAGGGATGGGAGAGGCATAGCCCGCAATGATGCCGTGCGCACACGGCAACAAATTTGAAATAATTGTTCAATACTTTCATGTACTGTTCAATTTTTGAAGTCAGATGCCAAATCATCCTTCCGCATGGCTATAGACGAAGATTAAACAGCGAGCTGACTACAGATGCTCAAAGATGCAGAACTTATCGTCAGAAAAATTTGAAGGAATACCGTAAGAAAGATAACACGGCGAAGAGAAATAAAAGGTCAGTGTTAAGTCGAGACCCAGTATCGAATGAAATTCGTTAGAAAATACAAGCCCTAAAGAAAAAAGAATACCGACTTCGAAAGAAAAGGGAAGCAGCGATTGAATCAGAAATATATGTACAATCTCAAAATGAAGAGTCTGCCATTAACGAATCGCCGTCAAAATCCTCATCAATTCCGTCTACATCATTCAAGCACAAAGCAACAAAGTATCGCAATCTCACTATGGTATGTAAAACTCTCCCTAAAAGTCAAAGAAAAAGAGAACAAATTGTCAAAACTTTGGCTTCGGATTTTATGCGTATTATACCAGAAAGCAATCGTGGACGACCTCGATGCGAAAGTGTTTCTGAAGAAGAACGAAGGTGGATACTTGAATTCCTCGATAGATCAGACATTTCTCGTAAAACGCCGGGACGTAGAGAATGCGTTTACGTCGGCAAAGTGAATGGTGAGCGACAATATTTACAGAAAAGGTATTTAATATGGACAATACGTGACTTGTTGGATATCGTCAACGGCTAACATGAAGTATTCCAACAAGAGGAAAATTTTCAAGGAAAATTTGGAAGTAAATTGGCTTTTAGACAGTTGTATTCGTTATTGAAACAGCACAAGGAATATGAATGGTACAAGGACATGCGACATGAATCATGCGTCTGCGAAATTTGTGAAAATATGAGATTATTAGTGTTTGCTATTAATAGACGAATCATTGACAATAGTGAGAAACTTCCAAATAATCCCAACGACGTCTGCAAAAAGTTCAGTTGTCACTTCAGTGTAGACTGTATGACCAACGCGTGCTCAGAGTGCCCAGCAATTGCATTGGATGAGAACTCTTTCAACCGCTCTTCACATTCGCAAATGGGCGAAGTTGACAGTGAAGATAAAGATCACGAAAGTGATATTACTTACTATCAATGGAAATCTGTCGATTCGAAAGTGCAAAAGGTCGCTCTGCAGGTCAGTGTTAGCGATGCAGCTTCTCTATTGACTTCGAACATTAAGGAGCTAAAGCAGCATATTTATGCAAAAGCACAGCAACAGCAAGTATATGAACATCTAAAATCAAATCTCCGACATGACGAATTAATTCTACATGTAGATTACGCAGAAAATTATGAGAACAAACAACAAGATGAGGTTCAGAGTGCTTATTTTGGACAGACACAATTCAGCATATTCACTGCATGCTGTTATTACAGAGAAGAAAGCGATGACCATCTCAAGAAAGATTGTTTGGTTGTCATATCTGAAGCAAGTGATCATTCTCGCATCGCAGCGCATTCGTCCATAATGAAAGAACTCGAAAAAATGCAAAATCTGCGTCTTCATCTCAACAACCGGTTGAAACATGTTCATCTATGGAGTGACGGTTGTGCTTATCAATTCAGGTCTCGATACGTCTTCAAGCTGACTGAATACTTTCCGACTTCATACAATGTGACAAGGTATTATTGTGAAAGGCATCACGGAAAAGGGCCTATGGACGGAATAGGGGGATGTGTTAAACGTTTTGTTTTTCCCGCGGTGTTGGCAAGTAAAGTTATCGTGCAATCCCCAAGCGATTTCGTCAAGTATGCGGATAGCAATCTGCGAAGAATTCATTGTTTATATTTGCCAGTGAATGAAGTAATGATGGAACCGGAGTCTGTTTTACAAGTTCCTTATGTTCCAAAAATGTGAACTCTTGAAGTACATATGGTGAAAAGACTTCTTACCAAGGCAGGATATTTTGGCCTACAATTCTACAAACTAGCAACGACTCTGTTCCATTTTACACGCATTGGTATCAAAGAGCAGATGGAGTTGATCCATGTGGCCATCTAGATATTGACGAAAGCTGTGATCTGAACGCAACATGTGCCACATGTTTAAATGATGAAACAGGTTCACCATGGATTTGCTGTCCTTTATGTGACCAGTGGTTCCATGAGGAATGCTTTCAACTGTGAGACTTGAAAGTTACGGTTAGTTTGTTCTTGATTGTTTCGTTATTATTGATTAAAGCTATGATTTCGTAGAATACGTCTTTTTAATCGAACAAGGTTTGTTACGAAATATGTGATAATGAATTAAATCTTAAGTAGTATTTAAAATAATACGACTAACAGAGTAATAAGCTTATTCATTATTGCAATAAATTAAGCGATGCAAACTATGAATCAGCATAAAGTTCACAAAAAAGTTGACAGAAAGGGTTAAATGATAAAGGAAAACAATAGAAAACATAAATAACTTTCGATCTTTAGAAAAAATAGATTTAGTCTACTATTTACAGAAAGGGATATTGGAAACTAACTGATAGGCATATTACAAAGCTAGCAACAACTGTTAATACAAAGCAAACAACATCTTTTGAAACTTAACTGTCTAATCTTTGATTGTAAAACCTTCTGTTGCATAAAACATATATTTACTGCCGTAACTCCATATGCCAACTAACTTTATGAATTTATGTCGGATGGACACTATATATGTTTATTCAGTCTGCCATTAGATGGACCAGCAATTCCATTCATTTTTATTACGGTTAGATACACTAGAGTATGTTATACCTTCCACATAAATTTCAATTGATTTGGAAAACCTTGAATGAAAAGTCGCATTTGTCCATCCGACATATTTGAAACATTTTAAAATGTCATGCAGGACAGCAATACTAATGCACTTCGGGAAGTATATCTTTATCACAGTGATTCAAGACTAACTAGCCTACTATTAACATAAGGCAATTTAACAACTAATAGTTTAGATAGAAATTGGCTTGAAGTAGAAAAAAAATAAGTCTATCTTGTATAAAAGTAGGGAAAATTCTATCTTGTCCATCCGACACAATATTTCATTTGGCTCTATCTCATTATCATCTCATTATCTTTACATGTTTTTTGCGTGGTTTGAGAGTGTTTGCCATGCTTTATGAGCCACATTTTTAATAGATTCCTACAGCCTTTACTTCACTAACAGTAAAGCATTAATGTATCAAAATGCCCATCCGACATAATACGAATTTTGTAACAAGCCCAAAAGTGGTTGGTTTCTCGCGACAGAGGTAACTGTAACTTTATTCCCATTATGGTGCACCAGGTGAATCAGTACTCGAGCTCATGTACCGAAGAATTGTTGTATAATGTCTGTCTTCATGTAGACTTCATAATTCTCGCACTATTCATCTTTCTGTTTTAGCAGAGCATGTTGAAAAAAGATTAATGTCAACTTAACATAACCTACAAACTGCAATTCTTTGTGCTTCTTACATTTCAACCATCTGATGTTTCACCTTGAGAAGGACACATGCGGAATTCCAACAGTGACATCTTTACTTTATCGCGGTATAAATAAAACTTCTACAGTACATTTACTTCTTCGTAACTGCAATCAAATCTGATACTGATGTATACAAACTAGTGAGTTAACACTGATAAGATCATTTTAAGAAACGGCATTGTTGTGAGCACCCGAAGCTAGGTTCAAAATTCGTTTGAAAAATTGTACACTTAACCGAGGACGACTTTAGTCTGCACACTTGTAATAATTGCTAACTAGGGTTTAAAAGATAATGCTTTTTGTTTTTTTAACGCCTTTATTCCAGTGTTTTACAACGTTTCCTTCAGTCTTCTAAATAATTCAGCATAGGCAACTTCTAAAACTGCCTTGACGTACGAAATAGGGCATCTATAATGTCAATGCAATTCGTAAGTTTGCTATGTCGAAAACACATGTCATACTACTGATTTTTCTGGTTGCACCTGAACTTTTTGGAAGTATTCTGAAACTGCATCCGTCTCTCTAACAGATCATGGATACACAGCAGGATGAGTGGATCACTTTTCTATTCTGCCTTCGCTGTGAATTTAACATCAAGACGTCCATTAACTAGCATAGATCTAACTCATTTAAGTGTAATCTCAATTAAAGTAAAAAAACAAGTCGCGAGAAATCCTTGTTCTACTGTATATACCGGTATCCTACACTTCATACTAATTATGTAAAACATAGTTAGCATTAGCAACAGCTACTCTGCAGTAGAAGCCCTGTTGTTGTGGTGTTAGCTGAGCTTCGTAGAGTGCATTATTTTGAAAACTTGTGATCGGATCACCTCTATATCAAAATGGATCCATATCAACCGACAAACTTTGGAGCAATACTTACTATTCAATCAATCTACAAGTAGGTAGCATTTCAAACGTTAGGGGTAAGCCTGATTCAGACATTTCACTAAAGCAAATCGGTCCAATGACCATCGGAGGCTTAATCAACGACAGTGTAATACATTACGAACTTTAAAGGCAAGTTGAAATCGTTTAAGAAAATACGCTTCTATCAGGTTAGGCTATAGCTACGACGCAATTTAAGGTCATAACTTCATATTTTTCACAATTTTCATAAGAATGAAGAGAAACTCTCCATTTGGTCATTAGCAAAACGCAGTTTTCAGTAAGCAGCATTTTGATGGAATTTTAGGTCAATTATGAATTATGTTGTAAGGCTTGCTCCTGATTATTGAAAAAATTGTTTGATAGAATTATTTTATTAGTTTTAAAACAATATTTCGGAGTTATGGCTCCATTCTCAAGTTATACAAGAAAAAATTACCTTGCATGACTTGAGAATGGAGTCATGACTCCG
Source organism: Prostheceraeus crozeri (assembly GCA_907163375.1). NCBI lineage: Eukaryota > Metazoa > Platyhelminthes > Polycladida > Euryleptidae > Prostheceraeus > Prostheceraeus crozeri. The sequence continues at coordinate 189,999 of CAJQUW010010985.1, forward strand.
AAATATTGTTTCAAAACTAATAAAATAATTCTATCAAACATTTTATTCAATAATCAGGAGCAAGGCTTGCAACATAATTCATAATTCTCCATTTGGTCATCTAAAATGAATTCTTAACACTATAGTAGAAAAGCCAGCCTATGTGGCTAGAAATTCGAGTTGGTCCAATTCTGCGTACAGTCTTCTCCTCTCTGATGTCTACGATATTTCAATTCTCTGTGGTATTTCTATTCCCATCATTTCTGCAAGTTAAATTAATTTTCATATTCTAACTACGTATAAGTGAAGACCTTCAAAACGCTCTTGAGATGCATAATGCAAAATCTTGCACTGGTTGCAAACAAAACTTATAAATATATTCATGAACAAAATATATGTCATCGGAATTTCTTTGATCTAATCAGGTTTTCTATAATTCACTTCATCATTCATCTCTCTGGCTCCGATGCAAAAATCATTCGAATTTTTCAAATCCCAACTTTCTTCAGACATATTTCTCTTTTCTCAAAAGTATCGTAAAACAAATACTTTGCAAATGTTTCCATTCATGTCCATACAATGCATTCCAACAGATACCATAAGGGCACTGGTGGCACAATATTTAAGCATTCATCGTGCTTGCAGGAAAGATCATCTATCCGCATGAAACAACGTAATCACCATGATGGAACCTTGAATTTCACAATTGATTTGATATGCGTCATTTAAGCTTATTATCTAAGCGAAATTCAATTAAATGCACGAAACTTTGAAACTGAAAATTTCTTCATTTCATTCCAGATGGGCAAAATAATATTTCTATCATTCATCTCTTGAAATGATTTAACTTTTGTACAATTTTGTGTTCACAAATAGAAATGATAGGTGAGTAGGTCTGTACATCATTGCTTCAACATAGTGTTTAAATAAGTGTTAAAAAGAAACAGCATGTGATTCATTTATTATTCATCATTCGAATCGATTTCTTGATCATTGCTTCTCTTGTATCTGATTCCTCCTGTCAGGTAGTGGGCACGTTTTTTGTAGCGAATTCCTCCTGTGAGATAGTGCGCGCGCTTGTTTGATCTGTGATTGTCTTTCTTGTATCGGATACTGCCAGTAAGGTAGTGAGCGCGTTTGTCAAATTCATCATTGTCTTTCTTGTATCGGATGCCACCAGTAAGGTAGTAAGCGCGTTTTCGATAGCGAATGCCACCGGTCAAATAATGTGCCCGCTTTTCAACATCGTCATCGAAATTCTTTTTATACCTGATACCGCCTGTCAAGTAAGAAGGTGCTTCAGAGAGTTCAGAATCTTTCTTATATCGGATGCCACCAGTTAAGTAATGAGCTCGTTTCCTGTATCGAATTCCACCAGTGAGATAATGTGCCCGCTTGTCCACATCATCCGATGGGTACCTTCCTCCTGTAGGATACTGAGGCCTTTTGTATCTGATGCTGCCAGTTAAATAATGGGCCCGTTTCACTAAGTTTTCGTTCTGAAAGTAAATGGACACTGTGTTAATGAATGCAGAAAGGACATGCAGGATTTGCTTAGTAATTATAGAAAGCAGGGAAGTAAAGCATTAATGATATTACAATTCTTTGAAAACACTTTAATGAGACATTTTCTTTAATAGAACAAAGTGCAGGATCGACTGCACATCATGAGATCCTTAGTTATTCTGCATGTTAACAAAAGGTCAGCACTCTCAAATAAAAAAGATGCTCTTAGAAACATTTCCACAGTCGCTGGATCTCGCGTAAACGGACTGCTCATCTACAGACGTATTTAGAACATGCTTTGCAGCAAAAAAACGCATTATCATGTTACAGCCATAAAAATTAGGCAACTGCGTTCGTCTTCATTAGGTCATTAATAAAGTAGCAGCGAACTTTAAAAAATGAATTTCACTTTGCCTGAATTTTCATTGTAAATATAATGTGTCTGGAAAAGCAGTGTCCGTTCAAAAAGCCATGTTGTACCGTCCCTGGCCTCAATTACGGTCCGTCACAATTCCTTACTCCTTCCAGTAAAATGATCAAATTCCTAAATGTCTTTCTTATTATTCCATTTCTAAACATTCAATTTTCCGAAAATAGCTATAATTTTATAACTTCTATTCATTAAATGTGCGTGCATTTTGTCTTGCTTGCTTACTTGCAGTACTAAACAATTAAAATTTTGTCTTACAACCCGGTCGATTTTGTACAGAATAAATTGATGAAGTAACGCTCTAGATTTTTTAAGTTTGAAGACAGATTTTTGAGTATTGATTACCATTAACTACTATCATCATTTAGACTGAATTCTGTCGATGCCTGTACTTCTTCTATTTTTAATCAGGACAGCTGTGCTCCATTTTAGACGGATGTTTTTTATGAAGCTGTAGAACTGACTCCCAGCTATCAGAGTTGTAGTCGAAGTCAAATCAGAATTAAAGTCTTGAGGTTTGTTTAAAAAGTAAGCGTACGAGTTTACGTCAAGTCTAGCTATGAGAATTAAATAAATGCATAGTTGTTGTAAACATGCTTTTCCGAATGCAGTGGTGAGAAATCGTATGTAGAATCTTATCGTCCTACATCGATTCACCCTGTGATGGCTAAAACCTTTCAAACCATTGTTAATAAAGCCTTTAAGAAGCATTTGCAAACTTTGATTTGCGATCAGCAGCATGGATTTACTACAGGTAGATCCACCACGACGAATATTTTATACTATAAGGAATTTATCACATCAGCATTAGATGACTGCCCACGTTCACTCAGTGAGTGCAGATTTTATAAAGATTTTCAATGAAAACCGGTGTTGCTCATACGCACTGTTCTGACGGGATTCCCAAATGGAAAACAAAATCTTTTGATGTAATTCCGCATGAGTTGTTTCTCCTCAGAATGCGTATTCAGTTTGGCATGAGTGGCTGTGCTTTGTACTGGTTCAAAAGCTATCTCGTGAATCGCTATCAGAGTTATCGTTTGTAGTAAAAAGTCAGCTTTAGTTCCAGTCTCCTCTGGGGTTCTTCAGGGATCCATATTAGGACCATCATTTTTTTCTGAAGTACATCAGTGACATCATTTTATGTAATCAGTCTGGCGAATGCTTGTTATTCGTAGATGATGTAAAAATATTCATCAAAATATACGTATAGATTCTATGAATGATTGTTTCAAATTACAATGTGACTTAAATATTCTTGTACTCTGGTGTTCTAAATGGTTAATGAAACTTAACGTATAAAAGTGTTATTTCATTGACTAATTTTTGAAACGCAGCCATCATATTAGTTTTGATTTTGTGCACCACAATAGTTTTCTGCGTCCTGTTAATAAGGAGATAAAAAGTCTTGGAGTGATTTTTTCCTCTACGTTGTCATTTGATGTTCATATAAGCATGATAGTAAAGAGAGCATATCGAATGCTAGGATTTGTCAAAAGAGTTATGAAATGCTCAACTGATGTATAAGTAGTCCTATTAGTTTTATTCAATGCGCATATTCATTCTCATGTTGATTTTTGTTCACCAGTTTGGTCTACTGACTTCAAATGTTCGGTCGGTAAGTTGAAATTTGTTCAAAAGCGATTTGTGAAACACCTTTGCTTCGTGAGTATAGCATCAGTTATTGTTCAGATAATTAAAAATGTAAGTTTGTGTGTAAAATTCAATTTGACTACTCTTGAAACGCGATTGTAAATTACGGATATGACATTTTTCTGAAAATTGTACGTGGTAAAGTAAATTGTTCATATCTTACTTCGTCTGTTTTCTACACATTCCAGTGAGGCCATTAGACATGGCGGGCTATTTGCTCCAAAGGAAATGGGCAGATTGTTATTACTCAAGCAAGATTACATGCCAAGAGCTTGTGATTTGGCATTTGCTTTTGAAAGAAGGATAAGTTTGCGAATGACACCGCTTCCTATAAGAGTATTTTAATTTGCGACGAATCACTTAAATTTTTGCACTTGTGTTTTATACATTTTCTTTCTCTAAGTCATTTCAGCGTCCTTTATCGACGGATGTAATTCACTTTTTGCTGTAGATGCTGTGATAAATAAAAGTTCTAAAATTGTTTCAATGAACTTGATTTGCGTTTTCAAAAGAGAAATTGTTGCAAAACAATGGAAAAAGGGATCAGCTCAAACGGAAATATGCAGAATGCTATCACATTGGACAAACGCATGGTCACTGCATAATTGAAAAAACATGAAGGAGACCATGTTGCGGATAAGCTAGAATCAGGGGAAGCAAGAAGACTAACACCACGCGAAGGACGGAAATTGAAAATTATTTCTTAGCTCAGAGATCCTACAAAAATTTCCAACGAAATACGCAGTAAGGCCAGTCTGAGTAATAGTGTTCGAACTGATACTGTTAAGCGCACTTTACGTCGAAGCGGGTTATTTGGTCGCATGGCATGTCAAAAACCTGCACTTTATGCAAATAAGATGTGTGAACACCTATGTATGTAAATGTACTCTGTTAGCTGTGACAATACTCGGTGTGTTGGGAGATGAAATGGTAGTGGCACTTCAACGAATAACAGACAGAAAAGTCCTTCAAAGAAATGCAGACCTCAATCCCTTTCTAGTGAGAGATGTACCAAAAGACAGCTATCCACAACAATTGATTTTGCTTACTTTTATCTAGGCTGTCTCTCCTTTGGAGAGAGTTAATCTCAACTTAACATTTATATTTCTAAACCTTTACTTTAGGTATCTATCTGAAAGCAATAGGCATTGACATAGCGTGCTAACATGATGTTGATTGAAACTAACGTATTTATAAAGCGAATTCAGGCTGAATTATGTGCTCAGAGAGAGAGAGAGAGAGAGAGAGAGAGAGAGAGAGAGAGAGAGAGAGAGAGAGAGAGAGAGAGAGAAGAGAGAGAGAGAGAAACAATAAGGAATGATTAATACTCACTGATATCGATAGACGATTCAGCAACTGTCTCATTCTGCAAACGTTTCCTAACATCGGAGGTCGGTTTCTCAATCTGTCAAAACATTGCTATTAAAAGCCCTTTTCCTGTAACATTTCAGGTAAGCTATTTAACATTTTTGTTCTACATCGTCATGTACTCTATAAGTTCGGTGTCGCTCACTGCTCGGTTTGAGAGCCTTGGCGGCTTGACGGTTTCGCGATGTGGCGTAGTTCGTCTGGATGATCTCGCCGTGGATGGAACCCTATCCCTCCATGTGGTGACATTCGGGACCAGGGCGTACTTTAAGCATTTTTTAGTGGGTGGGCTAATTTTTATAATTGAACTAATATACTGATAGATTTTTGCTCATCGATCTCTATAATGTTATATAAATTAATGGGTACATGAGTCAAAACATAGAGTATTCATAGACAAATCCCTTCCTGGAATTAGTTACCATTTGAAGAAAAAAGACGTTTTCTTTCTCAGAAGTCATTCTTAAAAGTCAAAAAAGTGAGCCAAACAATCACGTTTCGCAAAGTTCCAAAATGAGGGTTCTCTGAATCGTCTTTCTTTTTTTAGCAAAAACTTGGCAACAGCCGGTCTTGGATCGAATTTGGAGGTCGTAGGTCCATTCAAGGCAATCGAAAGACGGTTTGCTGTCCCCTGTGGTGTCATTGATAGTCGATGAGCAGACCTGCAAGCGTACAAATGAAATCATATCAAAACTATCCCACACTTTTATCATACTTATTCATAATATCGTAGGAAAATCGTTATTACTTTCACTAGAATGCTGATGATTCTCTGAGTTCTTCTCGGTTTGAGACCTTACATAAGTTTCAAATCAAACCGGCTACATTTTCGACTAGTGTTCCCTATTATTGTGAAAGAAATGCAAGACGGAATCTCAATCAAATGTCATAGTAAATAACTAAGATAACATATTTTCATCTACAACCTATTTTGATTAATATATGCAAGCGCAATTTTGTTGCCTTTCATACTAATACAACTAAGACATTTACACTGTGACTTTAAATTATCCAATAGTAGGCCTACTTGATATTAGTAAAACAATCTAAATGTTAGAGGATTGTATTCATTTGAAGAGGGTTGGTAGGTAGGCCTTCGATATTTTTTGAATGAGAAAAAGTTCGATTTTCTCTTAATGGCAAATGACGAAGGCCTATCCTCCAATCCCCAAATGGGAATGGTCTTCGAACCTTTCAATACATTACTAATACATGTGAACAGCATTATATAGATGCATTACTGCAACTCAGACTATTCCGGATAACACGAAAAAATCTATCATGATCTATTTACTGTATTTTACTTTACTTTTAATCAACTTATCCGGATTTTTGTAAGCGTATATTCTCACCTGAATGAGTTGTAATGTGAAATAACTCTTTCCACCATCATTGAGTGAGGTGTGGCGGTGAGGATGGCGTCGCACACCTTTCTGAGTGAGGACTGTGGTCGGGAGAATTTCCTTATAATCCAAAATCGATTGTTCAGCTCTGAATCCATGGGCTTCAGGGAAAGCGTTTCATCTCCAGCGGCAAACATGTCACATATATCATTATACAGGACTTGTAGGCTTTGTTCATCAAGAAGTTTCTCTGCCAGCTTCCTGGAATTTCTATACATTTGACCTATTTCTGTACTCGCGACGAACTCATTGATTTGTCTCAGCATTTCCTCTTGTTCATCCGCCAGGCGGACCTCAAACATATTTTTTATTGTTAAAATTACCTCTTGTCGAATGGCACTGAATGATGTTCTGGTAGGCACATAAGCATTCAGTTTTCTTCTCTTTTGTGGTGGTTCACAAGGTGAATCTTCTGCTTGAGATCTGCTGGTATCATTCTTCTCTTCGTATCCACCTGGATATGGGTTCTCCTCCATGGCTGCCAGCTTAGATAATGTGCTCTTAGTTATGGCACGGATGTCCAATATGGTCAATTGTTCCTCTTGGAATCTTTTTTGTGTTGTAGACAGTATTCTCAACAGATCAGCCATAACAAAATTTAGCTTACAATTAATTCCATCTTTTTTCCACGTAGAAAGGAATCCGCGCCCTTTAGATCTTTCCTCTCTTTCACCATTAATTTTCATTTCACTCCAGACATGAAAGCATCCATTCATGTTTCCTATCAAAGCCAAACACATCTGCAGCAAATGTTGCGCCATACGAACTTCAGGAGGATTGACAAAGTTCTTGAAGGTTTCGCCGTTGGTTTCCATGTATTTTTTCACTTCTCCACATCGATGAGGTGAACAGCGGAAAAATGACACAGCGTCCTTCATGTTCATCCACCATATCCTGACTTCGCTCATATTAATTATCAAATCATTCCATATGAGATCACTTCGATGACAAATACACCACTGGCAAATCAATTTCCTTCCCAATGCTTCCTGTAACTTAGTCCACAATCCTCCTCGCTTCCCGGTATTGGCAGATTCACCATCCGTTGATAGACTTCGAACTTTTGAAAATATTTTACTTTTAAAATCAAATTGCTCCACCACAGGGACACATTGATCTTATTCTCCATCATTACATGTTGCTGGCTTTGTCAGACTCAGACCAACTGCCTCCAATAAACCTTCCGCACCTCTCCTATTCACTTCTGTCGCACTGAGAAACAACGTCTTCAAAGAATCGTCTAAAGCTACTCTGCATGTGACAAATTTCATCATCAGTTGTTGGCGGTCGGAGGAACCGTCAACCTGTAGACCGATAGCAGATGCGTTCGAAAGTACGGACTTAACTGCATCCTGAATAGTTTCAGCGATGCATTGAAGCATTTCCAGATATATATTAGGATGACAGTAATGCATCTGGAAACTTGTTGGTACGAAAGGGACGAAGGGAGCATCCCATGACTCTGTAAATTGTGCTATCATGGAATCTGAGAAGTTTAACGTGAGTGAGCGACTGGGCCAAGATCTTGCTGATACGGTCTCACACTTCGTGTCATTATATACGTCCATTGCCATCTTGATTAGTGATCTCACTGTTTCCACTTTATGCTTTTTCATAACATTAACCCACGGATGATTATCGCTCTGAGTTTCTAAGAGGACTGTCATTTTGTTGATTTCTTGAGCTCTATTATGGTGTTCACTGTGCAAATGATCAATGAGTCTTCGAGCTCCAGTCTTTCCCTCAACTCTTACACCACTTGTGAGGTACACGACTCCATTTGCAGCCAACGTACGAACTTCATGCTCATGCTCCTTACAAATCATGCATGTAACAATAAGGCGCATTTTTCCTAATTTATCTTTGGCTTTTGTGGCCTTGAATATTTTATTTTTCATCGACAAGAGACGATGGAGATCTGTTGTCAAGCCTTTATAAAGTTCAAATTTTCCTGTAATCGGCTCACTCTCGCTGACATCTGTAATAAGTTTACATTTCGGAATCGGAGTAGAATTATCGAATGCTTCTTTGTCTTTCTCTGATTCGGTATGTGTCGGCAAAATGCTTATGTTTACCGCTGGAGATGACGGCTCATTCTCATGGCTAATTAGGTCCCTTTTTTCGGTAGGTGATTTCTCAGACGCAGTGGAATTCCTTGAATTTGAAAGTGATTCCCACATTGAGATAATGCTTCTAGAACCCTTAGCATGTTCAGCTTTCAATTTCTGTGGACGACCAGACATTTTCCTGAAATAAGCAAAATACGGACGACTAGCCTTCATAAAGATATGGATAAAACTGAATAGATGCCATCGCTTATAAAAATTTAAGTTACAGCAACGTCTCATAATTTTAAGTGATGTTGAAAAAAAATAAAAATAAAAACTATGAAAATCTTAATTTTTTTAAACCTCTAACCAGAGAAATGTAATTGCTGTGATTTGGTCCTGTAGGAGTCTTAGTCGCAAAACTTATATGCGGTGAAATGCTTTTGTCCCATTCAGCCTGAATACACTTTTGGGTGGATCACAACTTTTGTTAATACAGCCATTAAATAGAAACTGCCACAAAGTAATTCATGTCCGTTGATATTGCTAGTAAATACAGATTTTAATATTGAATCAATAGAAGTTACGAAGAGATACTGATATACAAACGATATTCTTGTCATGTGTGTGAATGCGTGTTGAAAAGTTTATAACACTTAATCCCTAACCTAACTACCCTCAAGGTAAGAAGGAACCACCCTCTCACGATCGGAGCTGCTGGCGAATTGACTGCGGCATTAAACTTCCGTCTCTTCTATCAGGCCGGTCCTTCTCGGGTGGTTATTCCGTCAGGGTGCCTGTTAGATTCATCGACTGTCGAAGTCGCTGCATTCAACACTACCCCCAGACAGGTCATCCGATCAAGGTAGGGGCGGAAAAGTCATACTAATTTATTAAGGTAGCCAACTTATCTAGGGGACATCCTACTTCTGATAGCCTAGTCAGTGATGCATCTAAGCCCGTGAGTTTTTCTTCCTCCGACTGCTTCGTTAGCGTTACTCTAACGCATTCCCGCCAAAGACAACCACCCAGGATTTATTCCTGGGGCCGAGGGTTGTCACGTCGAAGTAAGTCGAATCTACTGCCAGAAACGACGCAGCGACAGGGCTCTGGTGCCGCTGTGGAGGTTACTCCATACCGTAAATTGCATCACCGACCTTGATTGTAATTTCATCATTTCACTGAAATGAAAATTCAGATCATTGATATTATACTTACTGTAAAATTAAATCGGACCGATTTGAAGATGGATACGAGTGTCAACTGTGAACGTAGCGAGTCACAAGTCAGTATGACAAATTGATAAATCAGTTGCTTTTAAGTTATCAGTGGCACATATTACGAGGACCAAATGAAATCTAAGAGTTTGCTTATAGACATGGTGATTGGAGAATGTAGAAATAAACATGTACGCACGGGTCAAACTCACCTGGAACATTGCATCACTTAATGGATTAAACAGTCGCCGGACATTGCATCCCAAAATTTCCATGAGTTATTAATCAGCAGGAGATCCACAGCGATGTTCGCCTTGATTGATCCCTTGAATTGTTTTAGGCTACATCCGTAATTATAAGCAACATATGTGTTGAACATTTCATTTACAGGCAATAAAAACAGAGCTGCATACATGCGAATCAGTTAGCAAATTTAAGTAAATATTAACAAAGAACCACAAGTAGACGTGTTTCATCTGGCCTAGAAGTTATCGTCTGACATAATCATCTTCTTCCTTGCCTTGCGGCGTCGTTTTCGACTTTGTGTATCTTATCAGATAAATCAGGAATAGAAAGAGAAAATAAACTTCAATTTACAATGACGTTACCAATGAATGAATATCAATATTTTTAGAAATCAAAATGGGCGAAACTGAGTTTGAGGCAAAATTACTGGGTGGGCAAATTATATTTAGTGGGTGGGCGAAATCTTTTAGTGGGTGGGCAGTTGCCAACCCACTTAATATGTTAAAGTACGCCCTGTTCGGGACTGTGCTGTGTTGCGGGGCTGTCGACCTGCTGATGTTTTCGTGCTGAGCTGGGGGCGATTTCCGGGCTGGTAGATGACATTACGACTACTTACCACCCGTATTACACATTGCTGATAACTCGTAAACCGAACCTCCGATCAAATAATAGGGTTAAATAATCTGCTGTGATGATGTGTGATTGGTAAATAAAATATTAATAAGAAAATGATATTATTAAACTCCTTAAACGCATATAATTACATTTTTTATATATCATGCCATGTACATGAATAACTTATCTCCTCTCCTCATTTGTCTATGACATCTCTTCTCATAAATTTGATTACCTATGCTTTGACATTATGACTGACTATACATACATGATACTTCCATGCATTTGTAAATACTGTGCTCATATATTCATGCAATTGTATATAATGTAGAACTTATGTCATTACATCGCTCACAGACTTTTTCAGACATTACATCAATCGATCCCTTCCATCCTCAATTCATTGGTGTTGTTGCCGCATTCGATCACGCTTGACTTATCGTGCCTTCTCATCTCTCATTTCATATGTAGCAAATTGTAGATCCATTTTGTCATAATAATCCTGCATCACCCCTTTCATTCATGCTATGTTTACACCAAACTTTGGTTAATAAACATTCTTGAGTTCTTGAGAGAGAGAGAGAGAGAGAGAGAGAGAGAGAGAGAGAGAGAGAGAGAGAGAGAGAGAGGAGAGAGAGAGAGACTCTCTCTATGAGTATAAATATCTTGGTGTAATTATATCCAAAAATGATAAAAGACATATTTCAAAATTATCAGAGCGAGGTAAAATTTCAGCATGTATAACAGGAAAAACAATGAAAGAATTTGGTTACGTAGACGGTGAAATATTGCGAAATTCCTTTGAAATGCTAACTCTCTCCAAAATGAAATACGGTGCTGAATTATGCTTTGATAAAAATCTGAAGGATTTAAATAAAATACAAATACAATTCTTCAAAAAATTCTATCGTTTAAAAAAAAACAACACCAAATTATTGTATCATTGGAGAATTTGGAATCAGACCTGTAGAATACCATTTTTTTAAAGCTGCGATAAACTACTGGCTAAAATTGACTAAATTAAATGATAAACAACTGATTAAGCAAATATTCAACAGTGTTTATGTAAACATAGAAAGTCCAAATTTTAATAAATGTTGGATATCACGGATGATAAAATTAATGAGAAAACTCAACATTGATTACTTATGCAACCCTCATGATATTGACGAAAATATAAATTACAAATCCAAAGTAAATAATCGCTTAATTGAATATTTCAGACAACAATGGATTGAGAGTGCTAAAAATAGTCATAAAGGATTGAAATATTTAGAACTATGCCGGTTTGAATGTAATCTGAAAACGTATCTGAATTTAACAAATGACAATAAAATAGTTCTTCCAATTTTGAAAATAAGAACTGGCAACCACACACTATTTACTGAAATCGGTAGATATAATGACAGAAGATCATACAATGAATGTATATGTCAAAATTGTGACAGTGATGATATCGAAGATTTGGTGCACTTTGTCTCGCATTGTTCAAAATACATTGATATAAGAAACAATTTCATTCCCTTCTTTAAAGCTGATAATGGAACAGATTTCTATGATGCGATGAACAGACTGAATCTAAAACAGATGAAAATGCTCGCAAGATATATCGAGGAAGCAAATTCAATCAGAAACTCGGATTAATGAGATATCTATGCATCCTTTATGTTTTGATTACTTTAGATAATTGATGGGCAGCCGTGAATTTATTATAACAATAGCCATAGAAATTGAAAAACCGATTGGATGGATTCATTGAATCTAGTACATTGGATGTCATCTCTGAGATTTGCATGTCATCGTACTATAGATCTCTATGGCACACTTGATCATGAATAACAGCTTGCCATTTATTGAATAGAATGAAAAACAAACATCTATCTCTATGTTAAACTGCAAATATGAGATTGCTTTGCGTTATAGATAAAGCTGGCAAGCTATTCCTCCTACGATGCCATTCTACATGATCTAAAACCGTTATGCACAATATCGTCTGAAACTAGGCAAGAAACCATGCTGAAACATGGACCAATAAGA